>CM068373.1:11683605-12193605 GCA_034769895.1 Magicicada septendecula | reverse complement strand
GTCAATTATCAATATTAATCCGAGGTCCCAATCTTGCAGTTAATAAAAAGTGTAGACGCCCAAAAGCTGCTGACTACCCTTAATTGGGCGTGTTTCAGAGTTGTGATATAACCGATGAGTCTGTGAAATCGATAAATTGAATTACAAAATATTCGTGAGGTCGCCAAGAAGCAAGTTCGGCAAGGTCGGGTCGCCAAAATTATACGACCTTTTGTAGTTCTATAACAAAAGAACCTGTTTTTTTATGTTCAGATCAATGGAGACAATCTGTCAACTCAGCAGGTGTTTCGTAAACGGTGGGACACAATATTAGCGGCACCAATTTATTTGATAGAGCTGTGTGGGGGGGGGGGGTTGGAAAAAGCAATTTGCCATTCGGATAATTTTCCGTTTTGTTCTGCTGCGCTTAATAGCTGTCATTACTGTACAGTACCGTTAACGTCAGATTGATTTGTATCGATTGTTTAGTGTTTAGCCCGATCTCTTCTAAAAGAATAAATTTGGTTCCTCTTTTCTGCATTCCGGTGATGTGGCGTTTCTACGCATTGCTATGACAATTACGCAACGCTCTCGTGCAGTTACGTAAACGTTCTACGCGTTTCTTGACCACGGCCGCGCAGTAAAGTACCTTCCAGACAGTTCGACTACTCTTAATTACGGAAATTATGCCGGCATGCCGTCAAAAGAATGGAAAATTATTCTGGAACAGTTGCGGGACCTATATAAGCATCAGCGCTGGGCTTAGAAGTGAGTTACACCTGGCGAGATTGTAAAGTGCTGGTCAAGTAACTGTGATTACTGTAGTATAATTAATGCGGAATTGCGAAACTGTAAAAGTTGACAGTATTATTGCGTGTGGAGAAATTTAACTAGAATTACTGGACGAAAGCTGTATCTTGTTGATTATAAATTGTTATTTGTGATCCACATTAAAGCTGTTAATTAGTAATTTCATTATCATCATCATCATCACCACTCCAAGCACTTGGCCTTGGACCTGTTCCTGAACCCATCTCCTCCTCGGTCTACTAGCATCTCTCTTCCTAATAGGGTGATAACACAAGGCAGCCACAGGTAGACGGATATCAGGCATGCGATTCAAGTGTTCACACCACCTCCTTCTGTGGTCTTCATCTTCTGCTGCAATGATACAATGTTTAAATCGCATCTAATATCCTCGTTGCATCCAAGTGTGAACAACCTTGCGTCCCTCTTAGAAATTTCATTTCAGCTGCCTGATCCTCTGCACGTCCCTTTTCGTTCGGGTATCTTTAACCAAGCTTTCCGATAACAGTATTCGTCATCGGTGACCACTTGTGGGATAAAAGCTGGATGGGGACATACATAAACTTTCAACAAATTGTTTTGACATCGATTACATTGTGCAAAGTAACGTTATCTGTTTATTTCTTACACAATAAATGCAATAGCGTACACAATTTACTGCCATTAGTCATTGTTGTTGATTATTGTGGATAATATGTACTGGATTATCGAATCTGGCTAGAATAATTGTTGAATTAAGTGTGATCCGTACAAAAGTGTCAACATTAATATTAATTAATTTGTTGTTACAGTGTTGAACATAGTATTACGACGATCTCATGCATCGTCGTATGCTACAGTGAAAACAAAATACAGACAACAATGAAGTCACTAATCACCATATTGTTCTAACGCTTTCACGGCCGGTGTCAGTTATATTAGAAGCAAGTACCGGGCTGTGTGGCCGTGGTCCAGGGCTAACAAACAAACCAAACGTTTCAACAGCACCACTGGCTGCCATCTTCAGTGGAATACGGGTCTACCTGGACACGGAGTGTCAAACGTCAGACCCTCAGTACTGTGGTGAAGGCAGCGTGGCTGCCATCCCATCTTCAGTGGCATACGACTCTACCTGAACGCGGGGCGTCAAACGTCAGACCCACAGTACTGTGGCGAAGGTAGCATGTGGTAGCCTTCGCCTTCACCACAGTACTGTGGGCCTGACGTTTGACGCCCCGCGTTCAGATAGACTCGTATTCCACTGAAGATGGCAGCCAGTGGTGCTGTTGAAACGTTTGGTTTGTTTGTTAACCCTGGACCACGGCCAACCAGCCCGGTACTTGCTTCTAATATCACTAATTGCCAGCTTTAATTAGTCGAAAATAACAATTTGTAATAAACAAGGTAGTCTCATACAATAATTCTAGTTAAAATTGTCCACACTCTATAATTATGTCATCTATAAGAGTTCCGGACTAATTATAACACAATAGTCACTTTCCACAAATCACTTGTTCCGCACTAAAGAAATCACTCACTGTAACTGACTGACTAAGCCGGGCGCCGTTCCTTATATAGGGTCCGCAGAAGTTCCGGAATAACTTTCCATCCTTTTGGCGGCCTGCCAGTATAATTTGCGTAGTTAACAAGTACTCAAACAGTGTAGAGTGTACTTGTCTGTGCGACTTTGTCACAGACACTGCACCAGCCGAGAAGCGTGTACAACTTTCACGTAACTGTAACAACAGCGTTACCTAATTCTCGTAGCAATAGTTTACACCTGAAGAAACAAAGCCATGCAACAATATCAATATGATCTTCTTGTACAACATCATTTTTTCGTACGTTGTTTGAAAATTTGCTTCAATATATTGAGTTTGTATTCAATAATTTAAAACTAGCATAAGTTAAAATATTGTTACGACGGTCTAACTGATCGTCGTATGGTACAGTGGAAAACAAAACACAAGACACCAATTAAGTCACTAATCACCAGCCTTAATTATCACAATTAAACAGTTGGTAATTAACAAAACAGTCTCTTACAACAAATCAAATAAAACTTGTTCAGACGCTATAAAATGTCACCTAATATAACACACAATTGTATTACAATTGTCCCGCCCGATTATTAAACACAACACTTCACTAATAACCACTTGAACGCACACAGTAATCGCCGACAAAATAACTGAACTAAGGCCGCTGACGCCCAGTATTTATACCCCGCTCACAGACCAGAACATTCCACAACTTCGCGTTATCTCTACACTGCGACGTAATTAATTGCAGCCTTGACACAGTCAGCGAGGCTGGCGGCGTCTAGAAAAGTCTCGCGAGCGCATGTTGAAATCACGTACGCCACAACATTCAGCCGGATTCCAATGGATCGTTCGAGAAACACGTAGATTGTTCTGTGATGTGGTAACAATACATTTCTTGTAACCTGTATGCTTCCAGCACAAAATGTTTATTCGTGCGGCCGAGTCTCTCAGTATGCTCGTTACTCACAAGTGGAGGAGCAATTTACTGAGAAATAAAGATTCACATTAGTATTTGAGTGACAATGTACAGTGAATATCATTCACACGCCCAACCAACGGTATTCTACGCACCAGGCGCTCAAGTCAAAGCTGAGACATCTGAAGAAGATTACTGTGAATAATTAGAGAGACGGACGATAAGCCTGCGCTACAGCCGCTGTGATTGCAATGTATGTTTCATTTTAAACGCTGTCTCTTACTTAAGTGAGCCAATGCACGCGAGTGAAGCACAGTTGTACGCTTTCTGACGAATTCTGTCAATAATTGCAGTATGTACACATCTGCGTGAGCTACTACAATACAAATTTCAAATACCAGATTACTGAAACAATGACAACTCTTCCACAGGCAATATATTTATTGCAAAACATTTTTACATTGTTAGCGTAATTTGAGCTTCGAATTAAAAATGTAATATAGGTAAACGTTAAAATCATGTTTTCCTTGTAAAATTTTTATTTAAAAAATATTTAACAGTTTCATAACAAGGGCATAGTTTTTGATCGTGTAGTATTATAAGGTAGGCCTATTAGTTTTCTGACGGTTTAAACTGTCGTCATTGAAATATAATTTCCACGTGATTATCTTTATAAATTTTGATTCTAGATTATGTACGAAACGACGACATAAGGAAGACCTTAAGTTACAGCCTGTTTTGGAGAGAATATAGGAATACAAGCAGAGATGGAAGTCCCATGTGAAACGAATGGTAGACACTTGTATTGCAAACAAGCGTTTGAATATAGGCCAGTGGGGACGAGAGATCTTGGAAGACCCAGGAAAAAATGGTCTGAGACTCTGTGAAGTCGTTATGGGCTATAGCCGAAGACAAGCAGCGAAGAAGAAAAATGTTTATACTGAGATTCCATAGCTGTGTGCCTCCGCTGGCGTGCGGTAGCTCCCATAGATGGTCTCCACGCTGCCGACAGTAGGTTTGTAAAGTAAGTTTACGTAAATCTCTTTTTTTTTTTTAACTCCTAAACCCAATGCCTTGTCGCTGTAGCCACGTCACTCTATCCCTTGCGATATTCTTCATTTCTCCATAGGACGCACTATTCACGACACTCATTGTGCTGCGGAAGTATGCAGTTCTTGGTCTTCCTTTGGGCTTCTTGCCCACTACTTTGCCCTCAAAGATGTTAGTTAAAAAAGCACTATGTCTGATCACATGCCCTATCAACTTAATCTTCCTCACCTCTATACTCCTAAGCAGTGTTCTATTCTCATTTATTTCCTCTAAGATCTGTTCATTCGTCTTCCTATCTGTTCAACTAGTTTTTGTCATTCTCCGCCAAATCCACAACTCCATTGCCTGAAGTCTGTCACTCTCCACCTTCCCTAAGGTCCACGATTCACACCCGTAAGTTAAAACACTCCATACAAATACCTTAACAAACTTTTTCCTTGTTTCAATACTAATATGGTTGTTTGTTAATAAGTTCCTTTTGCTCTGGAATGCTTGTTTTGCCAGAGCTACTCTCCTCTTAATCTCTGCCAGACACTTATTCCCACTTGTAACTATGCTACCCAGGTAACAAAATTCAGTAACGTGCTCCAATATTGTGTTATTCAACATAATGGTTGATTTAATGTCTTCTATTTTTTTACTTACAACCATTATTTTAGTTTTCCTAACATTTATCCTTAATCTCCAAGCGTGAAGAATTTTGTTAAACGTACCTAACATTCGGGTCATATCCTTTTCTGAGTCAGCCATCAGTACAATATCATCTGCGAAGCGAATACTGTGTATCCGTTCCCCATTTATTTTAATTCCCCTAGAACTCCTTTTCATCTGAGTTACAACATGTTCTATAAACAAATTAAACAAGTACAGTGACAGTGGGCAACCTTGTCTTACCCCTCTTCTTATTATTGCTTCCTTTTTACATCCATTTATGTCTATTTCAGTACTTTGCAACCTATAAATATTGAAGATTACCCTTCTAACTTTCCAGTCAAGTCCTGACTTCCTCATAGTTTGAAACAACAGCTTCCAATCAACATTGTCGAACGCCTTCTCGAGATCCACAAATACTAAGTAGGTTTTCCTATTCACTTCAATTCTCCTCTCCAAGATCTGCCGCAGAGCCAAGATTGCTTCTCTGGTTCCTCTACCTGCTCTAAATCCAAACTGATCCTCCTCCAAAGTGTGATCAATCTTTCCTTCTAGTCTGTTCTTCACTATGTTCAGCAAAATCTTAGCAGCATGAGATATTAAGGCTATCGTTCTATAATTAGCACAGTCGTCTACTTTACCTTTCTTTGGTATTGTGATTGTTCTACTTTTAATGAAATCAACTGGCAATACTCCCTCTTCATAGCACCCAGTAATTATTCGAAATAGCTGGTCTTTCGTTCTCTCCCCTACATTTTTCAAAAGCTCTGCTGGTAGACTGTCAGGCCCTGTCGCTTTTTTCATACTCAGACCTTTAAGGGGATAATCAAATTCCACCCTTAATGGAGTATAAATCTCTTTAAACTATTTATTTTATTCTTTAATTTTAATCATAAACAAAACGTTTCGTTTAATTCGTTTTCCTGTAAAACTTTATGAACGTTTTTTAAATTAAATTTGTTTTGTAAAACTGAATACGACATATGAAAAACATTGTGCATCATTTTCAGCTTATGATATTTTAAATAGTTTATTTAACTATAGTGCAATTTGTAATATGAAACTTGTTCTTCTTCATTTCAAGGATTGGGTTATATAAACTTATTCCGGCACCCATCGCATCCTCAAAAGGTCCACGTCTCTTCTACCAAGTTCAGTGCCACTTTCGGCAATTGATCCTCTGTCATCCTTTGCAGATGGTCCCACCATTATCTTCTGTAAATTGAGAAAATTGCATTTTTCCTTTACTTAGAATTCCGCTCTGATATCTTCATTACTTATTCTATCTTGCAATGTATAAATTAAAGTACTTCGAAGAAACTGCATTTCAGCACTCTGAATCTTTCCACATTCCTTTTTTGTCATGATCCACGCCTCATTCGCATAGATCAATGTGGGTATTGCAATTGTCTTACAAAATTTAATCCTTGTGCTGTGTCTTGTTTTATTTCTATTATAATTTTTTATTGTTTTATTTAAGATTTCTATGAATTGTTCCAGAAATATTCCTAAATTTATTTATATTTTCTTATAATACTTATAGTACCCAAAGCAGCCTTGTAATAAGGATCGGAAACTGTAATATGAAGCGTATTATCAAAAACTATAGAATGCAACGTAAGCCTCTTAACTCTAAACGTTATCCGTAGTAGCGTGGATTAATTAGTAGAGATCGACTTTAGAGATTCAGTGATTAAGTAAACACAATTTTGAAACGTTTGTGTGTGGACGTTTCGACAATATTTACTATCATATTCGCTATTTGTATAATAGCGATACCGAAGTAATCCACACGTCATGAATAGTTTTGTTACGTAAAGAACAATATCCATTGTAAATTCAATTATGATTCTTATGTTAAGACTAAATAAAATATTATCAAAATTTTTAATTTTACTTATGTGTATTAATTATTTTTCTACTGTCCCGGACCTCCCATAGGGTCGAAAATGTTGACAAAATTCGTTAATCTCTTAATTTTTAGGCGGTTTTTTTTTTTTTTTTTTTTTTTTTTTTTTTTTTTTTTTTTTTTTTTTAGCTGTGCACTTTAATATAGTAGTAGATATTTTTTTAAATATACAAACGGGTTTATTGCACAGCATTAGCGTATACGTTTGAGATATGAAATATAGGGAAACCAATTCAATCGATAAGTATCTTTGGTAATAGTCGATAGTCACAACCTTAGTTCTGGCAGCCACAAAACTTGCAAAAACCGAGTGTTGTTTCTACGTAAACTACACATGAAATGTGCTGACGCAAAAAATTCCATGAAACCAATTATTGGATCCAGTATCAACGTAGAATCTACGTCTAATTTAGCTGCGTACGCGATAAATAAGGTACTTTTTGACGTAAGTAAGGCAAAATTGACGTTTGTTAGGTTAACATGTAAGGTAACATAACAGTGTTCCATTAACGCGTATTTTTATTGTGTTATTACTGTTTACTTTAATGGGACTGACTTCAAGACGTTATCACTCGTTTTTGTGCCACTTTGGGTAGTCTTAAATTATTCTTTTGTTTTTGAAGCCGAGCCGACCTCGGACTCCCAAGACAATTTCTAGGTACAGCACTGCTGCTCATATACAGGCCTGATGACGACAATACGTTTCATATCTTTAAAACATTAAAACAAAGAGTGGAAACATAAACAGAATTGTATAAAAATTGTGTTTGGTTAATGGTAGGGACTTATCAAGCATTTTAGCACCACCAGAAGTTATAAAAAAATACATTTTTGTCACGTGACTAACGAATTACTTTATTCAGACTATTCTTATTGTTGAAGAGTTAATTTAATTGTTGAAATTGATATTGTTAGCCGTGCTGTTACACATTGTTGTTTTGACAAACGTTTCGGGCTCACCATCTTAGGCCGATATCAGTGTCTAAGCTTGGCACGGTGCCGGCCAGAGATGAGGTAGAGACTACCACGGGTTTGTCAACAGAAAAAGTGTGGACCACGACCTAACAGCCCGTGAAAGCTTGAAAACTTGTAGTTTAAATAATAATTAGTAAAATAGTTGAAATTAATTACAGTATATATATATATATAGTGAATATTGGGGAAAAATAAAAGAACAAGGAATAAAGAATTGAAAACTGTTTGGCATTCGCAAATGACTTTACTATACTTTCTGAACATCTTACATCTGCAGTAACACAAGCACAAGTTAATTTTTCGCATCTGCAGTAACAGTCTCAAGAATTTCTGCAGAAAATACCAGATTTCTCACAAACATTACAAACGCGCCAAAATTCCTGGTAACATATTATAACACCCAAATTCAATGTAATTTACTTTGGGGAGGCCCCACGCTTTTGGAGCGCCAAATTTATATAACAACACTTTAATGCAATAATATTTATGCATGTGTGAATTATATAACATAACAATGTTGTTAGGTGTAATCGTAATAACAAGAATGCGTAATACTTTTTTCAAATAGTTACATTATTTATTTAACAACCTCTTTACTTATTTCGGAAATAACAAAAATATTCATTATTCATCGCTTGTGCGATCTTATGCATGTGACTTCTGATGAAAAATTTACATTTAAAAAGGTTATACAGAAATCTTATTATCTACTCTTAACTATCAATTATTCTTGCTCTCGGCTTACTCATTCAGTGTGGTCATCTTTGCAATTGCTTATTAATTTATTTCAACAAGGATTTTACTTTTATTTCAATTCCTTTGATCTTACTTGGCTTTAATACTTTTCTACTGCATATGCACTGTACTTTTATCAAATAAAGACTTTATTAATTACTTTAATTTACTTCGATTTCAATCAGATATTGCTCTTATAGCATTTACGTTATCTTCAAATCCTAATTGCTATACATGAGATATTATTCTAATTTAACAATCTACCTTTACACTACTATGTACAATTTAATTTTTTTCATCAACAGTTCGAATGTCTTTCATTCTAGTTTTAATTATTGTATTTGAATTGTCGGTAATTATTATGGTTTTTTATCACCTCGTTTGATGTGGTAAATTATCGATGTGTCCTCCTCCGGTCCTCGTCCATGTCCTCCATGTCCTCGGGTCCTCTTCCAGGATTCCACTCCATGTACTGCTTACTGGTTGTCTCTCCTCACATCATGGGCTGTAGGTGTGTCCATAGAACCTCTGCATATGTGCTCTGTTACTCTGCTTTGACTTCCAGTTCGTCCTGTGACTCTTACAGTAGATTCAAAACAGCGTTGTTGACTGACGTAGCCTCCAGCGGCAACAGTTGAATAAAGAAGAAGAAACTTTATTAGCGCGACCTGGTATTTATAGCCACATCGTGCAAAATTCCTGTCTGAACAATATCGATCTTGTCAGAGTTTGTCGAAAGCGTCCTTTCTCCCACTCTCGTTCGATTCACTAATTTCGCTTGACTTCGCGAATTGCGAAGTCTGTTTTACGCTACACTCTGCTCAATCGATCGCTAATTTTCATATGTCTATTATATGTAATTTACACTTCTTTATTATAATTATTCAGGGAGTTATTCACTTTTTTATTCATTGTAATTTCACTTTACGTCACTTTAAACTGTTTTTTAACCCTTTGCGTATCTTTATAAAATACATACTTTGGTGCATTTAGTTTTACATTATTGTACATAGTTTTCTTATAATTAAGATAATACTTAAATTCTAACATCAATTGAATAGGGGTGGTTACTGTCCAGGAACAGACAGGTTTCACACACACAAACAAAATACACATGTACACACAGGTAGCGCCAGGTGGACAGAAATGCTTGTACATGCCTGAACGGTACGTTCCCTATTTTTTAAACAATCGACCTTGCAATCTGAATCATGTTTATCAACTATAGATTTATTTATTTTTATTAATTCTTTTAATTATTTTGGCAATGCACAGTACCATATATGGTTGTACTGTCGCAATATATTGGTCGAATAGAGAGGGTTCGAAAATTTAAGTATCTAGGAGACATAATTCAAGAGAATGGCTTGAAAAAATCTGCCAAAAAAAAAAGGATTCATAAGATGGAAATGGCATATGGTATAACTAAAGATATTTACAATAAAAGTGCATATCTAAAAATGCGAAAATAAGGCATTAGAGTACAGTAGTGAAGCCAGAATGCCTATATGCAAGTGAATGTCTAGCATTCATTTATAATTTAGATAAACTAGAAATATTGGAAAGACAAATTATTAAGAAAATATTAGGCCCACGAAAAATTTCAGAAGGTTGGAAATTAAGAAGTAATGATGAAATATATCAAATTATAGAAAATACAACAGAAACAATGAGAAAAAGAAGACTATTATTTTTTGGACATTTATATATAATGGACGACAATAGGTTGACAAAGAAAATCTTCAGATATCTGTGGCGGAAGAATTCAACATCAAGTTGGATTCAAGAAGTCCAAAAAGATTTAGAAAAAATCAATATACACACAGAAGAAGCAATTGAAAGAGACGTTTTTCGGAAAAAAGTGTTGAAAATAGAAGGAGTCCATGGTAGGAGAGATAAAAACACAGGTTCAAAGTGGACTGAGGACAGGAAGAAGAGACACACTGAGAAGATGAAAGCATATTGGAAAAAAAGAACAATGAGTAAAGAACTGAAATTGGCATGTGGTCCTTGGATGGCCGATACGAGAAATAATAAAGAATTTAAATTAACATGTGGTCCTCAGATTGCTGATACAAAAAAAAAAAAATTAGTTGAAAATCAAACTGCAAAAAAAGTTTAGGTAAAACAGAAAAACCTGGCTACGTTACAGATCTGTGGGACTGATTCAAATCAAATTATCATTGTTTCCACGAAGACATAGCGTAGAGTACAGCGGAATTGACTTTCAAGAGTACCCCCGTGCGCGAGAGTTCACATATACACCCACACGATGAAAAGTTGTACAAGTTTATCTTTGCTACGGTACCGAGGGCTTCGTTCATGGGGACGAGGATATTAGTTTATTTCAATTAAAACTATTGCGACTTAGCAGTCAACGGAGGCGCGCACACACAATCAACTTAGCGCAGATGTGTGGTTCAAAGTTTTTAGTATAATAATACGCTGTTTTGTCTACTCCCAGTGTTTGTTGAAGTGTGTGTGTGTGTGTGTGTTTTGTGTGTTTCTCGTTAACGATTGAATCATTAATGCTCATTCGTCTGTTAGAGCAGACAGACAGTAAAGAGATGGTGAGACTGACAAATCCAGTCAAAGGCGTTGAATTCTGTGGCGCAAATCTAATGGCTGCTACGAAGTTTGTATTGAATAGAATACGGCACTGAGAGGAAAATGTACTAGTTTGTCTTGAGACTGATAGGATTCCTTCCTTTTAATTTGTAGTATATCAAGTTAGTTGATATCTCACTTAGGGGGGAGACTGAGTGAGTACTTCAAATATCTGGAAACCACTGTGAGCAAAGGTATGCGATGCAGAACGGGGATTAAGATTAAATTATCGTTGACGAAAGAATGCTTTAACACTTTCAACCCTGGCCATTTCAGCATAGGCATGTACCAGAAGCCTGGCGGTTTTCCATATTTTTTCCTATTTTTTTTAATAGTAAGATTTGTTAAAAACAACATAAATTACATGTGAAATTAAAGATTGGACTTTCTATTTTCATAAAATGATGCAATATTTATTTTTTCTATAGTTGAAATTAATTTAGCATCTAGATCGGAACCAAGTTTTGAAAAATAAAAAAAAAATTACAAGGAATTTTCACAGAATAAATGTTTTTTTTACTATTAACTACTGTACAAGAATTACTTTTCTCACAATGTTAAGGCACAGAATGGTAAGAATCGATATATTTTCAATAATCTGCTTTTGTATGGTACAAAATGAAACAGTCATGGTAACACAAACTGAAGTTTCACAATAGTCAGAAATCGCAGATCAGAAAACTAATTCTGCTGCTATCTGTGTATTCAGTTGGCAACTATAAAGTCCAGTCTGCAAGTACAAACAACCGAAGCCCGTAAATATTTCGTGCAAATGCCGTTAAATGCGCGTGAATGTACAAACGTAAAATTTACGGGCGTTGGGTTTTTGACGAAAATCATGCGTCCGTAAATTTTACGGGCATCGGGTCGAAAGCGTTAATAAGAAGAAGGCGTTTACCTGCGGACAACAAATATGGAAGAAGCTAGCATAAAGTCGATGGACTATAGCTAGTGCTGTAGAGTGTTGAAACGAGGATATTAAGAAGAGAGGATGTGAGAGGACTAGAGTTATCGGAGAGGTGTGTGTACCGGAAAGGGAGAGAGTGAGGTGGGAGACCAGTAAATGTTATGAGATGATTGTTATGAAAAAATGTACAAAGGAATGGTGAGGAGTGACAAGTGTGTAAGAAGGCAGAAGATGGACTGGATGAGGCGAGAGAGTGTCTGCTGAAGGCGGCACTTGAGCGAAGGAGCGTAGAAAGAAAGCGGAAGTGCAGATTGGATTGAGAAAGATGCAATTAAGATTGGAGGAGAATTTGACGATACTAATAAGCTAAAGCAGAACCACGAGCCACATGGACGGCTGTCATATGAGAAAATGTCAGTGAAAGGCGCAACACGATTTGTGTTGTCTTGATTATTCATCTCTTCTTTCACAGCACTAACACTTATCTAAAAACGATTTGTGTGTCTAAATATGCCAGACTTATACATACATACACTAGTCTAGGTTGTTTTCAAACTTGAGTTTCAACACAGAAAATCAAACTGCTATGCACTCAATAATAAATAATATTGTTACGATATTGCAAAACAATCAACTATACGTGTTTATCAAATGTTCCAGCTGAATCTGTGTGGCGTACGTGATTCTCGACCCATTAGCTAGACCGTGAAGAAGCCGCGCGAACTGTGTCAAGGCCGCAATGAATTACGCTCTAATGTTTTCCTGTATTGTTAATGCGCAGTATTTAATAACCTAGTATTTTGGGGGGTATAAATACCAGTACTTAACGACGTTCAGCCTCAGTTATAGTTACGATATATTACAGTGCGGTTCGAGTTTACTGTCGGGCGATACTGTGTGCGTTCAAGTGGTTATTAGTGAAGTGTTGTGTTTTATAATCGGGCGGTATAATTGTAATACAATTGTGTTTTATATTAGTTGACATTTTATTGCGTGTGAACAATTTTTATTTGATTGTTGTAAGAGACTGTGTTGTTAATTACGAACTGTTTAACTGTGAAAATTAAAGCTGGTGATTAGTGATTTAATTGGTGTCTTGTATTTTGTTTTCCACTGTACCATACGACGATCAGTGAGACAGTCGTAACAATATACAGTGTAAAAATAGTTGCGTGAAATGAAGGTTTGAATTCATTCTTTTCTAGACATACTTTATCTATAAATTATGTTCCTACGTTTGCTCCAATTCTGTTCCTACGTAAAGCGAAACAACCGATCACAAGAAAATATTTTGTTGTTGCTGTTGTTGTTGTTGTTGTTGTTGTTCTTCTTCTTCTTCTTCTTCTTCTTCTTCTTCTTCTTCTTCTCCTCTTCAAAGGATTAGGTTATATAAACCTGTTCCGGCACCCATCTCATCCTCGGAGGACCCACATCTATTTCACCAATGGCTTTATATTTCAGTGCCGCTTTCGGCAATCGATTCTCTGTCATCCCTTGCAATGATCCCACCATTGTCTTCTGTAAGTTGAATTAGTTTCATTTATGTCCTTCACTTCGAGTTCTGCTCTGATATCTTCATTTCTTATTCTATCTTGCAATGTATAATTTAAAGTAGTTCGAAGAAACTGCATTTCATCACTCTGAATCTTGCCGCTTTCCTTTTTTGTCATGACTCACGCCTCACTCGCATAAACCAACGTGAGTATTGCAATTGTCTTATAGAATTTAATCCTTTTGCTGTGTTTGGTTTTATTTCGAAGATTTCTATGAATCGCACCATAAACATTTCTAAATTTATTTATCTTCTCTCTTATATCATATTCAAATTTTTAGCTTACTGCACAGCCAAGATATTTGAAATGGGTCACTTGTTCTAAAATTCAGTTGTTATTTTTATTACAGTAATTAATTTTAATAACATTATTTATGTTTTTAAGTATTCATTAATTTCTATTATTTTTATAACAATATTTTAATAACGTAACGAGAGGATAATTATTATATATTTGTAACAGTTTAAGACATTCGTGCTGTGAAAGGGAAAGCGTTTTCATATTGTATATTAAACACGGGAATGTGGATCTGGTGTTGCGTAAGCGATTGCGAGTGTTAGCAGCAAACGGGTGAGCTGCAACACCTGCTATTTCATACATTTTTAATTTCTTTGTCACTCCATTCACGGAAGTTTGCAGTTGATACAACCGACATTTTAATTCAATTAAACCTTCTACGCTCTTACCCCTCTCTTTCTCCACCCTTTATTTCACTCACTTTATTTATATCTGGCTCAGAAGGAATGTTTTTTTCTTCCTTCCAGTTTTCCTGTCCGTCTGTCTGTTTTCTCCTTCCTTTAATCCTCTTGGCGCACATATCTGTCTATTGATCTACCTGTTCTTTCCCACCCACCTCGTATCTAGTTTTCTAAGTATGGCTTACAACATTTCTGTAGTATAAACTTTTCCTTTCTGTAAACTTATCAATTTTGGTGTCAACTGTCATGTATACAAGGTTCGGCATACAAATATTAATTGAAGGTTCCAATATATGTATATACTACTTACTTGACTTAAGTAATTAAATTCCTAGGTGGAGCATAGGGCCTCGACGAAATTTCTCCAACGTGTTCTGTCCATTGCCAGGGCCTTCACCTCCCTCCGTGTCTTGTTGACACCAGCCAGCTCTCTTTCCATAGTCCTCTTCCAGGTGTTCCTCGGTCTTCCACGTCTGCGGCTACCTTGCGGATTCCAATTGAGTGTCTGGCTAGCGATATATAATGGTGGTCTTTCAGGGTGTGGCCGATCCACCTACATTTTCTTCTCTTTATCTGTAGTTGGATGGTACTCTGACTTGTAGTCTCCCATAGATCTCTGTTCGAGATGGTCTTGGGCCACCAGATTCTCATTATGTACCTCAGGCAACGGTTTATGAAAGTCTGTAACCTTGTGGTAATGTCCTTTATCACTTTCAAGGTCTGACATCCATACAGCAACACCGATTTTACATTTGAGTCAAATATTCTCAGTTTTGTTTTCCTGCGTATATGGGGTAATATCTATACTAATCTTAACTGTGCAAATGCTCCTTTTGCTTTATTTATACATCTTATCACATCCCTTACTCCATGTTGACTAACCATGCTACCCAGACAGAAAAATTCCTCAACCCTTTCTATAACCCGTCTAGTATCAAATCAGAATTATTTCTATGGTTAATACGCCTTTCCTTATAGCCTTTTTGTTATTTATCTTTAAGCCTATTTGTTTGGCTTCTATGTATATACTACGTTTATGCAAATACTATTTTCATAATTATATTATTATGAAGGCTGAATTTTGAATGCTGGCAGTTTTAACGACACAACCGGTTTCAATAATGTACTCAAGATGATTGCATAGAAACATTCTATGAAAATAAGGGCAACTTAGTATTAATATAAAATGAAACAAGCGAGAAACAAAGTTTCCGTGATGTAATGCAAAATGAACAGTTGTCCTAATAATAATTTGTCGTTACACACTGAAACCGATAGTATTTTAATCTAAGGTTACACTTCAAGACTCCTTAACTAAAATTTGTTCTACTTTATTATAATTTCTTCCCGTCATTTTTTCTACTCAATTAATAAACGTTAATGTAACTAGACAAACTTTGTGGCGGTGTAATTCGTGATCGACTTTATTGTTACTTGATTCGGTGAGTTGAGACCACTGGGCAATGTGAACTTGTCTGAAATCTCTTTGTGCTTCAAAACTGTTGGTTTTCTTAGCTATAATATAAAATAATATAAATACAAATAACAGCTAGACCGACATACTTACCTGAGTACATTACTATTTGCTGATGATAAAATAATAATACAAGAGAGTGAAGATACATTACAACTGGCAGTGCACCGACTGTATCAAAAATTAATGAAGAAATTTGTGTTAGTGGTTGAAAACACAATCAGAATGATCACAGTTGCACACCACTATATAAAAATTATCCCGATTAGCGCTTTCAAGCCTCACAGCCCATCGTCAGATCGGAATGTGAGGCTTGAAAGCGCTAATCGGGATAATTTTTATATAGTGGTGTGCAACTGTGATCATTCTGATTGTATCAAAAATGTCCAGAATATAATCTTAAAATTTCCTTGCATAAGACGAAAGTTATAGTTACTAATGATAATGTGATGTATTTATAATATACATACACTTATTATTTTACTAATGGTACCTATAATTTCAATACCGAAATCGATCGTTTTATAAGAATGTGAATAATAAAAAGTTTTATTACACATCGTATGTATGGTACCTTCAGGCTATAAACAATAAATACAATACAATAGGAAATTGAAAGTTATGGCTTTCCAAGGCAAGTATCCCGTCAGGTGGAAAATAATTGTCAACAATAAGCCAATCGAACAAGTATCAAACTTTACATACTTGGGCTGCGACACAAGCGACAATTATGACAATGATATGGAAAATAAAATGAGTAAGTTCCAGGCAATATGTGGCACAATAAACAGAACATTAAATAACAAAACAAAAAAAGACACAAGGATACAATTTTATAAAACAACGGCTGTACGTGTACTTATGTATGGGAGTGAAAGTTGGATAAATACCAAAAAAGGAGACAGCAAAATACAGGGAGCAGAAATGAGATTTTTGAGACGGGTCAAAGGCTGGACAAGAAGAGATTTAGTAAAAAATGAAGAAGTGCGAAATGAACTAAATATATATGCAATAAATGAAAAAAATAACTGAATATAAAGAAAGATGGAAACATCACGTAAATAGAATGGGAAATGGGAGAATACCCAAAAAAATACTTAACTACAACCCACGAGGGAAAAGAGATCTAGGAAGACCACGAAAATGGTGGTCGTAAAGTTTGTGAGGACGGAACAGACAAATGCCTAATCCTCGTAGTGCAGAAGAAGAAGATAAATACAAATAACACATTTGTAATCGTTATTATAAATTATGTTACATCTAAAATAAAATTTATATAAATAATTTTATGTATTTTTGGCTATATGTAAATTATTTTAGAAGGTTAGTTTAGAAGCTAAACTGGCAGTGGCTGATCGTCGCCATCGGGCGACTCATTGCGTCTCAATGAAATTCATCCAACCATCGTTTACGGGGCCCTCTCACACGTCTCTTCCCCCCTGCATGATAGCGCTCTTCTTGAAAATCTAGTTGCATCCATTCTCTCTACGTGTAATAACCACCACTCCGTTTTATACCGGGAGATTTTCACATTTAAGCTTTCAGCTATGGCTAGCTCCATTCTAATATGATCATCTCTGATAAGACACCTCCTCGTACAACCCTTTACAGCCCTCAAGAACCTCATTTCCGCGCTTTCGCCACGGAGGTCCATTGATTGCCCGGAACGCCTATATATCTCAAACGACTCTCTGTGCAGGCGAGAATAGCAGCTGTAGACAAAAGACAGGACTCGAACAACGCCCGACGGGCAGGGTTGTCGAGAGCAAAGACGGCAGCAGCGGCTGTGTTCAGCCACGCTACATTTCGTGGTGGTGACATAAAAAAGTTTGGATGTAAAGCCGGAGTTCTATCTTAAAAAAAAAAGTTTTCTATTACTTCTATTTTGAAATAGAAAAATCCTAATTACAGACATTCACTGCATTTGAAAAAGTTACTGAAACAATTACGTCTGCGGGATAATACAATGAAAGTACATTAAATCGAATTACGCAAGACGCGTGATTACTCGAGCAGCATACGATGCGATGCTCGTATTAACGGTGCAATTCAAATCGACACTCAAATTCAGCAGAGCGCTTTAACCACCACTAAGTTAATTGCCACAACTGTGTTCACTACTCGGCAACTGTGATTATCGTTGATTATCAACGTGATTGATCGATACCACAACCGGCCGTATAATTAAACTACACAAGGATAACAGCAGTACAAACGGTACTGGATAGAGTACTTAAACGGATTTGGATACTCACGAAATGATCCAGGAATGTTGGTTAGGTAGAAATATAGATGGACCCATCTATATACAGGAATCGCGGGACGACAACTGAAACTGTATGGATGACAAACTGTATGAAAAATGAAACTGTGAAAAAACTAGTGTTACGTCATCGCAGAACATTCTACGTATATCCCAGCGAAGCCCGGCTATAATGTGTGTCTGCGTACATATTGCTGTTAGTGTTCGCACACCAGTTTTGCTGAAGAGACGCCCGAGGAGCGGGGGGGGGTCTACCGAACGATAGTGCGTTCTTGCGTTGGTGCGGTATTACTGGTTCTGTAAACATTGTTCACACGTATTTAGTTGTAATTTTGTGTGCGTATTAGATTGAGCGTTCGTACATTATCTGTAAGTGTAATTTATTGAGTATTTTGTTAAAGTGTTTTTTTTTTTTTTATTCACTACAAGAAATACCTTGTGAGAGACAGTCAAGTTACACAGAAACTGTGTTAAATGTATTTTAAATGTGTAGTGTTACAGTGATGCGTGCAGTGGAATGGCATACGTCACCACATTCCTTGTTCAGTTGCAAAGGTGACCAGCTGATAGTACTTTGAGACGAAGGACAATTATGTGACACTTGTCACGCGCCCGCAGCCAAGGCTACTCCAGACTTCACCGGTACGCGCGAACTGTATTCAAGGCGGCAAGCAAATACGCTCTAGTGTTTTCTAGTAGCGCTGTTGACGCGTAGTATGGATTATTCTTGAACACTTGTGCTATGTGTTTAAACAACGACACCTGCCGCTTGGTATCAGTTTTAGTGGCGAATTTTTCCAGTGAGGTTCGAAGCATTGTGGCGAAGTAGTGTTATGAGTTTTGTAATTGTGGGGACGCTGTTAGTTGACAATATTATTGCGAGTGGACAGATTAATTTGATTTATTGTACGAACATAATCTTGTTGAATAACTTGCTGATTATAAATTGTACTTGTGATGATTAAAGCTGATTATTAGTGACTTCTTTGGTGTCTTGTATTTTGTTTCCACTGCGCCATGCGACGATCAGTGACACCGTCGTAACACTATAAGCAAACATCGAGCCTTTGTCATTCGAAGTTATCCTCGGTTTAGTAGTAACAGTGTTATTCAACAATTAGGTTATTAACTAAACACAACTCGCTTATTACATAAACATTAGGAGTTTAGCTGAGTGTAGTCACACAGTTTATAAGGTTATAAGTTGGTAATACAAATTATGTATTTTGAATAATTTATTGTTGATACAGAAGACAGAAGACCAGTTACAGTGGGCGATATTTACGTTTAATAGCATCATACAAGACTATGGGCTAAAGATATCTGCTACAAAATGTAAAACGGCTGAATTTCAGGGCAGGTATCGTATAAGAACTAAGATAGTCGTGAACAATTAGATTTTTGATTGGGTTAGTAATTTTAATTACCTGGGTTGTAATATCTCATATGGAACTGATATTGATTAAGACAGTATGATAAGAAAATTTAGACGCATCTGTGGAACGATTCATAAGTACCTGAAAATTAACACACGAAAGCATAACCGAGTGAAATTTTATAAAACTGTGGCTGTCTCCACATTCCTACTATTTTCTTAATTATATTATTGTGAATGCTGGCAGTTTTAACGATACAACAACTTTCAGTAAAGTACTCAAGATGATTGCGTAGCAACATTTTATAAAAATAAGGGTAACTTTGTTATTAATATAAAATAAAACAAAGAAGAAAAAAAGTTTCCGTTTTGTAACGCAAAATGAACAGTTGTCCTAATAATAATTTGTCGTTACACACTGAAACCGATAGTATACTATGCTAGTAAGACATGGACTCTTCGTAAAAGGGATGTGGAGAGGATTCAGGCAGCTGAAAGTAAATTTCTAAGAGAAACGCAAGGTTGTTCTCTGTTGGACCGGAGAAGGAACGAGTGTATTAGACGCGATTTGTATCATTGCACAGAAGATGGAAGACCGCAGAAGGAGATGGTGGAACACTTGAATCGCATGCCTGGTATCCGTCTACCTGTGACGGATCACCCTACTGGCAAGAGAGATGTCAGTAGACCGAGGAGGAATGGGTTCCGGAACAGTTCTAAGGTCTACTCCTTGAGTGATGATGATGACCAAAATTCCTGTTTAAAAAGGCTTGCAAACAGAACAATTGTTGTCCAAACAAAACCTGATAATTTTGACGACTGAAATTATACCCATAGAAACTTTTTGCTTAAAATATGCGTATATTTAGCAACTAATCCTTGGAGTGGTGATGATGATAATGGATAATTTATTGTTAATTTTACTGGTGTAAGAAAACTAATCAGTTAACTACAGATTAGTAACAAAATTTTTTTATGATTATATAGACAGAGGATAAAGAAACACACACACACACACACACACACACACACACACACACACACACACACACACACACACACACACACACACACACACACACACACACACACACACACACACACACACACACACACACACACACACACACACACACACACACACACACACACACACACACACACACACACACACACACACACACACACACACATATGTATCTATATATAATGAAAAAAGAGATAAAATTATACAGAAAATTTGTAAGAATCAATGTTCTTTAGAATGGTCATGTATGACACAAGTAAATGAAGTACGCGTGAAAGGATAGATAAATGAACACGGCCACTCTGGTGTTAGAGAGCGAGGCGAGGGGATCAGACTATAAAAGGATTTGTCTCTGTAGCTGTGAGAAAACCATTTTGTAAAGTGAAGTGATGACTTGCTGGGAGGTGAAAGCGGCCAAGAAGAGGGAGAACAGTAGTTACTTCATATAAACGTGAGAAAATCTAATAAACGTGAAATAATGTTCCAGCATTATGAGACAAGTTTCAGCTAAAACTTTTTACGTCAGTATTTTTGAAGATACATGGACGTGCTTCTTTGGTATTGGCAAATATTAGATAGTTTTACTTGTCCCGCGCGTGGGTGTCTGTGTTTGCGTGTGTGTGTGTGTGTGTGTGTGTGTGTGTGTCCGCGTGTGTGTATAAAACATCTCGTGAAATATCTGTTGAAACACTAAACTTTAAACTATACCAATAAAGAAAACTTTTATTAAACTACACAAGTAAACCCTTCTCGCTGTGTAAATTATGTTCAAGCAGAGAAAATAAATTCAGCCAGTTAATCAACGTAAAACGTTTAATCCAGTTCTGTACTGGGAGTAATTTGATTCCGATTTATGAAAAAAACTGCAACGGTTTCCAGTTTATAAAACTGCCATAAATCAAGCGACTTCGTTAAATAATATTGTTGTGCTCCTGTTTTCATTGGCGTTTCCCTCGACCGTGCTTTCTTTTACCTTCTGCTTCCCCTCTGCTCGTATCTCATACACAGTTTACTCTCTCAATAATTCTCACTTAAATAATATTGTAGTTTGTTATGTATGTGTACACCTGTCGTTGTATATATACACTACAATCTGTGAACACCTTCCTAGAAAAATAATAATTATATTTTGATTTAATTCGACGTGATTAGTAATGACTACAACGAAGATAAAACTATAAGATATTGTTACGACTGTCTCACTGATCGTCGTATGGTACAGTGGAAAACAAAATACAAGACACCAATCAAGTCACTAAAAACCAGCTTCAATTATCACAATTAACAGTTTGTAATCAACACCCTATTCAACAAGATTATACTCGTACAATAATTCAAGTTAATTTGTCCACACCAATGACAACGTAAACTAATAGAGTCGCGCAGAATAATCACTTTTCACAAATAACCGCTTGAACGCTCAGAGTAATCCGCCCGAAGTAAACTCGAGACTCACTTCAATAAATCGCCACTTAGACTGAAACTAAGCGCCGCTAAATGCTTATATTTATACCCCGCTGAGATTCCACATTAATCGATAGTACGCGCCACTATGTCCACCGTACACTCTGCGCACGGATCGGTGAAGCCTGGAACAGTCTCGTTAACGCGTGTTATGTACGCGCACAACATTACAGCTGGTTCTGTTGAGAAATATGTAGAACGTTCTGCGATAGCAAAACAACATATAAAATTGGTTACATACAAAATTAAAATTCTCTACTGTCCTATGGGTGTGAATCATGATCAACAACCGAGAAACAAGACAGTAAAATACAGGCTTCGGAAATGGCGTCTTAAGAGGAGTTAAAAGGTGTTCTAAACTTGACCGTGTTAAGAATAAGGCCATAAGAGAGGCGTTACTAGTTTTTAACTTAAATCAAAAATTAAAAAATTACAAACAATGGTGGAAAGAACACTCAGAATGAACGTCAGATTTCAGACTGGCCAAAAAAAAAAAAAAAAAACTGGAAATACAAACCTATAGGACAAAAGTGTGTGGATAGACTCAGGAAGAATCTTTGAAGACGGAACAGGCAGTACTTTGCCTATGCCGTGTTGTGAAGATGATAATGATGATGATGATGATGATGATGGTTGCGTACATTATAATTTAACTGACTAAAATAAATATATTTGTATAAAAAAAATATGCATCATTTCTATGAATTCTACGTCACCGAGTTCCTATTCAATACCCCCTTATTCACTTCTCTCTCACTCACAGCCTCTCTCTCTCTCTCTCTCTCTCTCTCTCTCTCTCTCTCTCTCTCTCTCTCTCTCTCTCTCTCTCTCTCTCTCACTTTCTCTCCCCTCTGTGTGTCTCTCTTTTCCTCAAAACCACACTGTCCCTATGAGATCCTTCATGGTAGCTTTTGGATATTTTCGCAATATTATTACACTGTCACGCTCTTACGATTAGGCAATGTGAATAGGGTTTGAGCAACGTTTATCATGTATTACGTGCGACACTGTTGGAAAGATTCTGAGTCTTCAAGACATTGGGCGCTGGCTCTAGTGTTTTCTAGTAGCGTTGACGCGTATTATGGATTATTCTTGAACACTTGTGCTATCTACTTAAACAACGACAGATGCCGCTTGGTTTCAGTTTTAGTGGCGATGTATTCCAGTGTGGTTCGAAGGAACCTCAATACATTCGAAGGAAACAACATTACTACAGCACTCTTAAGGATTGGCTTCTTAAGAACCTCGCCTACTATATAAAGTTCTGAGCCTAGCCGCCGTTGGCAGTTCACATTAGGAGTACGACAAAACATACCAGCGTTACAAGAGCAAGTAGTTCACGCTTTGATAACTACAATATTAGGCAGGTTAGTTTGTAACATGTGTTAATTGTTAATTTCTCTGGGGAATATTGTAATTTTACAAGTTTGTTGACGTTTATATTTTATTGTGATAGTGTGTATTGAACAACTGTATAAGTGGAAATATCGTATTATGAATATTTTTGTTTCATAAAAGCATCAACAAAGTTTGGGAGTATCGATTTCTCCGGCGTTCAATAATTTATTCCAGTGTTTTAAGATCACTGTCTGTGCGATCGTCGTAACAGTAATGTTTGGAAGTGGGACGTACCAGGGGCGTATTGACGGAGGGACGAACGGGACCCCCCCTCATAGGGTTGAAATAAGTTGACAAATTTTGTTAATGTTTCAATTTCTAGGCGCTTTTTATTATTTTTTCAGTTAGTAACTGTTTTTTTGAATATACAAACAGGCTTATTACACAGTATTTGCGTATACGTTTGAAATATGAAACATAGGAAAATTAATTCAGTCAGTAAGTACTTTATAAACAATTTTTCAGTAACGTGTACCTTTACTGTATTTATTCAATGTATTTTATTTTATATATATTTAATTTTCGTTCACTTCAATGGAATTGATTTCAGGATGTTATCACACGTTTTTTCAGCCACTTCAAAGTGGCTGATATAGAGTAATGTTGATTAGTCGTAACTTTTTTTTTTTTTTTTTTTTTTTTTTTGAAAGCGACTCGACCTTAATGCGGACAACCATGCCCCCCCCTAGGCAAAATTCTAGATACCCCACTAGGACGTACAATCTTTAATAGTGCAAACTGTAGAACGGATACTTTTTAAGAGTTTTATTGCCAGTGAACTCGCTAAAACGGCTACTAATCAGATGTTCACGATTGAAATTTTTCAAATTATATGCTGAAAGCAGAAACAGAAAGAAGTACAACCGACAGGATACAGAAGAAACAGAAAAAATAAAGATGGAAAACGCCCATGGGTTGTAGAAAATGCAGAAAAACGACAGAGCCAGAAAGCAAAGGTGCTGCAGAATGTAATCAGGAAGCAGTAAACAAAGAAACGACAGGAAGCACTGTCTGAAAGAAAAACCTAAGCAAGTAAAATAGCCCTTTTAGACGTTATGGAAAACCAGTCTAGAATATACCGCTGTAGAACTGTGGTAAATATTCAGTGAGGACTAAGATAGTTATTGACAACAGCACTTTAGAATGAATGAGCCGTTTCAGATATCTCGACTGTGCAGTAACCTATGAATCTGAATATAGTATAAGAGAGAAGATAAATAAATTTAGGAATTTTTGTGGTAGGATTAATGGAAATCTTAAAAATAAAACAAGACACAGCGCAAGGATTAATTTTATATGACAATTGCAATACTCACGTTGAGTTTTTGCGAGTGAGACGTCGGTCATGACAAAATAAAAGGAAAGCGCCAAGATTCAGAGTGCTGAAATGCAGTTTCTCCGAAATACTTTAAATTATACGTTACAAGACAGAATAAGGAATGAAGATATCAGAGCAGAACTCAAAGCGAAGGACAAAAATAAAATTATTGCAGTTTACAGAAGACAATGGTGGGATCATCTGCAAAGGATGACAGAGGATCGATTGCCGAAAGCGGTACTGAACTATAAAGCCATTGGTAGAAGAGACGTGGGTCGTCCAAGAATTAGATGGGTGCCGGAACAGGTTTATATAACCTAATCTTTGAAGAGGAGAAGAAGAAGAAGAAGAACTGAGGGTACTACGAGGAGCAGCGAGTCAAGTACGAGGTGATTTGAGCAGGCAAGTATGACGTAGGTGGCTACCAAATTCGACGACCATCGGCTTGTCGTAGTTGGTCCATGTTTCGGTGGTCCGTTGGGGGTCTTTCTATATATGGTACGGTACTATGCCACACACAAAGTAGGCTGCTATTTAGGTGGTGGCAGTGATGATGCCAGAAAGTTATTTCACCCAAACATATTGGCAATTCTATTATGGACCCCTGCGTTGCAAGACAAAATTTACTCGGCTACAACATCAATATCGTTTCATAATATTACGGTGATGAAGACAATCTTTATTATTACCATTATTTTCTGCTTCACCATCATACTAAGCGTTACCATTCACCAAAACGCTTAATCTTGCTGACGGTTGACGGTTTATCCTCGTTTTTTATACATAAAACGAAACCTTTTACATTTTCATGTACACGTGTGTTAAATGTTCCTTCATCTTAATCTGGATTCTCGAATATTTATAATTAATAAATAAAAATAAACATAATAAGAATTACTAATTTAACTAATAATAATTGGACGCGTGTGGATAATTTAACAATTTTGTTGATTAATGTCCTTCCAGCACCTTCAAATAACTTGACAGTGGCAGCTAGAAATCGTAACGTGCTATGTATGATAAGCTGCTGGGCCCCAACAGACGTAACACAAACATTACTTTGATACCAATAACTGTAATGTTATATTGAATGAAATAAATGAGTCATAATAGAAAATGATTAGTACCAGAATCAGCATTTAGTGAGCAGAATCAGCAATGCTTATTTTAGTAGGATAAAGATTTGCCTGTTTATTTGTGAAAAAATTAAGCCAGCCAGCGGACTAAAATTAATGTCGGTGCATCAATCAATGTCAGTTTACAAAATGTTAATAGCTATTACATACATACTACTATGAACTCATTAATTATAACAAGTTTTTTTTTGTGTCACACAAACGAATAAACTTGATTCGTTTTCTTTTCTGTTTGAAATGTTACAGACTTAGAGTTTCAGATGCGCTTTAATTGATAATTAATTAGTTTACTTGAAAGAACAAAAGGGCGTGTCCTCTGGAAGCTTGATGTCGCCGACGATGTCGTGCGGGGGTCTGTCGTAAGACGTATTTCTTGGGTACCCTTACGAAGTGTCAGCCTCCGTCTCCATAAGTATGTGGAGGTTACATCAACGAACGATAGCTTCCTGAAGAGAAACAAAAACTACCGGTACTCTTCGACGAAGCCGATGATTGGTATGTCAGGTTCCCAGGACGAAGGGCAGATTTGAATAAAATTGCCTGACTCTGCTCACCCAATTGCGAGGTTGGATACCAGTAGCGGAAAAAAAGTCGACCGGCTGAGTACTGGATTACTTTCGTAAAGAAAAGGTGGGGGCGTGACGTCGAACAACAACGAAAAGAAGCCTCAGAAGATTACACTACCGACCCGATACGATCGTCACGGACGCATCATTATTTGGATTAATAATAACAACGACGTACGCGTTGGGGATGCCGAATAACTGCACAAAATAAAACCTCAAGATTAATCGGAAGCCACATTTCACAACACCAACAGTTGTATTATACGTCCGTAACGACGTTGATGGTACAGCTTTCCATGTACAGAAGACAGAACCCTGGTCTCCTCGAACATCACCTGGGCGGACGACAGCGGCGGCTGTGTTCACCTACACGGGTCCGGACGCTACGTTTCGTGATGCCGTGGCCGCACGAGCAGGGCTCACAGCGGACGCCGCAGGACCAGAAGCGGATCTCTTGCGTCCTTTATCGTCCTGAGAAACAACTTCACCAATTAACGGCCTCAAAAACTTGCTGTGGGAAAGAATTCACCAAACCCGGAGAGATTTGGCTCGTATCGACCGCGCATTGCTGGGCCTCCACTAGAACTTACCGGGAAGTTCCGGGATTTGGTGGATGGGGTGACATATAACAGCTTCCAGTCAGTCTGGATGAGTACCGCGGCAAGACATGAAGAGAAATTCGATCATCTACGTCCCATCAACAACAATTGATAGACCCAGGCCATACGTGCACCACTAAGTCTGTCATAAATATTGTTAGGACGGTCTTCTGATCGTCGTATGATACAGTGGAAAACGAAGTAGAAGTCAACAATTAAGTCACTAATCACCAGCTTTAATTATCACAATTAAACAGTTTGTAATCAAAAAGATAGTCTCTTACAACAAATCAAATAAAAATTGTTCACACGCAATAATAATATCAACGAGTCTTGCACAGTTATAAAACACATAACACTTCGCCACAATACTTCGAAAGGCACTGGAATAAATTGCCACTTAAACTGAACTAAGCGTCGGTGAGTGCTTGTATTTATACCCCGACGACATGTTAAAATAGTTTATACTATGTATCAACAACGCTACTAGAAAACACTAGAGCGTAATTGCTTGCCGCCTTGAACACAGTGTGCGCGGACTGGTGAAATCTGGATCAGTCTCGGCTACGGACGCGTGACAAGGGTCACGTAATTGTCCATCATCTCAGAGTAGCAGTAATATGTACGCACACACACATTACAGCCGGGCTCCGCTGGAATAGCCGAGACACACGTCGAATGTTCTGTAATAACATAACAATACTGTAACCAACCGAAACTTGAGGGGGCTCTGGTTGTACAGGTAACCTTGTGCTACCGGCCGCCTGTTGCTCATACCCGGATAAGTAGTCGGATATCGTTCGGCTAAGATCTGCAGCATTTTTTTGTTTTACACTCTGTCGCTTTGTGTCCTGAAGACGAACCCCTAGGGTGGGATTGAAACGTAGACGACTATGTCTATCTAGTTAATCGGCAACGGCCTACGGCCTAACAGGCCGGTAACTTTTCAATTTAATAATGTTGACACCGCCCAGTGTAAGCCCTTACAACCGTTTTAGAGCAGATTGCATGAGCTTTATTTTCAGGAAAAGGGACCTGGAAAAAACTTTAGCATTTTGGGCGCGTTTCAGGAAAGTTTTTTTCCACTCGCTTTAAACCGAAACTACTGTAGATTATATATTCAAATTACATTGTTACTTAATCGTAATTTAAAATATTTACATTCGAGACGCCACGCTTCTCGAGATTACAATGATAAGCCCATTAAGGGCGTTATATTTGCCAATGTATTGAACTCTGTTTAAACTGAAATTTAGAATACTGTGGTCTCCACTTATTGTTAAATCTTAACTCGTGGATTATACTTCTAGTTGATTATTGTTTTAGACAATTTTGATACTAGTATTCGAATGCGAAAGACTTTTCTCTGTTCTGTAGAGAATGGGTACAACTCACTACTGTGTGATACGTGTTATTGGGAATCTTATTGTTGTCATCATGAAACTCCATGATTATATATTCTGTTACACTATAACACCGTAAAACAACGATAAGCCCTAATTTTTTGGCTTGTAAACTTTTTGGTTTGCGTTGTTAATAACAACTTTTTTTCCGGTTTAAAATAAGTTATGTCGTTTATATTTTGTTATAAGCAAAAATGTTACTCATGGGCAAAACTACAAACTATATTTTACAGTCCTTAAATGATGTTTTGTTAAGGACCGCTATTTTAGTTTCCAAAGTCTAAAGAGAAATGGGAAGTAATTTTTCTGTTATTATGCTCACTCTGACTTTCATCTATCTGCGTAAAGAGCTGAAAAAAATATAAATTATAAACTACAATACTGTTACAACGATCTCACGTATTGCCGTGTTGTCCAGTGGGAACAGAAAAGAGACACCAATGAAGTCACTAATTACCAGCTTTAATTGGCCACAAATAACAATATAAATTATAAACTACAATACTGTTACAACGATCTCACGTATTGTCGTGTTGTCCAGTGGGAACAGAAAAGAGACACCAATGAAGTCACTAATTACCAGCTTTAATTGGCCACAAATAACAATATAAATTATAAACTACAATACTGTTACAACGATCTCACGTATTGTCGTGTTGTCCAGTGGGAACAGAAAAGAGACACCAATGAAGTCACTAATTACCAGCTTTAATTGGCCAAAAATAACAATATAAATTATAAACTACAATACTGTTACAACGATCTCACGTATAGTCGTGTTGTCCAGTGGGAACAGAAAAGAGACACCAATGAAGTCACTAATTACCAGCTTTAATTGGCCACAAATAACAATATAAATTATAAACTACAATACTATTACAACGATCTCACGTATTGTCGTGATGTCCAGTGGGAACAGAAAAGAGACACCAATGAAGTCACTAATTACCAGCTTTAATTGGCCACAAATAACAATATAAATTATAAACTACAATACTGTTACAACGATCTCACGTATTGCCGTGTTGTCCAGTGGGAATAGAAAAGAGACACCAATGAAGTAACTAATTACCAGCTTTAATTGGCCACTAGTAACAATATAAATTATAAACTACAATACTGTTACAACGATCTCACGTATTGCCGTGTTGTCCAGTGGGAACAGGAAAGAGACACCAATGAAGTCACTAATTACCAGCTTTAATTGGCCACAAATAACAATATAAATTATAAACTACAATACTGTTACAACGATCTCACGTATTGTCGTGATGTCCAGTGGGAACAGAAAAGAGACACCAATGAAGTCACTAATTACCAGCTTTAATTGGCCACAAATAACAATATGAATTATAAACTACAATACTGTTACAACGATCTCACGTATTGCCGTGTTGTCCAGTGGGAACAGAAAAGAGACACCAATGAAGTCACTAATTACCAGCTTTAATTGGCCACAAATAACAATATAAATTATAAACTACAATACTGTTACAACGATCTCACGTGTTGTCGTGTTGTCCAGTGGGAATAGAAAAGAGACACCAATGAAGTCACTAATTACCAGCTTTATTTGGCCACAAATAACAATATAAATTATAAACTACAATACTGTTACAACGATCTCACGTATTGTCTTGTTGTCCAGTGGGAACAGAAAAGAGACACCAATGAAGTCACTAATTACCAGCTTTATTTGGCCACAAATAACAATATAAATTATAAACTACAATACTGTTACAACGATCTCACGTATTGTCGTGTTGTCCAGTGGGAACAGAAAAGAGACACCAATGAAGTCACTAATTACCAGCTTTAATTGGCCACAAATAACAATATAAATTATAAACTACAATACTGTTACAACGATCTCACATATTGCCGTGTTGTCCAGTGGGAACAGAAAAGAGACACCAATGACGTCACTAATTACCAGCTTTAATTGGCCACAAATAACAATATAAATTATAAACTACAATACTGTTACAACGATCTCACGTATTGTCGTGTTGTCCAGTGGGAACAGAAAAGAGACAGCAATGAAGTAACTAATTACCAGCTTCAATTGGCCACAAATAACAATATAAATTATAAACTACAATACTGTTACAACGATCTCACGTATTGTCGTGTTGTCCAGTGGGAACAGAAAAGAGACACCAATGAAGTCACTAATTACCAGCTTTAATTGGCCACAAATAACAATATAAATTTTAAACTACAATACTGTTACAACGATCTCACGTATTGTCGTGATGTCCAGTGGGAACAGAAAAGAGACACCAATGAAGTCACTAATTACCAGCTTTAATTGGCCACAAATAACAATATAAATTATAAACTACAATACTGTTACAACGATCTCACGTATTGTCGTGTTGTCCAGTGGAAACAGAAAAGAGACAGCAATGAAGTCACTAATTACCAGCTTTAATTGGTCACAAATAGAAATTTGAAAACGACGCGGTACTTTCATATAGTAATTCAAGTTAAATTTTTCCACATGAAGTAATAATATCAACTGTTAGCGTTCCGCACTAATTACAACACAATAATCACTTTCCGCTAACTCGTAACAATCACTTTATCCACACTCTACAGTATCGCCAGGTGTAACTATCTTCTAAGCCGGCCGTAGACCATAGACCCCTCAGGTGTTCCAGAATAAACGTCTAAATAAAACGTTTAGTCAAGACCGCATTTGCCTGTTAAAAATAAAAATTAGAACACCACTTAATTTTTAACTGACACAGTTTTGTTTACAGATTTTACGAAGGAGATCATCATTTTATTCTGTTGTGTAAATGGTGGAGTTTCACGCGATAAAAAAGTGTTTTCAATTTACGTTGGAAACAAGAACGGAAGCACTGAAGCCAATCACGAAAATAATGAACGTACGCGCGCGCCTGAGACAAAAAACAGAACTGAAACAAATACATATGAACGAACGTTAATGATCAATGTAACCAAAGCTTGCAACACTCGTGGTTACACAATGAATACGTTATTACCCCGCCAAACATAATTAGACACTGATACGAGATAACAGCTCTCGGGATCATTAAATAGAAAACAGCTCTGCCTACCCCTACGCGACGGGTCATTCCACTCTCCCTGTGTGTTAATAAATTAATTAAAATCACTAAATATCACTATACTATTAAAGGGGAATAATTAAAGTCCCCTTTTGGCTTATAACATACTGTACGTCGTTAAAATATTGTCGAGGGTTAACCATCAGGTGAACAATGTAAGCAGCAACAGTCTGTAATGCAAACAACAATACTCTTACGAAATTACAGAAAGTTCTACACGTTTCTCGGCTATCCCAGCTGTAGTGTGTGTGCGTACATATTGCTACTACTTTGAGATGAAAAACAATTACGTGACACTTACCATGCGTCAACGATCGAGTCTATTCCAGACCGTACCGGTCAGCGCAGTGTGTTCAAGGACATTATTTCTAGTGGATTCTCGAGAGCGCCTGATTGTTTAACGCGTCATCCAAAGCGACAGATTATTCGGACATCTTAGCGGGGGCGGGGTATAAATATAATCATCCAGCGACGGTCAGTTCAGTTTAAGTGGCGATTTATTCAAGTGAGGTTCCAAGTATTGTAGCGAAGTGTTATTGTTTTTATAATTGTGCGGGACTCTATTAGTTGGTATTATTATTGCGCGTGGAAAAATTTTGCTTGGATTATTTTACAAGTTGATTGAAAACAGTATTTTCGATTAATTAAAACTGGTGGTTTTTATTTGTGTCTTGTATTTTGTTTTCCACTGTACCATACGACATAAAGCGAAAACCGTCGTTACAATATACTGTAAACAATATGATTTTGAAGTCTTCCTCCAGTATGGACCGCGTCAAAAATATGTTGTATGACAACTTTTCACTCATATTACAATTGAGTATCCTCAGAGCTATGTGACACACATGTAGATCACATAGGCTTGAGGATAATCATTGTAATATGAATGATACCTTCCCATACAAGACATTTTTGACGCGGTCCATACTGCAAGAAGACGTCAAAAAACATAATAGACACCGGCCGCGTAAGTATACGTGAGAATGTTACAGTCTAAACAGCTAAGGTCCGATGCACACATCAGGTTTTTTACAGTGCGTATATACATAAAAAGTAAAATAAATTAAAATTTATTTTTTTTGTAAGTTAAAATTACTGCTGGCGCCGCCTCTCGCATCCTAGCTTCCATTGGCGCCGGTCTCAACAGTCCTGTTCTGTAAGTCCTTTTGCATTCATTGCATCTTCGACGTCCATTTTCCGTGAATGTTTAGGTTTTCTTTTTTTTTTTTTTTTTTTTTTTTTTGTAGAGGGTGGAGTCAATTCCCATACCTATCTTGGTTATCTCTCATCTGACATTCTTTTTAGGTGTCCGAACCAATTCAGTCTTCTTGCTTCTATTATTCCTATAATGTCAAGGTCGATTTCCATCGCTTGTCTTATCCCTACATTTGTCACTTTATCCAGTCTTGTTAGTCTACAGCACCTCTGCCAGTAACTCATCTCCATAGCTCTTATTTTGGATTTATTTCTTTTATTAATTTCCCACAGTTCTGCTCCATATAGGCCTATACTTTCGACTATACTGTAGTTTTATATATTCTGATTTTATTGTTTTAATTCTGATATTTTTATTATCTGAATAAATTATAATTAAAATTAAATTGTCCGAATACTACCGTGTGGTGGCTAAATAGGAAAAAAATCGCAAGCAATTATAAAGCACTGTTGAAGTGATAAGGATGCAAATACGGAAAACTAGTTAACTGAGTAATGTTATCAAAGTACTTTCTGGCCGCGACCGGACGATTGAAGCTGCCCACCCCCACCACGCGGCCGCTTGTAAGCGATGTCGGGTAAAATACGTGTACTAGCCGTTTGGTTTGCCTACGCTAATCTGTGTGCCGTGTTTGTGTGTTATCTGACTTCCTGTCGCCAGAATGTCTCCGTACAACATTCCAGTTTGATAATTTAATAATTACCTTGCTTTTGTTTTATAGATTCATCTTTGGTTCTGTCGACCAATTTATTTCAAATATGGAACGTTTTCTTATACAAACTGATAATGAAAGTACTCTTTTAGCCTACACTAATTATCCTTCTACGAATGTACTCCAGATATAAGCAAAATATTTTGTAATGTACATACAGTATACCATAGTGTACGTTGTATTGTATTTCACATGGAATGATAGACATGTCGCATTTTTTGGAATTTTCCATTTCTTAAATGATTGCTACTCGTTACCTGTGTATCTTTTGTTGTTTTGTCGCGTTGGCCTAAGTACTGTATTCTTAGACCTTATTAAGTTTTTTTTTTACAGTGTTACTTTCATTTACATTTAGTTTGAATCTTCCGTCTGTCTGTTAGTGTGGAGTCTACTGTATTTAAAATTCATAAAATATCAGGTATCAAACGATAAATCTTAACGGTTTATGAAAAAGTACGATTAACTAGGAAAGCGGTACTTCTAATTCAACAGTGTCTAACAAATACTGTTTATCGGCATTTGAATTATAACATTAGATTTAAATTTACTCGAGATTCTGTGCACTACAGTGAACTGTAGTGCATTACAGGTAACTTAATTATTTTAGTGTATAGCCTACTAAACATAAATGTTAATTTACATGATTAAATTTTCTAGTTTATGCATTTGCTTAGTTAATTTATTTTTTGAAATTCAATTTTGTAATTCATACATCTTTTTTAAAAAAATTATCTTTTGTCAATATGAAGCCTATCTCTTTATGGGAAAATTTTCCGTATTTCGCGGGGAAAACGAATATCGGTTACAAGGAAGAAATTTACGCGTTCGTTAACAACGAAATAATAATAAATTTTAAACGATAACAACGAAGTAAATAAGAAATGTAATAACGATAACAACGAAGTGTTCTCGAAGAGCGCAAACAAATTTCTTTAGTAAAAGCCACGCGAGAATGTGTGAACCGTGAATCCATTAAGAGAGCAAGAGACGAGCTAAATGCCGGGAGGGGTGAGGGACTAGTGAGACGAGGTAATGTTCTCAGCTTAGAGATTACAACGCCCCCACTTAGCCAACCGTAGTGCCCGGCCTGCTTCTCCCACCTTCCCACTGCTCGATCTTCGAATTACGGCCAGACAGTACGTGTTAGCTGCACGTAACAGCGAGTACCCGGCTACTTAATTGGTTAGGAAACAGTACGTGTTAGCTGCACTGTACAGTAATTAAGTCTGCTGCCGTGTATTCTTTTTGGACGTGTTCTTTGATTTCAGTGTGAAGTTGCTATAACTAAGAGCCAATAATAGTTTAAAAAGTAACAGTACTTTGGTCGATGCGATGCGATGCAGGTCCAGACAGTACTGTCATTTGGACGTGTTCTTTGATTTCAGTGTGAAGTCGCTATAACTAAGGGTCAATAATAGTTTAAAAAGTAACAGTACTTCGGTCGATGCGATGCGATGCAGGTCCAGACAGTACTGTCATTTGGACGCAAACCGCCCAAGTTCAGCACACTATGCGTCCAAAACTACGCATTGTCTGTATGTATAAAACTCAAAGTCTGATGATTTGTTTTCATTGAATACAAATACACACCGTTGCAGGAAAACCCTATGAAGTGGACAGATGCCATCCGGACTGACGAAAGGAGGGAGGGACATCGATCAAGATTGAAGGAGATATGGAAGAATAGGAAGAGCGAGGAGAAGAAGGAACCAGTTGAACCAAATGTAGTCCACAGTGGCTCATACGAAAAAAATAGTTATATAATAATAATAATAATAATAATAATAACAACGACGACGACGACGACGACGACGACGACGACGACGACGACGACGACGACGACAATAACAATAATAATAATAATAATAATAATAATAATAACAACAACAACAACAACAACAACAACAACAATAATAATACTAATAATAATAATACCAGGGTGCAAGAGCGAGTAGACCAGCTTCAATCAGTGCGATATTGTTCTTTTTTGGTTAAACTCTCTACCACAGCTTTTAACTGGATGCTATGTGCGATATTCCGGTAGACAGTGGTATTTAGTAAAAGTGGTAAGTGTTATATTTATTCTAAAGTAGGCTTCGGCGACCAGTGTCCATTATGTTTTTGAAGTCTTCTTCCGGTAAGGACAAAAGTACCTTGTTATACAAAAATGTCTTGTTATCATATTAGGTCTGCAATAAGTATGCTTAGGTCTATGTGATCTGACGTGATCGGAACAACATTACGCAGCAGCTGACCTTGTCTGTTAATATGGGCTAAGACATACATACGTTAACAATCCAATGGCAATTTAGATTTGTGTTCGGCAGATAATAAACCTGTGAACAACATAGACCTGACAATACTCATTGTAATACAACTGAAACGTTAGCATACAAGACATTTTTAATAAGAAAGTTGTGTTAGTGGTTATAATCACAAACAGAATTATTACTGTTGCACACCACTATAGATTTCCAATCTGACGATGAGCTGAGAAGCTTGAAAGCTCTAATCATAATAATTTTTCTATAGTGGTGTGTAACAATGATAATTCTGTTCAAGACATTTTTGACACGGTCCATACCGGAAGAAGACTTCAAAAACATCATCACCACCATCATAATTACCACTCCAACGGCTAGGCCTTAGACCTCTTCCGGAATCCATCTTTTCCTTGTTCTACCGACATCTCTCTTCCCAGTAGGGTGATAACTCAAGGCAGGCACAGGTAGACGGATATCAGTCATGCGATTCAAGTGTTCACACCATCTCCTTCTTTGGTCCTCAATCTTTTGGTGCAATGATACAATGTTTAAATCACGTCTAATATCCTCGTTCCTCCTCCGATCTAAGAGAGAACAACCTTTCGTTCCTCTTAGAAATTTCATTTCGGCTGCCTGAATCCTCTGCACGTCCCTTTTACGAAGAATCCATGTCTCACTAGCATACAGGAATGTGGGAACAGCCACAGTTTTATAAAATTTAATTCGGGTATCCTTACTATGGATCGTTTTACAGATGCGTCTAAATTGTCTTAGCTTACTACTCCAATCTATATCGACTTTAAAAACACTAGTTTACATTTGCCACATGGCGTTAGTTATGAGCTGCTGCTCTGTGCTAGGGGGGGGGGACCGAACGGGGGTAAAAATCAACGCATTCCTGATAACGTTTGCACGGTAACATACTTCCGTAAAGTTTGTGTGCCTAAATTGCACGTACGCACAACGTGCGCGAGAACCCAGTTTTTGTAATCATGTTTCGTTGTGTGAGTGTCCTCGAGTCGTGAGACTGCTGACTTTGTGTTTATGAATTTTAACTACGAAGGGTTTACGAGGAACGGTAAAAAAGTATAACACAAATTACTTATAATCAGTTATATGCGAGGATCGGTCAAACTATTAAAACAAACATTTTAAATTATTTGTGTCGACGTTACGACGATATTTATTCTCATCATCAGGACTGATACTAGAGAAAATATCAAACATAACAGATAAATTATTTGAGTGAATGTGTTTGTGAATGTGCGTGTGCGCGTGTATGTGTGAAGTAGTTATGATCTAAACAACTACATCTAGCTAATGTATCTGTTGTGTTTGATATTGTCTCTTGTATCAGTCCTGATGTTCACAATAAATATTATAGAAACATCAACACAAATAATTTATAATTTGTGTTATAGCCTACTTTTTTGACCGATCCTCGCAAACCCTTCATAGTTAAAATTCATTGACTGACGGTCACTAGTAAATTAAAAATTCATTCAATAACTTTGTGTTTATAATTGTTTGGAAATCGAGCAAAGTTTAAATACGCCAGGTGCACTGTACAGTGTGCGCGCGAACGGAGTCTTTGTGATTATGTTACGTTGTGTAAGTGTGGGAAATTATAAATCACTCTTTTAGTTGATTCTCAGAAAGTATAAAATCGAAATTCGCAAACTGCTAGTATCGGACTGGGTATAAGTAATATTAAGAAGTGTACGCTATAGTTCTTACTTGTGTGAGGACTATTGTAATTTTGGTGGCATTTAATATTGTTTGGGTAGTGCTCTCCCCGGGGTCCCATGGTTGGCTACCACCGCCGATTGCGGGTGGCCTCCTATAGGACCAAGATCCCACGCAGACGTGGACTGCTTTGGATCACACGAGGTAACCTGACCGGTGGGATCGGCACTGTTGGTTGGGAAATGTGCATGTAGACCACGCGGACAGCGGTCGCCTTAGCCCAGTAGCGTCTAGCGAACGTGAGCCAGGGTGGCCAGTAGCTGTGTTGGACCGCTCACGCCAGCCCGTGATGTCCCTTGTCAAGCACAGAGGAACCGTAGTAGCTTCGAATAACTATGCGTTGTTTCGTGCGAGAGGGGGAGGTACGGCATCCTGCTTCCATTTGGGCTGGGGGATAGTGTTCCCCTATCGCGCCGGAAGACGGAGGAAAAGTCGTATTCGGGGGAGATCCCTTGGGATAGACCACGGTAGTCGGGCTCGCGTCCATCCTGGGCTTCGGGGATCGGCGTATTGATCAGCGCCGTACTCAAAAATGGTACCACGGAAACGTTAATCCGCGTTAAACGCGTCCCCCCCCCCCCGGTGTTTCACGTGTTGAGGAAAGGTTACGTGAGGGTTGTGGTTTCACACGCTGTAGGTAGATTTGAACATCCAGGGAGAGGTGCGGAGCTGCGACCGCAATTTGGATCTGTTGCTGCGCCTCTCAATCTCACTACCTCTTGGTTCTCAAAACTCTAAACTGTTTGGGTAGTGCATATTAGACAACTATACTGAAGTTCGAGTGATTCTGTTTAAGGAAAGTGTAAATAAATGTTGAGTATCGATTTCTCTGGCCCTCAATAAGTTAATCCACTGTTTGAAGAGCGCGCTCACAGGATCGTATTAACAACAACACATATACTCAACGTAATCGGGTGACGGAAATAAATTTTACCCGCACATTGGTGTTACTGGTATCTTCACTGCTGTTCGATTTTTAATGACTGACGACGTACAAAATTCTACTGAACTATGAAGAAGCAATTTAAACACACACGCGCGAGCGTCGATAAAACACACTGTGTATTGTAACTGAAAATTGGTTTCATTGCAGGTAGTAGCAGCTGGGAAGCTGTCGAGATCAATTCTCTCTCATTATAGAAGTTTATTGTTTCTAGCCAGGTCCTACAGAGTGTCGATTAAAATTGCTCTACCCTCCTCCTCCTCCCCCTCCATCACTTTATCGCCCGTTCCCTTCTACTCTCTCAGTCGGTTTTCAATTGTCTGTTAAATATTGTTTTGTACTTGACACGATAGAGGAAATAAATGATAGACCGCTCGTCCGTTCCATACTGACACATTTTGGGGCGGCGAGCAGCCTGCATGCTTTCCACGGGCGCGTACTGTAGGAGCGCGTGTATGCGTCGAGGACGCGTATGTGTTCTGCATTTGAAAGAACAATTTCCAAACGAGTGTTATTCATTGAGTTAGATTTTTCTGCTCGCACACATCAATTTTCAATAGCCTACGCATATGATATTCATTATCCACTCCCATCAGCCGCAACTGAATTGAAATATCAGCTCGTCCTAAACAAAAATTTTCCACTGTGATGTTTTAATGCGCTTGATGGTAAAATCCGTATAAACAACAGAGTAAAGTAAATCACATTTATCAGTTTTGAATTTAATTTGTTATAACTGCAACGGTCGTCGATAACAACGAGTTTCAGACAAGTAATCCGATACAAGTATTAATTGTAATGCTTTTCAAAATCACTGCACAATTTGAACAAACTTTATTTAGAGGAGAGTAAATCCCAGATTGCGTTGGTGAACTGCGTAAATTTTGTTTCATATTTTATTGCGACGAAACTGTTTTTAAATATACAGATTAACAATTTACAAATTAAAATGCCACAACATCAACAATGGCAGTGGTAACAACAACAACAACAACAACAACAATAATAATAATAATAAAATCCTTAAATTCCTAGTGACCGTCAATCAATGAATTTTCCAGTGAAGGCTTTATGAGGATCGGTCCAAAATATAACACAAGTTTTAACTCTTTTGTGTCGACGTTTCAACAATGTTTATTGTCATCATCATTAGGACAATATTGAACTGTGACAATTGTCCTGATGCTGACAATAAACACTGTCGAAACGTCGACACACATAAGTTAAAACTCGATAACAAACTTGTCTGAAACTCGTTGTTATCGACGACCGTTGCAGTTATAACAAATTAAATTCAAAACTGATAAATGTGATTTACTTTAATCTGTTGTTTATTATATTTTTGACCGATCCTCACAAACCCTTCACTGGAAAAATAATAATAATAACTGCAATAATAATAATTTAAGGATACGGTAATTGCTCCGTTTATAAGCAAAAGGTCAGGAAATACGCCTACACACCTACACATGCTAAAAACCTACTTCGATGCGAAGAAACTCGTACCGATTGCTATCGTTGTTGAGCCTTGATCGTCAATATTTCGAAACCAACTCGAAAGGTAAAATGTTTGTCCACATTGATAAATTAGAACAATTTCTTAAAAATAAAGTAGCGCAGAATTGTTTACAAAAACATAACAGAGTATTTTAAAATGAATTGAACATTGTCACTGTAAGGACTTTAAAAGACATTCTACATTAACGCATAAGTAAAACTAAATCGTAAGACTAAGCGAAGAACAGCTACAGTGCGTGTATACTAAATTTTAAAAGAATTGTCCATATTTTTTTCCAAAAATTAACCAGAAATTATTCAGAAGAATAAATAAAAGGTTTATATATAAATACCTTCTGAATATTCTTTATTGCTTTATTTTACTACACAGTACAGTAAGTAAGCTATGCAATATTCTTTATTTATCTCATTTTGTTTCACGTTTTCTCTGTTTAATAGGAGAAAACAGCTGAGCTTCGTGTTTCGCGTTAAACGCTTTTTCCTCCATTACACAAAAATATAACTATATTATAAAAATGTGAACACTTACTTTTATATATAGTACACATTCTACGTGTTTCACGGCTATTCCAGCGGAACCCGGATGTAATGTTTGTATGCGTACGTGTTGCTGCTACTTTGAGAAGAAGGACAATTACGTGACACTTGTCACGCGTCCGGAGCCGAGTCTGTTCCAGACTTCACCGGTCCGCGCGCACGGAGTTCAAGGCGGCAACCAATTGCGCTCTAGGGTGTTTTAGTAGCGTTGACGCGTAGTACGGATTATTCTGGAATCTCACGGGCCATAAATACAAGCATTCAGCGACACTTAGTTTCCGTTTAAGTGGCGATTTATTCAAGTGAGGTTCGAGTGTTTACTTCGGGCGATTACTCTGTGCGTTCAAGTGGTTATTAGTAACAAGTGATTATTGTGCGCGACTCTATTAGTTGACATTATTATTAGTGTGAAAAAATTACCTTGAATTATTTTACGATTATAATGTTGTTGAATAGGGTGATGATTACTAATTGTTAATTGTGATAACTAAAGCTGGATTTTAGTGACTTAATTAGTGTCCTGTATTTTGTTTTACACTGTACCGTACGGCGAACAGTACACCATTGCAATAATACAGGACAATATAATGCAAATAAATATAATTTACCTGTAATATATGTCAACCAAGGCAATATGATTTTTGGCTGCAAATTATATGAGAACGGGAAAAATTTGAAATCGAAAAGGTAAATATGTTACAGGATAGTTACTGATTAGTTGTTTTGAAAGAATATAATATTTAATCATTTGTATTACTTAACGTCTTAATTCTGGTTTATTGTTGTATTGGAGTGTTAGTGGTCTCAAATATTTCTACTAGTAATTTTATAGAAACCACTATGTTGTCTTTGGTATTGACGAGCGCTTTCGGCAACTCAGTTGATAAATGACCTGAAGATGGCTTGACTGCCGAAAGCGCTCGTCAATACCAAAGACAACATAGTGGTTTGTATAAAATTACTAGTAGAAAAATTAATTCTGGTTGTAACTTTGTTCTTCCGAGTTTCGAACTCCGGACACAAACTGAAGTTATATAAATTCACACACAGATTGTGTCTAGATTGCAGAACTGGCTCGTTTAGTACGTCATAAGCCAGAACCGTAACTAGCTTAGCGTCTTCGATTAACTAAACTTGGACTAAACACGGGCTCCGCCGCACTATGTAATATTTAATAAAATCTGACGCACGCCGTGTACGCTATACTGTAGTTAAGCCTATTGGTCGGCTTCAGCTGACTTAAATTAAGTTTCCACGTTGGTTATTAACGCAGCAACACATTAGCAAAGTGACAGCGAAACTATTCTCTCTATATTCTCTATAATGATTTTGGATAACGTTTTTCATATCGTATGGTACACAAGGAATAGAATGTGGGAAAAATGGCTATACAATGTAGCCTATTTGTTTTAATGTATCTATCGAAATTGCACATTGCAGCAGCAGCATTGCTACCGAGCAACGAATGTGGTGACGCATCCCATTCAGCTGCACGCATCACTGTAATACTACACACTTAAAATACGTTTAACATACGTTTCGGTGTGACTTGATTGTCTTTCACAGGCTATTTATTGTAGCGAATTAGAAAACACGTTTTAACAAAATAATTAATAAATTACACTTACATATAATGAACAAACGCTCAATCTAATACGCACACAAAACTAAATACGTCGTCTTCTGAACAACTGAACAAAGTTTACAGAACCGGTAATACCCCCACAACACAAGCACGCACTATCACGTACAAGTAGACCCCCCCCGCTCCACAGCGTCTCGGTAGCAAAGCTGGTGCGTGTGCAGTGCACATTACTGCATATTAAAAGATATACACTTAAAAATAATGTATTTTTTCTTCTAAATTTATTTTTGGAGAACATCAGGTTTACTATAAAACAAAAATAATGATAGTGTATTCATGTCAGTAAAGCAGATGATATGTATGTATTATGAATATAGAAGGCAGTGGGGTATCTAGAATTTGATTTTTGAGAAATTCGGGGCCCGGAATCGGGTCGGCTTCATACAAAGGAAAAAACAAGTCAAGTTGAATTAACATTACTATCTATAAAGTGGCTGAAAAACCCGTGATAACAACCTGAAATCAGTCCCATCAAAGTGAACGGTAACGACACAATAAAAGACGCATTATTGAAACATTGTTTCATCATCAACCGTGGCAATACAACCCCTGGTGGGTCTTGGCTTGCTCCAAGAGTCGATTCCATTCCTCCCTGTTGCATGCTCTGGCTTTCCAGTTTCTTATGGTCAGCTTTCCGAGGTCGTCCTCTATCTGGCCTTTGAATCTACTTCGGGTTCTTTCCCTTTTCCTACTACCCATTGGTTTCCGGTAGAAAATATGTTTCGTAGGCTGTCCTTCCTCAATTCTCTCTATGTGACCAACCCACTTTAGCCTGTGTATTTTGATTATCCTGACAATGTCTGGCTCTTTGTAATGATGGTATAGTTCATAATTGAAACATTGTTTACAAGATTCTTATTGATTGATTTTTCTATATTTCATATCTTAAACGTATACGCTAATGCTGGGTATTAGAGTACCCTAAACGTGTATCCTAAACCTGTTTGTGTAGGGTATTTAAAAATAGGTACTACCATATTAGCTTACACAGATGAAAAAAAATATAAAGCTCTTATGCTACTTGGCTATTAGTCTTAAAAATGAAATAAATCAATGCGTTTATTATTTATTTAAAGATACATTTGAACAAATTTATTTCAAGTACCCAATAGTAAGTGAAAAGGGAGACATTTTGTGTATTGTAAAAATATTACCTTTTGCTTTCAACTATGTTCTAGTAAAATCAGAGGAAACAGAAAACTATTAAGATTTTCTATACCGGTGTAATTTGTATAATTATGCTTATCTAATGTGATTAGTGGCATAAGTATTTTCAGAGTAAACAGAAACCTAGTCGGACTAACATAGGTCTAGTTCGGAATTTAGGCTGAGACTGCTAGGTGAATACAATAATGTTATAAACACACACACACAACACACACACACACACACACACACACACACACACACACGAGTGCTGGCTCTTAGAGAGAATATATCTTTAAATTCGATTTCTATTCAATTATTCACGTAGCGAGGCTCGGAGGTAAACAGCAGTGTGCCGCAGACCATGTGCCCCGCGAGTACGGATCTGAGTATGCATTCTGCCAACTCCACCTTCTTGTAAACGTAACTGTAATGACTTAACTTGGCTGGAAATGCCTCACGGTGATTCAGTGTTAAACGCCGTGTGATTCACTTTGGTCCTGTTGGAGCTAAGAGTCAGAACATGCCATAGCAGCACTATTGGTAGACTGCAGGTTACTGTGAGACATCGCGACAAGTCAGCTGACAAACATACCGAGGAGTTTATCCTTACTGTGATGCATTACTGTACTGTGAGACATCGCTGACAAACATATTGAGGGGTTTATCCTTGCAGTGTACTGTTCGGTATAATTGTGTGTAATTATAATGATATAATTTTTATTAATTAAACTAATTTCATTTAAAAAATAAATATTTTACATAAGTGTTATTCCAAGTTTTGTTGCAATTTTCTTCCACTCCTTTGTCAAAACGTGCCGGTTGTGGTGGTGTCCGTGGTGTTTGTCCCACTAAGTTGGGGCACTGAAAACTAAGTCTATTAAATCGTTTTTCATTTATAATTAAAATCCAAAATACTAACTATGAAACCGGAATGACAACCAAAACCGCATATGAACTGACGAGATAGGAACGCAAGAGCAGCTGCGCGGAGGGAGGGAAGTCATGAACTGACGAGATAGGAACGCGTCCACGTGAAGAGCAGCTGCGCGGAGGGAGGGAAGTCATGAACTGACGAGATAGGAACGCAAGAGCAGCTGCGCGGAGGGAGGGAAGTCATGAACTGACGAGATAGGAACGCGTCCACGTGAAGAGCAGCTGCGCGGAGGGAGGGAAGTCATGAACTGACGAGATAGGAACGCGTCCACGTGAAGAGCAGCTGCGCGGAGGGAGGGAAGTCATGAACTGACGAGATAGGAACGCGTCCACGTGAAGAGCAGCTGCGGAAGACATGTGATTCAGTAAACCAATCAGGTAGCACGCCACCTTACTACATTGCTGTCTTCCGTGAGGTAAAAAATAATAATAATTTGTTCTTCCCTCTCTCTAATAGTAAGCTGCACAGTAGTGTAGTACAGTAAGCATCTTCGACATGTTCGCTCCTATACATTTGTTATGACATCACTGTCGTACAGTACAGTAATCTGCTGTCTACCAGTCATGCGCGTCGGCATGTTCGTACATACGTGAATCCAAACCGATCCTACCAGGCAGGGCGAGACCCCGGTAGGGTGTTGTAAACAACGGGAGTGTCCTGCGCGGTGGAGCGGTATCACTGCTTGATATATAGGACTTACATGCAGTTGGCGAGAGTTACGACTATTATTCAACATACATCCCTTCCCTCTCTATACAGATTTTAGATCGCTCATACAATCGTCGAAAGGCATGCGCACAGTTCTCCTTCGAAATCGTGTTTAAAACAGCTGTCACATTCTTCTGAATTGTCTCTACATTATCAAAACGCTGCCCCTTCAGTGCCACCTTCAGCTTAGGGAACAGAAAAAAGTCAGCCGGAGCCAAATCTGGTGAGTAGGGTGGATGGTTAATCACTGTGACTGATTTTCCAGCGAGAAATTCTGAGACAATCAATGATGAGTGGACTGGAGCATTGTCATGCAGAAGAAACCACTCCCCTGATCGGTACATTTCTGGCCTAACCCTGCGAATTATTTTCAAAAGGCGATCAAATACCTCTTTGTAAAATGGTCCAGTTACAGTCTGGCCGGGTGGCAGAATTCTTTGTGGATCAAAAAATGTGATCAGCATTGTTTTCACTTTTGATTTTTTGGCCCTCACTTTCATGGGTCTGCCATCTCCTGGGTCGCGCCATTCAGCTGTTTGACGTTTGGTAGATGGGTCATACTGGAAACACCACGATTCGTCCCCTGTGACAATGTTCTGTAAGAAATTCGGGTTGTCATCGGCCCATTCAACGATCTCTTCTGATAAAATCTGGACGCTCAGCCGACGGTTGACGGACAGTGCAGCACAGACACGCTTGACATTCTCGTCAGTCACGCTTGTGGAGGGGCGCCCATCTCTTGGATCATCTTCTAGAGACTCACGACCATTTTTAAAACGTGCATACCACTCGAACACTTTGCTACAACTTAAACAATCTTTTCCATATGCAAGTTGCATCATGGAAAACGTTTCTGTCGCACTTTTTCCACATTTAAACAAAATTTAATTGCAGCTCTTTGCTCCATCTCGAAAATTATGACAACAAGGAAAAACCAGATGCACTTAACAGTGTCGCTGTTTACTATGGAATGAGTCGTCAACAATGCAATTGTCACAGGAAGTGGGTGAAGGTTGTCACATAGTGTTCCAGCTGTGACACAGAGATAGCTCCATCTGTATGTCTATAGCAGCATCAGTCCCGGGACTTTTTGAATGCACTGTGATCCATTGCACAAAACCTGTCACGGAAATCAGGGGTGCTAAAATTTTGTACATCTGCTCTTGGGAGACATTTAAAAATGTGTTGCTGCTGGACCTTTCTTCACATATAGTTGTATCTTTGCTTAATAGTTATTATTTAATCAGTAATTTGTTAAATGAAGAAATTTGTGTTAGTGGTTGAAATCACAATCAGAATGATCACAAATGATCACGAGTCAAAAGATAGGGAGTTAAGAACGATAAAGGGAATTGTAAGGAATAATAATTATAACACCAACATAGTGGATAAAGTTATGAAAAGGGTTAACATACAAAGAGATAAAATAGAACCAGAACAAAAGAATTATGCAGGGTCATTGACATACATAGGTTCACATACTAGAAAAATTATAAAATGTTTTAATAAATATGGAGTAGATATAGCTATTAAAAAATGTGAAACGGTATTTGATAAGATAAGGAATAAGAATATAGAAAAAATTCCAGTATTACAGAAAAGCGGAATTTATAAATTAAAATGTAAAGACTGCAACAAGGTGTACCTAGGAGAGACAGGACGGAAATTCGTATGCAGGTTGTCTGACCACAAACGTGGAGAAGGTAATAGAACAACCAATTCGTTATATGCAAGACATTTCATAGAAGACAACCATAAGTTTGTTAATCCTTTGGAAGAATACGAAATTGTAAAAGTAGTGAATAACACAGTTGAAAGGAAGCTTAGAGAGGAGTTAGAAATATTGAAAGAGAGAGAAAAAGGGTTAGACAATTTAATTAATATTAAAATTAAATTTGATAATGAAGAAATATTTTATAACATGATTAAGAAGTAAATGATAGAGGACAGATAGATAATATTAAGAATTATTTTGCATAGTACTATTTGGATGTTTTAAAATAAGGGTGTTGACTGACCCACATGTGTGGAGAGGAAGTGGGTAGTTTAAAAGGATGCGCACACACACACACACACACACACACACACACACACACACACACACACACACACACACACACACACACACACACACACACACACACACACACACACACACACACACACACACACACATACACACACACACACACAACACTAAAACACAAGGAATTTGCTAGAAAAAATATGACCACCATCTATGCAGATGGTGGGACAGGGTTTAGGGGGTGGGGAAGGGTCATTTATATTATAGCTTGTTGTGTGTGAGCATGGTGGGGGAGAGGGGTGAAGGGGTTGTTTCCACTTATTTTGTGTCTATTCCAATCTGACGATGGGCTGTGAAGCTTGAAAGCGCTAATTGGGATAATTTTTACATAGTGGTGTGCAACTGTGATCATTCTGATTGTGATTTCAACCACTAACACAAATTTCTTCATTAAACGTCTGTTAAGATGTGCAATCGACTACAGGTAATGGACAACAACAATGAGGTAATAAACGACAACAATAAGGTAAGTAAAGTATTTAAATATCTTAAGTTAAAAGTTAAATTGAAGAGGGTTTTAAGTAAAATATGGTTTAATAAACAATGTCTGGATAATAATGTCATCCCAAAGTACGCTCAAGTTAAAATTAAAAATAAGAACAGTGTAGCCAAAAAAGTAAAAGAACAAAGCGAGAAGTTGTGGATAAAACTGGAAATAAGGTCACTCTACGGCTTAATCAATAGATATAATAGGGAATTATATGACAGACACATAGAATTGTTAAGAATATACTCGTATGTAGAGTTAGAAGAAATATTATATAATTTTGGTTTGGGGTACGTAGAAAAGAAATTGGAAAAGAAAAATAAAAAAATGGTAGATAAGTTAAATAAGTTAATAAAAAAGAACGAAGTAAAAAAGGAACACCTCTCTAAGAATAACTATGAAAAAAGAGTAATAAACCTTACAGAGGTAAATTTCAATACAGAAGAAAAAGAAATGTTAGCAAAAGGCTTAAAATACGCACCGCCACCAGAATTAAATCAAGAAAAAACGATTATTGAATGCGAAAGCATAATACAAAAACTAGGAAATGAAAATGATAAAAAAAGAATAAGGTGGGAAGTAGGGAATGTAGTAGATAAAATATTTAAGAGAAGTTTGTATAATTCAAAAAATGAACAAAAAATCAAATCAACTGTAACTAAACTAAAGAATAAAATAAAGAAGAATGATATTATAGTAACGAAGGCGGACAAAGGAAATACAATGGTACTACTGAGAAAGGACGAATACATAAAGAAAACGGAAGAATTTATAAGGGAAGGACCATACGAGGAAATAAAGTATGATTATACAAGTAAGTACCAGTCAAGGATAAAACAAATGATGAAACAGATAACATTTATAGAAGAAAATAAGAAAAAGTATTTATTGGAAAGCAATCCAACAGCACCAACTTTTAAAAGTCAGGTTAAGATACATAAAGAAGGAAAACCAATTAGACCGATTGTTTCTTTTATTAATGCACCTGTTTATAAATTATCAAAGGAAGTTAGCAGAGTACTGAAAGAGAAATATGAATTTGGGACAAAATACAACATAGAGAATAATGTAAAATTGATAGAAAAATTAGAAAATATTAGGATTAATGTAAATACAAAATTGATATCACTGGATGTTAAGGACATGTTTACCAATATCACAGTAAATAAAGTTATTAAGTTAATAAACGATAATAATATGGGAGAATACAGGTATAAAAAGCAGTTGATGGAAGTAATTAAAGAATGTGTAAATCAGAACTATTTTAGGTTTAATAACAAGTTTTATATACAGAAAAAAGGTTTACCTATGGGGTCTTCATTATCCCCTATTCTTGCTGAAATATACATGAATGATTTTGAAAAGCAATTAATAACTTCCACTAAGTATAACAACAATATAAAATTATGGTCTAGATGCGTTGATGATGTATTAGTAATTTGGGAAGGAAGCATAGAAGAAGTGCATGAGTTTATAAATGAGGTAAATAGTAAGGATAAAAACTTACAATTCAAAGAAGAGATAGGAGGTAAGAAAATAAATTACTTAGATTTAAACATAGAAATTAAAGATAATGAGAAACTACAGTTTGGGATATTTAGGAAAGAGTCGTATTCTGATATAATTATACCAAGAGAGTCTTACCACCCATATAGATATAAAATGGCGGCAATCAATTCATTTTGTTACAGAGCTCAGAAGTGTTTAAAAGAGACCGAGTCAAAAGATAGGGAGTTAAGAACGATAAAGGGAATTGTAAGGAATAATAATTATAACACCAACATAGTGGATAAAGTTATGAAAAGGGTTAACATACAAAAAGATAAAATAGAACCAGAACAAAAGAATTATGCAGGGTCATTGACATACATAGGTTCACATACTAGAAAAATTATAAAATGTTTTAATAAATATGGAGTAGATATAGCTATTAAAAAATGTGAAACGGTATTTGATAAGATAAGGAATAAGAATATAGAAAAAATTCCAGTATTACAGAAAAGCGGAATTTATAAATTAAAATGTAAAGACTGCAACAAGGTGTACCTAGGAGAGACAGGACGGAAATTCGTATGCAGGTTGTCTGACCACAAACGTGGAGAAGGTAATAGAACAACCAATTCGTTATATGCAAGACATTTCATAGAAGACAACCATAAGTTTGTTAATCCTTTGGAAGAATACGAAATTGTAAAAGTAGTGAATAACACAGTTGAAAGGAAGCTTAGAGAGGAGTTAGAAATATTGAAAGAGAGAGAAAAAGGGTTAGACAATTTAATTAATATTAAAATTAAATTTGATAATGAAGAAATATTTTATAACATGATTAAGAAGTAAATGATAGAGGACAGATAGATAATATTAAGAATTATTTTGCATAGTACTATTTGGATGTTTTAAAATAAGGGTGTTGACTGACCCACATGTGTGGAGAGGAAGTGGGTAGTTTAAAAGGATGCGCACACACACACACACACACACACACACACACACACACACACACACACACACACACACACACACACACACACACACACAACACTGAAACACAAGGAATTTGCTAGAAAAAATATGACCACCATCTATGCAGATGGTGGGACAGGGTTTAGGGGGTGGGGAAGGGTCATTTATATTATAGCTTGTTGTGTGTGAGCATGGTGGGGGAGAGGGGTGAAGGGGTTGTTTCCACTTATTTTGTGTCTATTCCAATCTGACGATGGGCTGTGAAGCTTGAAAGCGCTAATTGGGATAATTTTTACATAGTGGTGTGCAACTGTGATCATTCTGATTGTGATTTCAACCACTAACACAAATTTCTTCATTAAACGTCTGTTAAGATGTGCAATCGACTACAGGTAATGGACAACAACAATGAGGTAATAAACGACAACAATAAGGTAAGTAAAGTATTTAAATATCTTAAGTTAAAAGTTAAATTGAAGAGGGTTTTAAGTAAAATATGGTTTAATAAACAATGTCTGGATAATAATGTCATCCCAAAGTACGCTCAAGTTAAAATTAAAAATAAGAACAGTGTAGCCAAAAAAGTAAAAGAACAAAGCGAGAAGTTGTGGATAAAACTGGAAATAAGGTCACTCTACGGCTTAATCAATAGATATAATAGGGAATTATATGACAGACACATAGAATTGTTAAGAATATACTCGTATGTAGAGTTAGAAGAAATATTATATAATTTTGGTTTGGGGTACGTAGAAAAGAAATTGGAAAAGAAAAATAAAAAAATGGTAGATAAGTTAAATAAGTTAATAAAAAAGAACGAAGTAAAAAAGGAACACCTCTCTAAGAATAACTATGAAAAAAGAGTAATAAACCTTACAGAGGTAAATTTCAATACAGAAGAAAAAGAAATGTTAGCAAAAGGCTTAAAATACGCACCGCCACCAGAATTAAATCAAGAAAAAACGATTATTGAATGCGAAAGCATAATACAAAAACTAGGAAATGAAAATGATAAAAAAAGAATAAGGTGGGAAGTAGGGAATGTAGTAGATAAAATATTTAAGAGAAGTTTGTATAATTCAAAAAATGAACAAAAAATCAAATCAACTGTAACTAAACTAAAGAATAAAATAAAGAAGAATGATATTATAGTAACGAAGGCGGACAAAGGAAATACAATGGTACTACTGAGAAAGGACGAATACATAAAGAAAACGGAAGAATTTATAAGGGAAGGACCATACGAGGAAATAAAGTATGATTATACAAGTAAGTACCAGTCAAGGATAAAACAAATGATGAAACAGATAACATTTATAGAAGAAAATAAGAAAAAGTATTTATTGGAAAGCAATCCAACAGCACCAACTTTTAAAAGTCAGGTTAAGATACATAAAGAAGGAAAACCAATTAGACCGATTGTTTCTTTTATTAATGCACCTGTTTATAAATTATCAAAGGAAGTTAGCAGAGTACTGAAAGAGAAATATGAATTTGGGACAAAATACAACATAGAGAATAATGTAAAATTGATAGAAAAATTAGAAAATATTAGGATTAATGTAAATACAAAATTGATATCACTGGATGTTAAGGACATGTTTACCAATATCACAGTAAATAAAGTTATTAAGTTAATAAACGATAATAATATGGGAGAATACAGGTATAAAAAGCAGTTGATGGAAGTAATTAAAGAATGTGTAAATCAGAACTATTTTAGGTTTAATAACAAGTTTTATATACAGAAAAAAGGTTTACCTATGGGGTCTTCATTATCCCCTATTCTTGCTGAAATATACATGAATGATTTTGAAAAGCAATTAATAACTTCCACTAAGTATAAAAACAATATAAAATTATGGTCTAGATACGTTGATGATGTATTAGTAATTTGGGAAGGAAGCATAGAAGAAGTGCATGAGTTTATAAATGAGGTAAATAGTAAGGATAAAAACTTACAATTCAAAGAAGAGATAGGAGGTAAGAAAATAAATTACTTAGATTTAAACATAGAAATTAAAGATAATGAGAAACTACAGTTTGGGATATTTAGGAAAGAGTCGTATTCTGATATAATTATACCAAGAGAGTCTTACCACCCATATAGATATAAAATGGCGGCAATCAATTCATTTTGTTACAGAGCTCAGAAGTGTTTAAAAGAGACCGAGTCAAAAGATAGGGAGTTAAGAACGATAAAGGGAATTGTAAGGAATAATAATTATAACACCAACATAGTGGATAAAGTTATGAAAAGGGTTAACATACAAAAAGATAAAATAGAACCAGAACAAAAGAATTATGCAGGGTCATTGACATACATAGGTTCACATACTAGAAAAATTATAAAATGTTTTAATAAATATGGAGTAGATATAGCTATTAAAAAATGTGAAACGGTATTTGATAAGATAAGGAATAAGAATATAGAAAAAATTCCAGTATTACAGAAAAGCGGAATTTATAAATTAAAATGTAAAGACTGCAACAAGGTGTACCTAGGAGAGACAGGACGGAAATTCGTATGCAGGTTGTCTGACCACAAACGTGGAGAAGGTAATAGAACAACCAATTCGTTATATGCAAGACATTTCATAGAAGACAACCATAAGTTTGTTAATCCTTTGGAAGAATACGAAATTGTAAAAGTAGTGAATAACACAGTTGAAAGGAAGCTTAGAGAGGAGTTAGAAATATTGAAAGAGAGAGAAAAAGGGTTAGACAATTTAATTAATATTAAAATTAAATTTGATAATGAAGAAATATTTTATAACATGATTAAGAAGTAAATGATAGAGGACAGATAGATAATATTAAGAATTATTTTGCATAGTACTATTTGGATGTTTTAAAATAAGGGTGTTGACTGACCCACATGTGTGGAGAGGAAGTGGGTAGTTTAAAAGGATGCGCGCGCGCACACACACACACACACACACACACACACACACACACACACACACACACACACACACACACACACACACACACACACACACACACACACACACACACACACACACACACACACAACACTGAAACACAAGGAATTTGCTAGAAAAAATATGACCACCATCTATGCAGATGGTGGGACAGGGTTTAGGGGGTGGGGAAGGGTCATTTATATTATAGCTTGTTGTGTGTGAGCATGGTGGGGGAGAGGGGTGAAGGGGTTGTTTCCACTTATTTTGTGTCTATTCCAATCTGACGATGGGCTGTGAAGCTTGAAAGCGCTAATTGGGATAATTTTTACATAGTGGTGTGCAACTGTGATCATTCTGATAGTAATTTGTTAATCAGAAGAGGGCGACTTGGTACTTTTTTGTGAAGGGAAGCGAGCACGAGTTTCCCCTATTTATGTTTGATTAGAGTTACATAGAAAATATTCGAAATTCTAAGAGAAAAAAACGAACTTCTAACTGATGTACAAAATGGATGCTGGTGCTTTTTATATTAACAACGCAGTAAAAAATCTATTTTTAACGTTAAGCGCCGAATAAAAGATGTTAATAAATATTCAAAAGGAGTGTTAGCTCTTAGATATTGTTACTACGAGTCAGATAAAAGAAAAGTAAAATTATCCATCATCAAAGACGTAATTTTTCTTACTTTCCAATACATGTTTAGTATTTTTTACGATACATAGTTTTAAGAAGACCGAATCCGAATGTATAATGTAGGTCAAAATCGAAAAACGTCAGAGCACTTTGTACAGCGATCTAACATGATGATGATGATGATGAATGAAGCCATAGTTGTAGGGAATATTGTGAACGAAAGCGTATTCATATCTGGGGTGTGTGCTGTTTTATGAATCATTATTAATGGAAAATGATATTTAAGGGTAAATGTGACTTAATCAATTTTTATTACGAAGGTAGTAGTAAGTTAAAGAAAAATTACTACCACTACATAGTTCAAAACGATAATTCGTGTAATTAGCTCGGATTTTACACAAATAAAATATGATGTTATATAAATGAAATACAATGTTATATAAATGAAATTCTATACCCCCCTAAACTCATATACCCCTAAAAATTTGGAAATACGCATAGATTTTAGCTTTAAGATTTAATGAATATGGCCAATAACATTATGGTTAAAATATGACGTAAAGTAAAAAATGATTGATTCTGTGGTCCTGACGTTAACAACAAGCGTTCAGGTAGTCTCGAATTCTTTGAGTTCCACTGATGATGGCAGCCAGTGGTGCTGTCGAAACGTTTGGTTTGTTTGTAAGCCGTAGACCACGGCCAAACAACCCGGTAAACACTTATAATACAACTGACACCGGCCGTGAAAGCATTAGAAGAATTTATAAAAGTACAATATATTTTTATGTTTCATCATAAAAGAGTCACACTAGAAGGAAGTGTACTTTCATCATAAAAAATAGTGTACGTAATTACCTGGCATTGCTTTATATACTTTTTTAATCATGAGATATACTATACTGTATTACACTAATCGAATGGTCGCTCGATACTTTGTGAAAACTTTTTTTTTTATTTGTATCGGCGATCTGAGGACCACATGCCAATTCCAAGTCTTTATTCCTTGCTCTTTTCTTTTACTCTAATATTCTTTCATATTTTTACTACGTCTCTTCTTCCTGTCTTCAGTCCACGTTGAACCTGCGTTTTTCCCTCTCCTACTCTGGACTCCTTCCATTTTTCACACTTTTGCTCGAAACATTTCTCTTTCAGTTGCTTCTTCTTCGTTTATATAATTTTTTTCTAAACCGTTTTTAACTTCTTTAATCCTACTTGATGTTGACTTCTTTCCCCACAGATATTTGAAGATCCGGTTTGTTAACCTATTGTCGTCCATTATATACAAATGTCCAAAAAATACTAGTCTTCATTTTTTCTCACTGTTTCTGTTATATTTCTATACTTTGTTATATTCCATCATTACTTCTTAATTACTAACCTTCTGAAGGTTTTAGGGGGCCTACTATTTTCTTAATAATTCGTCTTTCCAATTTTTCTAGTTTGTCTAAATTATAATTCAATGCTAGACATTCACTTCCATATAGGCATTCGGGCCTCACTACTGTACTGTAATGCCTAATTTTTGCGTTTTTAGATATACACTTTTTTATTGTAAATATCTTTAGTTATATCATATGCTCTTTCAATTTTATGAATCCTTTCTTCTATAGCAAATTTTTCTAAACCACTCTCTTGAATTATCTCGCCTAGATACTTACATTTTCTAACCCTCTCTATTCGACCAGTATCTGTTAGCAGGAATTTTGGCGCATTTTCAATGTTTATGAGAAATTTGTTTTTTGCTGCAGAAATTCTTAAGCCTGTTCTACTGGCTACGCCCTCTAAAAAATTAACTTGTGTTATTGCGGATGTCAGACGTTCAGAAACTAGGCTATAGCAAAGTCATATGCGAGTGGGGCAAACAGTTTATTTCAATATGTTTGTTCCTTCCTCCCAATATGATTTATGATATTTTGCATTCCTTTTATTAGAACTTTTTTTTTTATAGAATATTGAAACTTTCAACTTGTGAAACGTCTTTTCTTCTCGTACGCGTTTCGGCGTGGTATTCGCCTTCGTCAGCTTTGAGACAGACTGCCATTAACTTGTAACGGTTGTTTATGAAAGGTAAAGTGAGGGTGGTGTGTGGAGGAAGGGGATTGGCGTGGGGATCCAAATTATTGTTAGTTTTTTTATTTTATTTTCTTGACAATTGTTTCACCCGCTACGGCAGCTTCAAAGGTTGGATATTGTATGGTAGGCCTATTTATAATTACCTTTGTCCTATACATCTTTCATATATATTTAGAATTACATTAGTTTAAGTTAAAAGTAGTTGACTTGTAATTTTCTTCACACAAAGTGTACTGTGTACAATCCATAATTAGCCAGTAACGGTCGTGTTTGTTACCAACAGTAGAACACGCAGCTTTGTCCAACCTCTTGCCTTGGACGTTACGACGCACCCTTGGTCATACACTACCCCGAGTAACACACATTTGAGATCTGTCAGTTCAGAAGCTGCCGTAGCGGGTGAAACAATTGTCAGGAAAATAAAACAAAATAACTGTAGAACTATGCTCAGTGTTCATTTTTTCAATTCAAGTATTATGGGACACTGGTTGCCTGTATTATGGGACACTGATTGTCCGTATTATGGGACACTGGTTGCCCGTATTATGGGACACTGGTTGCCTGTATTATGGGGCACTGATTGCCTGTATTATGGGACACTGGTTGCCTGTATTATGGGACACTGGTTGCCTGTATTATGGGACACTGGTTGCCTGTATTATGGGACACTGGTTGCCTGTATTATGGGACACTGGTTGCCTGTATTATGGGACACTGGTTGCCTGTATTATGGGACACTGGTTGCCTGTATTATGGGACACTGGTTGCCTGTATTATGGGACACTGATTGTCCGTATTATGGGACACTGGTTGCCTGTATTATGGGACACTGGTTGCCTGTATTATGGGGCACTGATTGCCTGTATTATGGGGCACTGATTGCCTGTATTATGGGACACTGGTTGCCTGTATTATGGGACACTGGTTGCCTGTATTATGGGGCACTGGTTGCCTGTATTATGGGGCACTGATTGCCTGTATTATGGGACACTGATTGCCTGTCAGTTGAATGGAAACAATGATGTAAACTTACAATCCAAAGAATACTAATAAAGAAAAAAAAAAAGGAAGGTAAATTTATTGCTATGATTCTATCCTTTGCTTCTGTGTGATCTCTTTCTCTGTTTCTCTTAATACTTCACTCATTGTCTCTCTTTATTTCTTCTCTAGTTTTGTAATCTTCAGGCACATAAAAAGTATATTTTCCAGTGCATTACATGTCGAGTAATACTAACAAACGTTCTGAGTCTACTAAAGCAGTGTTTAGCAGTAAGTCGGTGCTGGCATTAGCTGCTTTAGAACGACTCCCCAGCACTTAACCTACTTACCCAGAAATATCCAGTTACCACCCGCCGCTGTAGTATGCAGTTCCGGATTTCAGTGTACACGGTCTAAGAACGCGTTGCATGGATTGCGCCTGTTTAAATAAAAACGAATATCTTTAGCTCGGGTTTAACATTAGGATAGCAGACGATATGAATTTGGCGATACTGTGTGACATATTTCGGCAGTACAATCAATACTTACAAAATCAGATTTTAAATTCTGTTTTCGTTTGTTGTAAATAACAACATTTCATTACGAATATGTCTTAACTAAATATAATTAATTCACTACCGATTCGGAACACAAAGTTTATTTTTATAGGTAAGAAAGTAAAAGTTTTATCTTATAGCCTTAACCGGTTTTCGCTTTTAAAAAGCTTCTCCAGAGGCTGCCGTTGGGCGCACTGTCCGTCTTGTTGTTGGGGACGGTATCGACTATTAAAGGATCGATGTTGTGTGTGTGTGGGGTGTGATATGTTCGAATAATGCGTGTGATTTGAATTGTGTCTGTTCGTTTAGGATGTCGTTTTTACGTTCTTTCGTGTGTTTGTATATTTCCAATTTTTTGTATATTTCCAGAACAATTAAAATCACACACATTATTCGAACACATCACCCCCCCCCCACACACACACACAAAACATCAATCCTTCAAAAGTCGATACCGTCCCCAACAATAAGACGGACAGTGCGCCCAACGGCAGCCTCTGAAGAAGCTTTTTAAAAGCGAAAACCGGTTAAGGCTACAATGTAAAACTTTTACGTTTTTACCTGTAACAAAAAAACTTTGTGTTCCGAGTCGGTAGTGAATTAATTATATTTAGTTAAGTAACGGACACGTCATGGACAACGAAATCCAAGAATACGTCTTACTTAAATTGTTTGTAAATAGTACAATCATAATTACAAAACTCAAATATAATAATTTATACTTTTAATATATTATAAAGCTGAATACATTTACTATACTAACGTTGTCAACAGTGTTACATAAACTATAACACTATCAGATATTGGCGAACAGATCGACGTTTGTTCGGAGACAAAATCTAAATTTGATAGAAACAATTAAACTTTACACCACACTAATCCAAATTGTAGTGTCCACTGTGCTTTTGCTGGAAACCTTTGTTGTAAGGAAAAAATAATATTTACGCTTTTAGGAATCACAGGTAATTACAGATTAAATTTCAATATCATGTGACAGGGAAATATCTGTACAGATAATTTGCTCAGTATGTTCCTATATTATTTTTGTTGGATATTAAAAATAAAATTTCGTCTTACAGGTCTAGTCACATTTTGAACGCCTGGATGCGGCCGGTATGATTGTACAGTGAAATTTGTAGTGTTGCGGTTTCTAATTTTTTTGTTCAAAATTTAATTCTTTTCCTTTTTTCTTAAGTCTGGAGATACGTGATTTCAAAAAACAAGAAGGATTGTAATTAGTCGGGATGTAAAGAGTTTAAAAAGATTGCAATAAACGTTTTAACAGTTCTAGCCTCAAACGTGGGTACATGAAGAAAGTGACAAGAGACATCTTCGCAAAACAGGAAGAAAGTTTTAGCAACGTTCACACATTATCGATTCTGAAGAAATACTGATCTATCCGTTTAAAGTTATTTTCATGGCTGACTTTATCGTAATGTAATTGTTTCTTCGATGACCCCTTCTGAAGCTTTTCTAACAGATAATAAACGTTCTTCTTCAAGAAGTTTTCCGAACAGTACAATTCTTGTTCAAAAACCTGAATATTTTTACGACCGATATTATGTGCCATAAGACTTTTTAAATGCTTACATTTATGATTTTTAAATATCCATTTTCATCTGATAGCTATTTTTACTATGAGCATTCTGATCTAAGTCCCATCTCAAAAATTTCCATATCTCGAATGTTATTTAAGTTAACGTGTTTTTTTTAATGAATATTCCGTAAAATAATTTCGTACACATGCACGCGCCCACTACACTAGCGGCTAAGCATCCTTACCCACAATCTTACTTAAAGTTGTTTTGCTAATCAATAATAATACTTATAATGATAATAATAATCAACAATAATGATACTTAAAAACTAACAATGTTCACACTGTTCCTTATCAACTAATTTACAATATTCAAATTTTCAATATCTGCTTATTCATACAGAGTCTTTATATGCTGTCATATGGTTTGCTCTCTGCTACATACCATATGCAATTATAATGTCACTGCAATATATATATTTTGATAATAAAAAGTATTGTATTAATAGGAATGATATTTATCAGAAAAAGAATAATACAGTATGATATTAATCTCGGTCGTTAATGAATCATTAACACGAGCAGAAAACAACAAAGTACAACAACTTGTTATGACCACAAGTCGAAACAATTATAGCATCTTCATACAACGTTGCAAAGAAATGTTAATGTGTGGAAACCACTAAGTACAGTATAAGAGTAAAGCACTACTTAAGCACTACTTTGTATGGTGATGGAGTAGGACACGATACCTTAAACGACAGATTCAGTTCGCCGGCTCGTCTCATACGACTGTGCAGTGCATCTTAGAGCTGCTCATCATAATTCCTACCTGAAACAAATAAAGAAAACTTTTAATTTCAAAGATAAACAACATTGTGAAGTCTTAAGTCAGCAAGAAAAAGAAACACGCCTAAAATTCTACAAGGTGATGGCCTTTCCCACACTTCTTTATGAGTCTGAGAATTCGGGTTTAACGAAACGCCAGGCCAGTCGTATCCAAGCGGCTGAAATGAGGTTTCTCAGACACGTGGCAGGATATACTCTTCATTCATGATCATAGAAAAAACACAGGTATACGGCAGGAACTGAATATTATGAGTGTACTCTCGACAGGATTGTCCAGTATCGGCTGAATTGGTGGGAGCATCTTTGCCGAACGGATGACTGCCGCATCCCCAAACAACTATGGAACTATAAGCCGAAGGGACGGAGTTACCAGCTCTAATCTTTGCCTATTTGGTTGGAACAATTGGTTTAATTCGTGCAGATGATAATGATAATTAAATAACATTTTATTTGCGTTACTTTTTTTTTTTTTTTTTTTTTTTTTTTTTTTTTTTTTTTTTTTTTTGAGGTTGTGGCAATTTAACCATCTGCCAATTTAACCATACTAAGAGCGCCGAGAAGTAAGAGCGACGAGTGCAAACATGTCACTTGCTCCAGTCTGAAACTAACTACAAAGACAATATACTATTACTCCATAACAGAACGTTCTACATATTTCTCGGCTATCACAGCAGAGCCCAGCTGTAATGTTTGTGTGCGTACGTGACACTTAACATGTGAGACAGTGTTACGTAATACGAAACATTCTCGTACATTCGATAGTGTTGTTCGACTAGCTTCTCAACTAGCCCAAAGGTGCGTGTATCTGCCAAGGCCGCGCTGAAGTATCCTCTAGAGTTTTCGAATGCTTGTTAAGGTCATATATTATAGAACCCTGCAGATTATAAATAGCCATCACCTGCCGCTTAGTTCACTTTACGTCGGGCGATTACACAACGCGTTTAAGTGGCGATTTATTCAAGTGAGGTTCGAAGTATTGTGCGGGACTCTTTTAGTTGACATTACTATTGCGTATGGAGAATATTTGATCGGATTATTGTACAAGTATACAGTCACTCCATACTCTATTACTTCATAATTTTATACCGCAGCGTCTGTAACGTATTGCCACGTTACAAATCCAGGGAACCCATCTTAACTGACACTTGCCAATTACATGGGCTGCCTACGTTGTAACGAACTGTTATTAAACTCAAATTAATAGAACAAATTACATAAGATAATTATAAGGAAACAAGGGAAGGTATTTCACTGATTTATGCACTCATTTTCATGTGTAACAAGATGACTTCTCTTTATTAACAAGTGTTACTCAAAGATCCCATGACATCATTAATTAGATTAAAATATTTAAATGCTTTTCATAAAAACTTAGGGATCAAACTGATTATGTATTCTTTTACCTCGGATCCGAGTTTACTTTAAGTATATTTATAGCAAAGACTTCTAAGTATTTTGAGTTCATCTAGACGCTTGCAAGACTTCTTTTACCATTTGAAGAATGGTATTATTACTTAAAGTGATTATAAATTGCATTTACATTTAAGGCGTTACAACGTACGATATTGAATCTTACAGTAAACTCTTAGCTTGTCTCATTTTAATTTTAAACAAAATTTATAGTCTTTGAAAAGTCTCTTTTTAATGTGAGTTGTGTATAAAATATGATTAACTCTCGATAGGCAAGCTATCGAGTCACCTTTACAATTGGTCGTAGTAACCTCGTCCTGGGGTGTCTCTCTTGGGGATTCTTGAAGTCGGCGTCATCATCTGGGCCGTGTCTTCGGCAAGTACTAGATAGGATGTTCACTGCGGAGATTGAAGTTTCTTTTGTGAAAGTAGGTGTAGATCCACGGAGGTCCTCGTCAACGTCTTATGCATCGTATACGTGTATTTATGAAGTTTATGCAGATCACATCTTCATGTATAAGGTTGTACTTGAGGGGAGACCTCATCTTGTTTACTACTAGTTAAGTTTTTGTTTTACTTATTACATTTTTCTTCTTAACAGATCTTTATATCATTCACACATTACACAACGCTCGCCACGTTTAGCAGTGGTAGCTAACATTTTAAAATAAAATTAAAAAAACAAATGCATTTTCGTGGAGCTCTCGCTCATACGTCTGTACGGTCTGACGGCAGCATAGTGACTCTCTACTAGATTCGACTGGCACATAACAACGGAGAGGGGCAAGTACTCCGCGACAATACAGTTCCTATTTTTATTTAAATTGACATTCTTATTACCAAAAACAATACATTAATTATACATATATAATTTAAGTGAATTATTTTAACTACTACTCGTGCCTTCAAATTTCTAATTACAAACATTATGATTTTTATATCTTCCTAAATTACAGACGACTCGATAAACACGTTGAGTCCGGAACTAACAGGTCACCGCATGATGACTAGCAAAGGGTTAATTGTGATATTAATAAGTTTTTTCTACAATTCGACTTTTTATTAGTGCTTCTGTTGATTTTCATTCACTTCTCATTCTCATTCTGATTTAGTACAGGGGCTTTAGGTTTAATAGTGCGATTTAAAAATACTTAATCGCTTGCAAATTTAATTTTTATTTATTTAAGATTACAGTTTCAATTAAAACGTCACAGTGCGGGATGTCTATTAGTTGACATTTCTATTGCGTATGGAGAATATTTGCTCGGATTATTGTACAAGTTGATTATAAACTGCATTTGTGGTAAATTAAAGCTAGTTATTAGTGGCGTCTTGTATATTTTGTTTTCCACTGTATCATAGTGAGACCGTCGTAGCAATACCTACGTTTTCTACCTGCTCAGTTCAGTAAATTTTGTCCCATCTGTGGACGATTCAAAATAAAGTTAGACCAGAAATCATTTTCTGCGGTACCTACTCTGCTGTACTCTTCAGAGTAATAGTTTCTGCAAAAGGCGGATGTAAATAAAATCACCGCGGCAGTCCACCATAGTTGTTACACCTCATCAAGAAAGCCAACGGTGGAGAAAGAATAGGCCAGGTCGAATGGGCTCCATACAAAATTAAAAAAATACACGAGTGAAGACTAATCAACATTACTATGTTAAAAGTGGCTGAACAACGTGTGATGACATGCTGAAATCAATCCTATTAAAGTAAACGGTAATAACACAATAAAAATACACGTTACTGAAAAACTGTTTAGAAAATACTGACTGACTGACTGAACTGATATTCCTATATTACATATTTCAAACGTAAACGCAAATGCTTTATAATAAATCTGTGTTTGTATATTCAAAAAAATAAATAAATACTAGCGGAAAAACACAGCTGAAGAAATAATAATAACAATAATGGCTCCCATATGTGCCACCGAAGCAGCTTAGGAGTCAGGCAGGGTAGGCTGCCATATGCAAGCCGTACGGCATACAAGGCAGGCAGTGTGGCCAGCACTACGCTTCATCCGCACACTATTATCCCCAGGATGTTATCCCAGGTAATAATGAGCCTAAGAATAACGAGATTATAATAATTGAGCATAAAAATAAAGAGCTTAGCCAAATTCGTAAAGTTTTTCGATCCTGTTGTGGGGAGGGGGCCGGTCGCGTTCGCCCCCCGTTAATACTGCACTGCTCCTAAGCGGATCGATTTTAGTTTTCCTGGACGCTTATTATTATTATTATAGAATACTCCGAATTAGTTTTAAGAAGTTAGTGTTAGTGTTACTCTTTAAAAATAGTATTGAGCACGCTGCACTCCACCGACGTAAACATTACAAGCTGCTGTTGGAAAAGGAAACCATTCTCTTCGCGGATGATCAAGCTATTATTCGCCACTTCAGAAAACGATCTTCAGCGAGCAATACACATCTTACATAAAATTGTAAAAGAACATAACTGTAACGTATCTGAATCAAAGACAAAAGTGGAGATCAGCCATTTGGGACCAAAATATGCATAAGCACCACATTCATAGAACAAGTAAGACATTTCAACTAACTTGGGCGTGACATTACTTATGATCAAGATAGAAAATAAACTGTCGAATTTCACAAGAATGTGTGGAACGATTTGCAGAACTTTGGAAAATAAAAATGTAGAAAAGGAGCCCAAATAAAATTTTATAAAACATTGGCAATACCTACACTACTGTATGGCTCTAAAACTTCGGTGATAAACAAAAAAGATGAACAGAAGATAAAAACAGCAGAAATGAAATTGTGTAAATTGTGTAAAAGGTGTAATAGACGAGATCATATAAGACATGTGGTGATAAGGAGTGATTTATATAGTTTTTCAGTTAATGAAAGGATTAAATAATACAGAAGAAAATGGATTCAACATATACATAGACTGGAAGAAAGTAGAATACCGAAGGTAGCAAAAGATTTCAACCATGGAGGCAGTAGAAAAGTTGGTAGACCTAAGAAAAGGTAGACTGTGGAATTGGAACAGGCCGCTAAAGCTTAAAACCGTTAAGAAGAAGATGATGATGATGACGATGACGTTACAAGCTTCCAGTTTCTACACGGAGTCATGTGTGTGTGTGTGTGTGTGTGTGTGTGTGTGTGTGTGTGTGTGTGTGTGTGTGTGTGTGTCTTTACGTCTAAACGGATTTACTTAGAATAGACGGAAAGCAGCGGTCGGAAAGCCATTATAAAGAAAACCTCTCTTTGAAGCGTGTATTTAATTTTCGTCAGGTTGTGACTTGGGACCGCCAGTGCTTTTCAGGAACGCCACAATTGTATCGATCAAAGGGGCTGCTACCACTATAATAACACGCTCTCGAGCCAAAATGAAATAAGTCAGACGCTGTGACCTTAACTATCTCGGACAACGACAAAATTTTATCGATTGCACACGTGCAACATTTATAACAATTATTTACGTCAATGCAAAGGTTGAATTTCATGAGAAACAAGCGTTGTGTTTGAATATTTCGTAAAAAACACAATGAAAAAGATTATATTGTTGTCGCCCTTTCGCGGTTGTTGCGCTACTAATGTTACTGTATTATTTACAATTTTGTTTTAACTACTTCACACAACAATACATTATTTTCAACTCCTTCACACACACACACACACACACACACACACACACACACACACACACACACACACACACACACACACACACACACACACACACACACACACACACACACACACACACACACACACACACACACACACACACACACACACACACACACACACACACACACTCTCTCTCTCTCTCTCTCTCTCTCTCTCTCTCTCTCTCTCTCTCTCTCTCTCATATACAAACACGTTCACTCAATTAATTGACCTGTTGTGTTTGGGATTTTCTCTTGTATTCATGCACAGGTCCTGATGCTGACAAAAATATTGTCGAAACGTCGACACAAATAATTTAAAATGTGTGTTATACATTGCTGACCGATCCTCGCAATCCCGTAATCGTTAAAATTCATTGATTTACGGTCACTACGAATTTAAAGAATTATTTACAGTGCTATCGTTGTAGTCTTGCATGTAACCTTTAGAGGTGTATCTGCTGGACAAATCGGTCTCACAGTGTGAAGCTTTGACAGCAAATAATCAGATAGTTACATGATCATTACTTTCAGGGTAGTGTGCTAAAACAATAATTCTGAGTCTCGTAAACAATAATGGCGTATCTAGAATTTCGCCTTCAGTGGGGTCTTGGGTCAGGTCGAATGGCGTTTATAGAAAAGACAAAAAAAGAAGGGAATACTAATCAACATTACTATCTTTAAAGTGTCTGAAAAACGTGTAAGATGGCACCCTCAAATCAATCCCATTAAAGTAAACGGTAATAACACAATAAAAATACACGTTACTGAAATGTTGTTTACAACATACTTATTGACTGAATTGATTTTCCTATAGTTTATATTTCAAACGTATACGCAAATGCTGTGTAATAAACCTGTGTGTATATAAAGCCTAGTAATAAAGCTAGCTTTATGTAGTAAAAATATAGAGATTTACAAAATTCGCCAACGTCTCTTCCAACCCCTCTGGTGGGGGGGGGGTTATTATTTAATTATTTGCCGGGCTGTTAGGCCGTGGTCTATTGTTTGTGTGGGCAGACGTTTTGGCTCCACAACTGGAGAATATCTTCAGTGTTACTATTTGTATGGTAACTGGTACGCTGTTACAAGCAGATAGTTTTCTTTTGCCACAGTCCTGTGGGAACTGGTGAACAGCGTAGCAGTTACCTTACAAATAGAAACAGTGAAGATGGCGTCCTACGGTGGTACCGAAACGCCTGTTTCAATCGGCAGAAGTAGACCGGAGAGTACTCAGAATAGTGAAACAGAGTATCACGACGCCGGCCGGCAAAGCCTGAGGTACCATGTTGGGAAGAAACACTTGGCCGAATTGTGACGATTTAATTGAATATAGAATCTTAAATAAATTAAAAATTAATTTACTAGCAATTAAGTATTTTTAAATCGCACTATTAAACCTAAAGCCCCTGTACTAAATCAGAATGAGTATGAGATGTAAATGGAAAATCTAACTAAAGCATTAATAAAAATTCGAATTGTAAAAAAGGCTATTAATATCACAGTTAACCCTTTGCTAGTCATCATGCGGTGACCTGTTAATTCCGGACTCAACGTGTTTAGCGAGTCGTCTGTAACTTGGGAAAATATAAAAATCATAATATTTGTAATTAGTAATTTGAAGGCACGAGTAGTAGTTAAAATAATTCACTTAAATCATATATGTATAATTAATGTATTGTTTTTTGTAATAAGAATGTCAATTTAAAAAAAAAATAGGAACTACCGGTATATTATCGCGGAGTACTTGCCCCTCTCCGTTGTAATGTGCCAGTCGAATCGAGTAGAGAGTCACAATGCTGCCGTCAGAGCGTATAGAACTACGAGCGAGTGCTCCACCAAAATGCACTGGTTAAATTTAATTTTAAATGTTAGCTACCACTGCTAAACGTGGCGAGCGAGTGCAATGTGTGAATTGTAGGAAGTTGTGTTAAAAAGAAAAATATAATAAGTTAAAACAAAAAAGAAATTAACAAGTAGTAAGCAAGATGACGTCTCCCCTCAAGAGGTAAATTCAAGTACAACTTTATATATTAAGATGTGACCTGCATAAACTTCACATGTGGACGTATACGATGCATAAGACGCTGACGAGGACCTACGTGGATCTACACCAAGTTTAACGAGAGAAACTTCAATCTCCGCAGTGAACCACCTATCTAGTACTTGCCGAAGACACGACTCAGATGACGACGCCGACTTCAAGAATTCCCAAGAGAGACACCCCAGGACGAGGTTACCACGACATATTGTAAAGGTGACTCGATAGCTTGCCTATCGAGAGTTAATTATATTTGAGACATAACTTACAGAGAAAAGAGACTTTTCAAAGACTATAATATTCCTTAAACTATAAATGAGACCAACTAAGAGTTTACTGTAATAGTGAATATCATACGTTGTAACGCCTTATATGTAAATGTAAATTATAATCACTTTAGTTAATAATACCATTCTTCAAATGGTAAAAGAAGTCTTGCAAGCATCTAGATGAACACAAAATACTCAGAAGTCTTTGCTATAGAGATATTTAAAGTAAACTCGGATCCGATGTAACAAAGTACATAATCATTATGATCCCTAGTTTTTCTGAAAACCATTTAAATATTTTAATCTAATTAATTATGTCATGGGATCTTTTCGTATCAGTTGTTAATAAAGAGAAATCATCTTATTACACATGAAAACGAGTGCATAAATCAGTGAAATACCTTCCCTTGTTTCCTAATAATTAGCTTAAGTAATTTGTTCAATTATGTTGAGTTTAATAACAGTTCGTTACAACGTAGGCAGCCCATGTAATTGGCAGGTGTCAGTTAAGATGGGTTCCCTGGATTTGTAACGTGGTAAAAAACGTTACAGAATAACAAATGAGAAGAAGATACAGGCCCAAAATTTTATGATGAAGTGTAAACAGGTATTATAATAAAATCAAGGAAACTACAGTACGTAGCTCATACAGAGAGAATGAATGACAAAAGGGCAGTGAAATTATACCAGAATAACTTAGAAGAAGAGAAAAGATCACGGAAATGATGCTGTCGTGACAGATTTTAAAGAAGAGGTTGTCAAAAACTAAAAGAAAGCATGGCTAAGAACAAAAAATCATGGGGAAGAATTACAAACCTTTGGCTGTGAATACCTAGCCTAAAGTATGAAAATAGAATCAACAAAGGTAAGAATATTAGAAATTAAAACACGTGACTTGACCGTTAACAAACAATAATGTTTAAAAATAGAATGTTTGACTTAAGAAAATACATTTAAAATCTGCGTAAAAAATGAAAATTCCCATGAACACTGTATACATAATAACAATTAATGAATACTAAACCAATGTGCAAGCCTGAAGATATTGTTGACAGCTTGTTCCAAGAATAACGAATATTACTCTCTCAGCGACTTTAATGGAGAAAATAATGTTCACTTTAGTAGTAGCGTGGGAGCCTCTTTACTGCAATAAAACCATTATTATTAAAGCGTATACGCTAATAACGAAGATGGGGGTGTAAAGTAAACGATATAAACCTGAGGCTGTCAGTCTGAGAAGTAAAATGGCACCCTTTTCTTACCATAAAAAGTAACTGCGATTACACGTTTGAATACTGATGATCTGTCTAATGTGTATTCTTTATTTATTATACTTAAATTAATTTCGTTTAAATCGTAGTACTACAGCAGAAAAATTTAATGTGTTTTTATTCCAAATTAAATATTTAATATTTTATATTTATAACATGAGCAACTTCTATCTCCAACACAGTTGTGTAGTTAACTGGTTTTATTATATATTAATCTTTATTTCAATAAAAAGTTAGTTAATACTAAACAAAATGTAATAATAGCAATAAAATAGAAATAACAAAGCATAAATAATTAAAAATTACACCAGCATATCAAATAATTAAGAATTTTTAATAATTCGACTGTCAGCGACTAACAAAAATTACATATTTATTTATTTAAAATTACAACATAAACGATACAGCGCTGCCTAACGGAATTTATAGAACTAACTCTGTTATGTGTAATAGCGTTACAATACTCCGGACAGTTATATGTGTAAAATTATGACTGTTTTTACTTCCATATTCCTTAAGGAATGGAAGTATGGTGATGGCAAAAAAAATCGTGTTCGAGATTATTGCAGATTCTGATTCTACTACACTCAAAACATGAAAAAAAGTCGTTTTCCGAAAAGTGTCTGTGTGTGTGTCTGTGTGTCTGTCTGTCTGTGTGTCCTGTCTGTAGATTTTTTTTCTATGGCAAACGATAACTGCCGCAAATTCAAACAGAATCAAATAATTTTTTGCATACAGCCCTGATTTGTAGAGTACTCGCGACCTATTGTTTTTGGTGAAGATCGGTTGAGGGAAAGGGGTAGTTTACCGGCAACGGTTTTTTTTTATCAAGGGAAATTTTTTTTTTTGGCAAACGATAACAGCCGCAAATTCAAACAGAATCAAATAATGTTTCGCATACAGCCCTGAATTGTAGAGTTCTCAAGACCTATTGTTTCTGGTGAAGATCGGTTAAGAGAAAGGGGTAGTTTACCTGTAACGTTTTATGTTTTAACAAGGGTATTTCCTATGGCAAACGATAACAGCCGCAAATTCAAACAGAATCAAAAGATTATTTGCATACAGCCCTGATTTGTAGAGTACTCAAGACCTATTGTTTTTGGTGAAGATCGGTTAAGGGGAAGGGGTAGTTTACCTGCAACGTTTTTTTTTCTATGGCAAACGATAACTGCCGCAAATTCAAACAGAATCAAATAATTTTTGGATACATCCCTGAATTGTAGAGGTCTCAAGGTCTTTCGATTTTGGTGAAGATCGGTTAAGGGGAAGGGGTAGTTTACCTGCAACCTTTTACGTTTTAACAAGAGTAAAGTACTTGAAAATTTATTTAAACTTTTTGAAACAATGGTAATTGTTGAAAATAAAATAATTTTGTTGCCAGGTAACAAAAATAAAGTCATTTTGATTATAAAATATAAATATTTACAAGAAAAGAATTTTCAGTTTTCAAAATTTAAATATATTTTTATAAAACAATTGGTTCTTCATTGAGGTGGGGACTTGACGACAGTGACAGGGCTTTCCACCAAATTCAGCAGAGTGACAGGTAGGCCCAACTCTGATTGGCTCCTCAGATTTCCCCAGCGTTAGTAGGTTCTATGAAAATATTTTATTTCAAAAATGATTTTAAATATAAATCTTAGATATGTTTTATAAATCTCATGTTTTATGTTTTAACATGGGTAATTTTTTATATGACGAACCATAACTGCCGTAAATTCAAACAGAATCAAATAACTTTTTACATATGTGCCTGAGCTATAGAGAACTCAATGTCTGTTGATTTTGGTGAAAATCGGTTACGGGGAAAGGGCAGTTTACCTGAAACATTTTTTGTTGTAACATGAGTAAAGTACTTAATTTTGATAAAGTATCCTGATAAGGTCTTAATAATCCACTGTAGAAACGTAGATGAAATATCTATAAATGAAGAGGCTAGTTGAACGGGCTGGGGGTAATTTTCTATAAATCAAAATTATAGTTGAAGGGGGGGGGATAATTTTTTTTTATATGTGTACTACGTTATTGGCAACAAAGAAGTATTTTTTTGTTAAAATTCCTTCCCTGGCTGTTTGGCTGAAAATGATTTTAAATATAAATCTTAGAATATGGAAGTCATGTATGGTTCTCCATACCGATATTTTGTTACTATTTTTAGTTATTATTGAAAACAGAACGTCATCTTGATTGGATTTGTGTAACACCAACAATCTGTAAATGATATTATGATATATGTTTTAAAAAAGCAGATTTCGTATATTGTTTGGTTGTTTGAGGTTATTTCATAAACATAGTAAACCTGTCTTGGTTCATAAATCAGAAAAATATTACCTTCTAAATACCTAGTTAAAATGTTATTTTCCGATCATTAAGTTCATCAATAGTTTTATGTTATTAGATTTATTTACAGACACGTTACATATTCGTAATTCTTATTTATTTTATACATTTTAACTTTTTTATAACTTTTCCTATTGTTTTGTTTGTATTTTATGCAATAAATGTACCTAAACGTTACCAAAATATGTTTATATGTTCTTTAGAAATGTGAAAATTTTATAGACACAAATTAAATACATTAAAAAACACTGACAACTTAAAAGTATAGAAAAATAAACCTATAGGACACAGGTGTGTTGACAGACCCAGGAAGAGATGGCTGGAGGATCTTTGAAGGCGGACCAGGGAGCACTTTGTCTTTGCCGTGTTGTGAAGTTGATGACGATGGGAAAAATAATATTCTAAATAACTTTTTATGTTTTCAGTGTCTTAAATGAATTAACGTTTATGTGTATTTTGTAAACTAAGGTACAAACAAAATTGCAGGAAGAGCAACAGAGGAAGAAGATTTTTACCAAAACACACAGCAAAGACTGTGAACATTCACTCACTATGTGGGGCGAAGGGTACTGTTCGCGTGTCGATGGAGTGTTTTTGCACTTACCCTATCAAAGTTGCCTCGCTGTAGAGTATATTAAATTTGTATGCGTTACTTAATCACATTTGGTAACTGCATCCTGTTTATTATTGGCTCGTTACAACCGAAGTTATAGAACGATGTTGTTGCCCCTTCGAGTGGCATTCAATTTACTTTCAACGGTTTGAGTTATTGAATGCTGTTACACTAACAGGATTATATGATTGAACACTGATACCAGGTTGTACACGTTCATATCCTGTGTGCTCGTAAGAAACTCTGTAATATAAAAGGTAGATTAAAATACGAGGGGAGTTTGAAAACTTTCCGGCCTAACATGGAAGGGGGGCAGCTAGACAAATAGCAATACCAATTTATTCAATGTATTCACCTCGCAGTTTAATACATACTTCCGACAACGGTCCTGCAACAATTGTAACCCTCGGAGAAAAAATGATTATTCTTTGTCCTGAAGCCACGTATTTACAGCCTCGATGACAGCATAATTGTTTGCAAAATGTGTTCAAGTACATTTTCTATTTTGGGAACAGATAAAAGTCCGATGGAGCTAGGTTCGGAGAATAAGAGGGATGGCCAATCACTTCATAGCCTAGCTGGTCCAATTTCTGCATTGAGATAATCGCCTTGCGACATGGTGCGTTGTCCTGAAGAAACATGATGCTTTTCGCCAACTTTTTACGCTACGTCTTTTGGATGGGTACATGGAATTTATCCAAAACATCGCAGTAGTAGTTGGCATTCACTGTCGGCGGACCCTTGCTAAACATAATCAATGTGAATGATTCCTTCCGCATCCCTAAACACAATCGCCATCACTTTGGCAGCGGATTTTTGTTGTCGAAATTTCTTGTGCCTTGGTGAACCCGTGTGTCGCCATTGCATTGACTGCTGTTTGGTTTCTGGATCGTAGTGGTGGAACCATGTTTCATCGACAGTCACCAAGCGGCTCAAAAAATCGGAGGAATCACGATCAAAACGGGCCAAAATAGCGCGTGAATCAAGCAGACGATCCAACAATAGAAAGACTTGCTGTTTGTTCATTTGCTGAATTCTGTGTATCCACTTTATTAAAAGCTGTTATTTAGTTTAGTTAATTATATATTTTGCATACAGATTATATTTAGTTTAGTTAATTTTATATTTTACATTCAGGTTATATTTAGTTTTTACAGACACTTGACCTTCTCTTGGCTCCTGCAACCCCTCCACATCTTCACCCCTCGCACATGTTCCCTAACACATGCCTTAACCAGATGTCCACCTTACATCCTGTGTTTAGCATCCTTCATTCATCTCTTTGACAATGACTTAAGAGGTCGAAACAGCTGTCAGAGTAAATACAATCTGTGAAACTTACCAAGTGTTTTTATATATTTTAAAAACCTTTGTATTAATATGTATCACCAAGTGCCCAACGAGTCATCAATTAATATCGTACCTATGAATTGTTCCACAGATGCGACTAAATTTTATTACCTTGCTATTCCAATCAATATCAGTTCCATATAAAATATTACAACTCAGGTAATTAAAATTAGAGTTCTGTATGTATAAATTTATCATTTCTTTATAAGATTATTTGATTCGAAGTGATTGGATTATTCGTTTTTTTATATTAAATCGAAAAAATTCAATTTTTCGTTAGTTATTATTCTGAAATGTAACCAATTCGACTATTTGTTAACTAGTTTATAAAAATCTCTGTAGACACAATCAGTGAAACATACGTAAGGCCAATTAGATCGATAACAAATTACACCAATTACTTGCAGCCGTAATTGTAATTTGATAATAGAAAATATATAGATTTATTTATAGATATATTCAAACACTTTTTGCTACAGTCTATTTCTTGATACATATATAATTTATTTAATATTTATAATTGCTTTACCTCACGATGTTTTCCCCTTATTTGGAACATGTTTCGGCACACTTATTTTCCCATCCTCAGCCATCATAGTTTCGGATATGGTTGCATATTTTTGTTCTGGTTAATTGTTGCTATGGTTTCCTGTTGGTTTTGGTATTTTAATTTGTTATTATTGTGTGTGCGTATGTGGTGTATATATTTATTTTTTGGATGTTTAAATGTTGATTATTTTGAATACAATGTCGTGTTTTGTGTTTACTTGTATTTGTTCAGGTATTAGTTTCTTTTATGTTTTGTGTTTGTACAAATATGTATATAAGTGTCCTGAAACATGCTCCAAATAAGAGAAAAAACACGTTAAGTTAAAGAAATTATAAATATTAAATAAATTATAGATATATTTACATTAAAATAAATACTACTACATACTGATAGTGCTAACGGTAATTATTATTATTATCACTATTATTTTAATTATTCATTATTACTAATAACATTCGTTCAGACTCTGAAACAGTGTCAATGACGAGCGAGTCAAACAAAGTATCATTGTTTATTCTTTAGTCACAAGTTTTACGTGTCTTAGCCTCCTCAACCCACCCTCTCCGTCATTCACATTACCTTCAAGCTCTTCGTCGTGTGTTCCTCCCGTCTCATCTTCAGTGTTCTTCTGGACCTCCCACTGTACGGTTTCAATTTTGTTAAGCAAATCGCTTCATGCCAACCTCTTGGATACGGATCATTAACAACACGTGTAAAAAATATTTTTTGTGCAAAGAAAATGGAATATTTTTAAGTGAAGAAAGGATATAAGTAAAGAAAATGTAAAGGAAAAGTAAATAAAAGTAAAGGTAAAGAATACTGTATTTTTATACAAAACATAGTTAATATGTGGAACTGATCCCGTCGGGCCAAATTTGTTATAGATGGTAGGCCTACTGTTCTGGAACAAGTTAGCAATTTTGAATACCAGGGCTACAGTGTGTCTTATAATACAAGCAACGACGTTGTGAATAAGTTGGATAAGTTCAACCTTATGTGCGGGACCATTAGGCGAATCCTTAAGTCAGGAATTTAAGGAACACCTTCTTTATGAGTCTGAGAATTGGACTTTAATAAAAGGCCAGACCAGTTGCATCCAAACGGCTGAAATGAGATTTCTCAGACATGTGGCAGGGTATACTTTCCATGATCACAGAAGAAACACAGATATACGGCAGGACCTGAATATATTAAGTATACTTTATACGCGACTGGATTGCCCAGTATCGGCTGAATTGGTGGCAACATCTTTGCCGACTAGATGACTACCGCACCCTGAAACAACTATGGAACTATAAGCTGATGGGACGGAGAGGTGTGGGATGTCCGAGGAAGCGCTGGAGTGACCAGCTCTAATCTTTGCTTGTTTGAGACAGGAACGAACCATCCTTGGTTTAATCTTTGAATATGATGATGACATAGTTAATATCTTAACGTAAGCACAACAGACATCAACAATATTGTGTGTCCAGATACGCTGCAGCTACAGGAAACATTTTGCAACACGGGGTTTGTGGAGCCTTTGAACCCTGAACTGTTGCTGTTCACATTGTTGATTGAGAACTATAAGCTCTTGTCAAAACATTGTAACAGATTATAGCAGGATTAATTGGAAACCTCGCCTAACTTACTAAGGATCAACTGAACTTTGACTGTGGCCCTGTAGGAGGTAACGTTTTATTAAAGCCGAAGACTTACCAAAACCTGTAGGCAGCATTAATAGTGCGCACACCCACTATACAACTGTGTGCCTGTTGGAAGCAACACGCCTGATCGGATGCGAGCTATTGTTTATCCCTCACCTTAGTCAATACAATTAAACCAAAATACTAGTTGAAAGTAATCTTGTGATTTGGGTGTTAAGACTTGTATCAATATTTACTTGTGTTCTGTACACTCGACAACTAAATCTACGGCATTGTATTAAGTATTTTAACTTAAGACATTTTACAATTATTTAGAAAATAATTGTAAAATATTGTCTACTTATACAGCATTCAGTTCAGCCTCTGCAAGGTGTTAATAAAAACCTGCTTTACTTCCAGCTTTTCCTTTTTTTAATTATTATTATTATTATTATTATTATTTGTTTCGTTGAACTCCAGACTTGTAGTTATGAAATTTATTTTGGCTCCAGGCTCACTATAACTCCACAAGCTATTCATACACACAACGCACTGTTTACAACAGCTTAGTTGAGCTTTACTCCTCCCCCTCTCACAATAGTGAACACAAGAGACACGATGCCACATTACGAGTGAAGGGCCCTAAATTAGACCATATTTAGGGCTAACTGGTTTTCCAGACTCGTGTATCAGATGCAAAATGTTCTTGTTACAACGACTACAGACATGTACTAGTAGGTCACATACAGCTTGGAATAATAATTTATTCTCGGAAAGAAATCCTTGCATTGTATAAAGAAAATAACTTTGTTATCACAGAATGCTTAAGCACATAATGACTTTTCTTACTTTGTCGTAAAAAAAACATGAATGTTTCTGTAGTAACTCATCACTTATGTTTCAAAAAGCTTCTATCATTGTTTGATGGGGGGGGGGTACTTACCATTTCAGCTTCCTGTTCATACGTACAGTCGTAGTTATTAGCGGAGTTGATAATAAAACTGCCAGTGATAATTTGGTCATAAGATTATCTTCCCCTTTCAATACACGGCATTCCTTCCACTGCTGTCTACACTAACTGTAGGAGCGTCTAGTGCAATTGCAACCTATACTTTGAAATTTTTATGCAAGATATGAAAAAGATACTGATATGCAAAGATTTTTATACTGATTTTAAAAAAACATGGTTTTGCGAATCATAACGTTGCATTTTCCTGCCAATATTTAGAAAAAAATATATTTACCAAAAGATATTAAAAAAATTAAATAGCAGGGAGTTAAAATTCTAAATGAGACTAACTGAAACTAACGAATTACATCTCTTGCTTTCAATCATTCATTCGGTACTATTTTTTTCTTACCGAGTGAGAGAGAGCCTCCAAATCCCTGAACGCTGTTCAACCGCACTACGAGTTGGTTCTCGGTTCACACAATCTGCAAACACACACACGCGCGCGCGCATAGACACAGTGGGTAAATGTAAAGAGGATAAATGGCATTCAAACAAGAAGTGCATTAAGTAATAACGACAATCAATTTGAGTACGCTTACAGGTAGAGTAGGTTTGTCTAAGGGATGTAGAGAGCACTTTGCATCCATATCATGACCTCCTTATCGTAGTGATCTCACGTTACATCCGTATCTGCATTAACCGGCGGCGGGCGCCCCTCACCCCCTTTAGGATGCCACCTTGTATTCCTATCAAGAATGTCGTGCAAAAAACACCGCTTTTCCACCTTAACTAATCGAAATCGTTAGAAAGTAATCGAAACATTTTACTCACCATTTTTAAATTATAGTCGAAAAATACGTAGAACTGTTAGTTTGAAAAATAACAGCTACACTGTTAGCTGTTAGAGTTTCACTCAAATCAACGTTGTTCTGTTGATTAATATATTTATTGTCAGAATGAGTCCAAGGCTTTTAAAATCTACTATTCTTACAGATTTTTACTGCTTAACTAATAGGTAATATTACTTAGTAGGGAACAATAAGGGAGAGTATTACTTCCTGGGGGGGGGGGGAGAAAATAACCTCATATGACATGTGGTGAACGCCATCATTTGCTAATGAAGTGCACGGCGCCGTTTAATTAATTAAACCGCGTAAGATTATTAACAAATTTTTCTACCAGTTTTTATAAGTGACGTGTTTGTTTCGTGGCGGCCAACTTGTCTCCTACTTTAACGACGTCGACGGCTCTCTAAATCGAGCCAGAGTACATAAAGTGTTTACCTAGCCAACGAAACCTATCAAATGCGGTTCGCCTTTCCTTTTTACCAAAGTTCGTGCTGCATTCTTGCTTCATGTTTAACAGACAGATCATCAAAATCATCTTCTTAACGGTTTTAGGCTTTAGCGGCCTGTTCCTAATCCACAGTCTACCTTTTCTTAGGTTTACCAACTTTTCTTCTGCCTCTAGGGTTGTAATCTTTCGCCATCTTCGGTATTCTACTTTCTTCCATTCTATTTATTTGTTTGAAACCATTTTCTTCTGCATTCTTTAATCCTTTCATTAAGTGCAAAAATATCTAAATCACTTCTTATCATTTCATTACTTATATGATCTCGTCTACTGCACCTTTAAACTGGTCTCAGAAATTTAATTTCTTCTGTGTGTATCTTCTGTTCATCTTATTCTTTATGACCAACGTTTTAGAACCATACAGTAATGTAGGTATTGCCAGTGTTTTGTAAAATTTTATTTGTGTTTCTTTTCTACATTAAATGAATTTCCCGACGTTCTCCAAATCGTTCCACACATTCTTGTGAAATTCGTCACTTGTGACAGACAGATGTGATCTAAATTTTTACGGACATCACAGTTTAAATTGTACTTGCGAAATTAAAAAGACAGGAATAGCAATAAGCCAATGAGTGTTTGTTCTACCAATATAATGTCCGATGTCGGGATTTACAGACACGTTACATTATGTTAATCTTCTTCTACACATTCGGAACTGCCAGACTGCAAATTGCATACAGGGAATTTCCATTAAGCTTAACATGCACGTCGCAGGCATAGAAACACATTACATGACCGTGTTGTTATACTGTTTTCCCTCTGATAATGACTCTCCAGACGTTATTTTTAAAATTCGTAATAACTTCTTTGCTTATTTTGACGAGGTAATTTTTCGTTTCAAATTTAGTGCGGTGAGAAGGAGTGACTGTCATGTTTACTGCTGTACTGCTCTACTGTGGAATAATTAGTGTTTACGTGTTGTTCTATGGAGTATGTAGTTCAAGCAGACAAACACAGAAAATTGAGTCTGCTTCTCCATTTCAAACGCAAAGGTAACATCTTCTTTATTATGTGTTTATAATAAGACCCATACAAGGATTTTCCTTGTGATATCAATTGTCTTTTTTAGTAGATCTTTCGTTAGGACTTACTTAATTGTAATTGTGTTTCCAGTTATTATTTTATTAGTCATTAACTTTTGTAGATTCTTGTATCACTCGATACTTTATTGTTATTGTGAACTGAATAGTAATTTCATTACGTAATAAGCAGTTAGACATCAAAAAGTGTCATAAGTAGTTTTGTAAATTTATTTATTTATAATAGTAAATTAAGTACCGTAAGATTTGTGATTTATATTGTAACAAAATAAAAAATCTCAAAGTTTACAAGATAAAAATTTTTGTGGTTTACCAAAAATAAAAAATTTTGGTGGTTTTGTTTTTTGAAAAATATTGTTTAATTGGTTTTTCTTGTTTGTATTTAGTAAATTAATTTTCGTAATTGATTTGTATAAAAATTTAACTCTTTCGTTTCTGTTTCTGTTAATTGTATCACTTTACGTTTTTATAATTACCTTCCGCGTTAATTGTATTATCTCCAGCACTAATCGATAGACGGTTCTTCTTCTTAATTGAGTATTCTCCTTCTTTTTTGGTAAAGGCCGCCTTTCGGATAGTCCGTGATCTCAATTTATCTTATTTTTAATGCTATTTATTAAAATTATAAATAAATGGAAACCAAATTGCAGAAATTTTAGATTTATTAACAATTGTATAATGTATCGAGTGTTAATCGATTATTCAACAGTAGTATCGACTCGTTCTCAGGGCTGTCGATTAATTTTTTACATCTGTATTTTCTATTAATTATTAGGTTCTTTGAACGATTATTTTATATATAGTCAGAGAAGGGTAAGGTCAGGAAAGTATAACACTTACAAATAAAAAGCTTAAGAATTAAAAATTACAAGTTATTAGTTAATATATAATGTTTAAATAAAAAATTCGAACCATTGAAGACTGTATGATTATGTTAGTAAAGCTCGCTTTGAATTGTGGGAGTCAAGATGGCGGCTCCCGGACTGCATATGTGAAACCGTAGTCGGCTCGATGAAAATTTCTTCCAATAAATGGTGCCTTTTCAATGTCTCCTCGTCTCCGCAGTTGTGATTATTCCTTCTGGTGTTAGTAGAATGGTTCTGGTTCAGTGTTTTGTGATTCACTTCGATTAATTAGGTGTGATAATGTTTAATTTACTTTGTTCAATAAAGTCGAAACTTGCACTTCTCGTCTCGTTATTAAGAATTATTTATTGTATAGGTTTAATTTATTATTTCACTCATTTACAGTTCCGTATTACTTTAGTTTAATTGTGGTATTAAATGTTCTCACTGAGTTTAAGGTTTAAGTTCAAAATTTAGTAATTTACGATTTTTCACTGTAGACTAGGCTTACAGACCGATCGCCATATTTGTCTGCTATATAGGTTAATATTAGCACAAAACTCGTTCAAGTGTGCTCGACAAGGTCCAATAATTAACTGTTCTCATTTCCTTCGTCTCCTGAAAAAAGTCTTAGCCAATTTAATATTAGCAATACACTGTTTTAAATCGTTTGGCTTCCGCTACATTCGGAAAATTTACATTATATTACTGAATATATTTTTGCTATTATTTAATTTTATGAAATACTAAATACATAATCTCTTCCTTTAGTTCATTCTGCTTGATTTGATACCTAATAAGATAGTTTTACAAAGTTTTTTATCTAAAATGCTATATTTCTTTCATTTTGAAAAAGTAGGCTTTAAAATTTACTTCCTGTCCTTCCCCAAATGTTTGCCATTTTATATGTTATATTTATGATTGTACTAAATCTCAGATTGACATAAAATGTTTATCTTTCCTTAATTTCTTGTAATTTTATTAATTGGTTATCCTTTTAAATATTATTCAATAATTTATGACTCCCCACTCTGAATTTTCAGTTATTACATTTGCATTTTTTCTCATAATTCTTCCTATCTTTTTACAACATCTTTTTAAAGTATAATTTACATTATATTGCTCTGTGACTGATTTACCTTACACAAATTTCATCAGTTTAACTAGTTTACTGGACTTGATTCATCAATTGTAATGTAGTTGAGATTTACCATTTGGCCTAGATTTTATCTGGTTTTACATACAAAGTTTTTTAATAATACAGCTTGTTTATACCCTGTCTGACCTTCTGTTCTAATACAATGTTAATTAACAATTCCTTACTTTACTACAAAAACATTTAGTAGTGAATTTAAACTATTAATTCATAACAATTATTTGACATTAAAAAAGTGGTATTTAATCTCACACAATTTAGTCTTGATTAATTCCAGTAACTCATAATAAACATTTTATAATAAAAGAATGGTATCCACACTCAGACATTGCATTCTTGGTTAAAACTATTAAACATAATAAATCTTTTAGAATGTTAGAACATTACTCTCTATTTCCCACATTTAGGTATAGAGTTCATTTATTTTAATAGGAACATAACACATCTGTTCCTTCATTTTTAAACCTTTCTTAAAATTACTTGTGTGCAGTCTTATCTGTTTTTATTTTATTTTAGGGATGTATCCCTTGTCACTTTACTTATTAACTACCTGCTCTCTATTTATCGTACTCACTTCAGTGAATGTTATTAGATAAAGAGTGGCAATTTATTAGAAACATTAGTCCTTGCTTTTCATAATTCTATTCTATCAAATAGTATTCATGAAGTTAAATTAAAACTTTAAGGTTGTTTAGAGGTACACTTTTATTATGTTTAAGCATTTAATGCACTTTCTTGAAGTTTATTTACTATCATATAATAACTTGCACTTGTCCCCTGTTAATTCTTGATACTATCACTAATCAGCTTTATAGTTTTATATTATCAAGAATTTTATTTATGGAGGATTGTTAAGATTTGTTTTTCATTCATTATACAATAACTTTTATGGGTGCACTTTTACTTATAACTCTAAACACTTTTGTTTACATTTATTTTACATTATTTCTGTTTTTGGGTGTTATACATTCATTTGTGATTTTTAATTTCCTTTGGGGTTTTTGTTTTCTCCTTGCTGGGTTTCCTTTGAGTATTTGTTGTAGTCTTCTCCTCCTACTATCTTGTATCTTCAAACTCATTCCTGTTTATTATTTACGTTGGTTTGTTCTGGGTATCTTCCTTACTTACTCCTATCCTACCTGGGTATTTCCTTATTTTATTTTAGTTTTTTAATTTATTTTTCATTACACATATTTGTTGCATAGTTGCTTTTTCTGTATTTTTACTTCTCCAAGTTATGATTGTATTTTATTGTGATACTTATTTGTTTTCATTTGGATTTTATTTTGATAGTTATTTTACTCGATATTTATTTATGATCATATTTCATTCTTTATTAAGTGGATAATCTGTCATGCTACAATATCTAAATGTAATTTATGTACTACACTTTGTATACTGATATACTGATGTATAAGGTGCCGACTTGACAAAGTTTCATTAAATATTTTATTCAAATAAATATTTTATATGGCAAACAAAATCATTATTTGTAACTTTTCAGTTAGCTTTTTTGAAGTAAATTATATTTTTTCGAAAAATTTTTAAGTTTATGTAGTAATATATCTTTTACCTTTTTTAAAGTGAGCTAATTTTTAGAAAATTCCTTTTTTATATTTTAATTTTTTCCACGAACCTTTTAATAAATATTTTATACAATAACATTATTATAACTTTATAGTTTGCTCTCTTTAGTTTGAAGCAATGTTTTAATAAAATTTTGTATAATTTATCTTTTAAGTTTTCAAAGTGAGTTAATAATAACTTTCAATTACCTTTAATAAAATTGCTTTTTCCATTTTTTACTATAGTTATTAGTTACAATACTATAGTTATTATAGTTACAACAATGGGTAGATCAGGGACTAAATATGCTGCGAGAAGACGCAAGCTTCGTGAATTTGAGAGCAACGTAGACTTTTGAATCAATGTGAAGGGTCGCGTTAGCTTCGAGTAGTTCTGAACGACGTAATTGAATGGGAGAGCACGCTCTTAACAGACGAGCCGTTGAGTCCAAGGAGGAAAAGTCTCAACGACTTTGTCCCATGTGCGTGCGTGCTCGTAACACGCGTTCTGTCGAATCTGAAAAACAACGAGGTGAATGACTTGAGAGCATGAGTGAATATGAGTGAACATGCTAAAATGATGCGTGCTGTAGGGACTCAAGAAGAGAGATCTCGACACCTTGCAAACATGTCTGAGCATGGTCATGATGATATTCGGTCAACGGAGTCAGAGGAATGTAGACATAAACAAATACGTGAAAATGGACAAAGTAGACGCCAAAAAATCTCACAAAACTTTTTCTGTGAAATAAAAACATTTTCTGATGTGGCTTGCTATATGCCGTGAGTTGTTATTTGAAAAGCAACGTCATAAATTAAATACAACACATTCAAGAATTCATCCGCATTTACTATCTGAGCTCCGAAAAAATCGTTTTATCGTTCCATGTCAGAGGTGTTTTCATACTTTCAATAGGGGGAAAATTTCTTCACAAGCTTAATGAAACAAAACCGATCTCTTAACGGTTCCAGCTTGTATTTAAAATCTATCAAATGTCGAGAAAGTAATTAATGTACCGTGTAATGCATTTTTTGTGAATAATTAAAATAAGTGATCGTTTTAGTCAACAATGGTTTAAAAGACAAGTAATTACCGTATGTTAGCACAAAAGTTGTGGAAATTATCAGACAGTTGCCTCTCTTTGAACAGAATTGGTATAATCATTGTTACTGAAAATCTAGAAAATATTCGTAAACAACGACATTTCCAAATAAACGTGACTAAGCTTCAAGCTGCATTGGATTGGTTGCCTGAGAATAATCCACTCTTTAAGGATGTTCAGACTGCATATCCATGAGAATATAATATCACACATATTGTTCACACCACACTAGCTGTAAAAAGAACCGCCGGTTAATGGGTATTGGCGCATTTACAGCCAGCGTGGTGTGATACTGAAGTACATTTTTGGCAACAATTTTCAGTGTGAATTGACCACAATCATGAGCCAAAGAAATGATATGGACTTCATAAAGATTTGCTTAATAATTTACGATTTGGTTAAATTACTACTTTGCAGTTAGAGTTATTGCTTGAAAGAAGTCGTATTTCCTAAACGGGAATGTTCAAACATGGAGCAGCTGTCAGAATATTCCCAACTGTAAAACAAGTTGAAGATTATAACAATGACATGATGCAGCAATAAACGCGACGTATCTATGAAGTTTTCACTGTAGACGAATCTAGAGAAGCAGCAACTTACCAAATAGTGCCAATCTCTACAGATCCAAACCATTGCGGTAGACTTGTTAGCATATTAAATTTATCTGTTGGCTCTAGATTTATGCTTCGACGAAATATATCAGTGACGGAAGGATTATTAAATGGCAGTATGGGTATTATCAATGAAGTTCAATGGCCCGCATTAAGACGCGATCAACTTGAATGTGGAGAATTACCTGATGGTGTGCTTAGATCCGAATATTGGTGGGGTCAAGGATAAGTTCGGATACGTAACTACTTCTCCGGTTACGGTGACATTCCAATAAGTTCGGATACGTAACTACTTCTCCGGTTACGGTGACATTCCAATAAGTTCGGATACGTAGCTACTTCTCCGGTTACGGTGACATTCCAATAAGTTCGGATACGTAGCTACTTCTCCGGTTACGGTGACATTCAAATAAGTTCGGATACGTAACTACTTCTCCGGTTACGGTGACATTCCAATAAGTTCGGATACGTAACTACTTCTCCGGTTACGGTGACATTCCAACAAGTTCGGATACGTAACTACTTCTCCGGTTACGGTGACATTCCAACAAGTTCGGATACGTAGCTACTTCTCCGGTTACGGTGACATTCCAATAAGTTCGGATACGTAACTACTTCTCCGGTTACGGTGACATTCCAATAAGTTCGGATACGTAACTACTTCTCCGGTTACGGTGACATTCCAATAAGTTCGGATACGTGACTACTTCTCCGGTTACGGTGACATTCCAATAAGTTCGGATACGTAACTACTTCTCCGGTTGCGGTGACATTCCAATAAGTTCGGATACATAACTACTTCTCCGGTTGCGGTGACATTTCAATAAGTTCGGATACGTAACTACTTCTCCGGTTACGGTGACATTCCAATAAGTTCGGATACGTAACTACTTCTCCGGTTGCGGTGACATTCCAATAAGTTCGGATACGTAACTACTTCTCCGGTTGCGGTGACATTCCAATAAGTTCGGATACGTAACTACTTCTCCGGTTGCGGTGACATTCCAATAAGTTCGGATACGTAACTACTTCTCCGGTTGCGGTGACATTCCAATAAGTTCAGATACGTAACTACTTCTCCGGTTGCGGTGACATTCCAATAAGTTCGGATACGTAACTACTTCTCCGGTTACGGTGACATTCCAATAAGTTCGGATACGTAACTACTTCTCCGGTTACGGTGACATTCCAAGGCAGTCGTGGTTACGTAGATATTGAACGGCGAATGCTGCTACTTATATTGAGCTGGGCTGTTACGATACATAAACTAGAGCGGGCGACCCTGTAAAACTGCTGTAGTGAATCTGGAAAAAAAATTATTTTGCAAAAGGGCAAGCGTATGTGGGATTAAGCAGAGTGAAGTCTTTAGATGGACTTATGAGCTAGATCCAAACAAACTCTTAAAACATTCACACGATCTTCGAGTGCATCAAGAAATGTTAAGATTAGAAACTTGGGAAGAATTGGCGATGGGTTTAGAGGAACCTATAACTAATTACCCACAATTTTACAAAAAACAAACATCAAGTTGAATCCCCGCGCCAATCCCCTTCCTCCACCCCCCCCACTACACCTTCCACACAACAACCGTTACGAAATGATGGCAGTCTGACTCAAAGCTGAAGAAGGCGGATACGTAAGCCGAAACGCGTCCAACGAAAAAAGTAAGTTTCACAAGGAAAAGTTCATTTTTAGATAAGGTTAGTGCTGTGAAAGAAGAGATGAATAATCAAGACAACTAATTACGCAATTAAAAAAATTTTTGTTTTGTGGCCTAAGTTAAACAATGCCAAGTTTATCGTTGAACAAACATACAAACATGCTTATATACGAGTCGAATATAGAACCTCCTTTTTTTGAAGTCGGTTGAAAAATGAATTCATAGTGCACAATGTGTTCTTTGGTTTTATTCCGCACACATTCAATAACGTATAATAGGCTTATTTATTTGTGTATTTACTTCTTTTATAGGTAAATACACTTAAAAATTTTTAAAGTTATAGACTATAAATTGGCTGTGTTTAATGTTTCAGAAGTTATGTACTCGGGGTTATGAACTAGAAATGGGTGGATGGCTGAACGTAAATGTCATTTGGTCCATAAACGTTAAAAACTTTTCATGCATTAAGTCAAATGTAACTAAATTTTACGTTCCGTTTTGTAAAATAAATTGCCCATTACAGGAAAAACTTTAGTCATGCATCATGTCTTTTCCAAAGTTTGCAATCTAAGAAACAATAAACTTCAGGCAAGTTTATAAGGCAAAAGTAAATTATTCATTAAGCTTTCTCACTTAGAATTAACGTTAATTACAATCGGTAACTTGTAAGCCTACACGTAACTCGCCATAGAAAGTGTGTACATATTGTATTCAACTGTAAGTTTCTGCTCACTGCTTAGTGCTTTTAAGTATATAAAACTGGACTTTTTCTTCGGCTAACGTCACTTGCTTGATCAATGGTAGGCGGACCATGTCATTTTACCCATCCAAAACCTTATCTTCTCTGATACGGTACGGTACGGTAAACTATGGCCAAATCTCAGATCATTCTCTCTTAAGTCCACAGCGAATAAATAGGCATTCATTATGCCTATTCCAAGAACCACTTCATCAACAATGTCTACAACAACCATTAGTATAGTAAGTGCAATATTAGTATAGTATTGTATAGTATAGTATAGTATAGTATAGTATAGTATAGTATTGTATTGTATAGTATAGTATATTATAGTATAGTATAGTATAGTATAGTATAGTATTGTATAGTATAGTATAGTATAGTGACTAAAATCGAGGAGACCCAGGTGTACGCATATGTCTATCTTTCCTAGCACTGTGACGGGGCACCCAGTCACAGTCTGTATTGTACAAGAGCTAATTTGAGGCGGCGGTTGTTGACTAAGTCAGGGCGCACAATGAACGCTGTTGCGCCCGTGTCAACTGTAAATTATGTTGGTTTAATTTAAAATTAAATTTATTCTACTAGTTAAATTTATTTATGTTTAGATTAGGTTATTTATTTAGGATTAGGTTAAATTATTTATGAAATTTAGACCAACATTTCCTAAAAAAATTGTAAATTTCTTCAAGTTGGATACAATATTTTAAGGTCTAATCAGCAACAAGATTTTGTTGCGACTTACTGGGAACAAAATTAAAATATTTAGAAGTTAAAAAAATTGTTTAAAGGTTTATTGGTTTTATCTTGGTAGAAGATTTAGATTTATACTAAATGGTTTATTTTCAACCTACGTATATCAATAATCGGCTTTAAAAGTTGTTGTATGTATAGGCCTGCACTTTTGTAGTGTTGTTTACACCGTGATAAAAACCTGGGTAAAAATAAAACTAGTTAATGCGACTGGTATCACATTTATAAGAAAATAATAACTAATATGGAAGTAATTATTTCTATAAATTATTTTAGTATGCAACTCAGTGGAGTAATATATTGTAATGAGAATATTATCGAACAGCCTAGAACATTCTCCACTCGTCCCTCCGTCCAGTGTGGCAGGTGTTGCCTCAGTCAAGGCCGCTCACAAGTAAGTTCCAGTGTATTCAAGAACACTTTAGATACGTATTAAATGGCGTGAAGTGAGGATGGAAAATTTCTAGAACGCGTGCGCTACCTATAAAAAGCCATAGCATCCGGCTTGTCAGTTCAGTGGTGTTGAGCGATTTCGTTAGCGCGGATCAAGTGTTTGTAGAAGTATTTTTAGCAAGGTGTTGTTGTGCTATAATTAGTGCGGAATTCTTTATAGTTGACATTATTATCCCGTGTGGAGAATTTTTACTTGAATTGTAGTAAGAGACTACCTTGTTGATTACAAGTTATTAATTGTGATAAGTAAATCTCGTTATTAGAGATTTCATTTTTGTATTGTATTTTGTTTTTCACTGTACCATACAAAGATCAGTGAAATAGTCGTAACAATATTGCTAAAACGCTAGCAAACAATCGGTTATAATTTAAAACAGATCCTTAAGTTAGTATTTTTGAAACAATTTAACATCGTAACAATACTTACAGTTTTGTCTTCAATCCAACCCATACTGTACTTCAGATTAACTTCCACTAGTTACCAGCTTTAATTGATTTGTGTCTAGATTTTCCACATTGTTTCAGTGAAATTTTTCCATAATTCCATATTGTTATTTGTATTGTCACATTGCTATTTGATATCTTCACAAATGAAAAAATCACAATCAAATACGTTTGTTCTGAGGAGCTTAAATTTTACACTGACTCTCCCTTCTGTGGTAATCCTTTCAATTTGTTTGAGGCTCGCCTTTAATCCTGCTTTACTATACACACAGTCTTTCAATATCCGCGTAGGGATTGTATAGTTATTGGCATGGTCGGCGTGTAAAAATCACGTTTGGTGGTGGTAAAACAGAGGCGAACAATATTAAACGTCTCACAGCTGGTACACTGTAGGACGGGCAAAGTTCGACACCAGTACTAATACCGATGGCGAATTATTAACGAATAATGCAAACGATGTAGCACGGCACGTGTTTAACGTCGCATCTTTAGTCCGATTATATGAACCATTGTAAATAATAGATAGTAGCAAAGTAAGACAAGGGTAGGTGGATGAGCTGTTTACGTCATTGAAGAAGATATTTATGAGTAAACTGCATGGTTCTGTAAATTCGATATCAAGTTTAAAAAAAAACAAAATGTTACGACGCTCTTCTGATCGTCGTATGGTACAGTGGAAAACAAAATACAAGAATCCAATGAAGTCACTAATCACCAGCTTTAATTATCGCAATTATACAGTTTTAATCAACAAGATAGTCTCTTACAACAAATCAAATAAACATTGTTCACACGCAATAATAATGTAAACTAATAGAGTCCCGCACAATTATAAAACACGTAACACTTTGCCACAACACTACGAACCGTACTGGAATAAATCGCCACTAAAACGCACTGCGTAAATCGCCCGACATAATAATAGCGGCAGGTGTGGGCTATTTATAGTCTGCAGGGTTCCATAATATACGTCCTTAACAAACACGTGAAAATTCTAGAAAATTCTTCAGCGCGGCCGTGGCAGAAACATGCACCGTTGGGCTAATTGAGATCCTTCTAGAACGACACATCGAACGCACGAGACGTTCCGCATTACGTAATACTGCCTCGCATGTCAAGCGTTACGTACGAATAGAGTAGAATAAATAGAATAATTAAACAGCTGCGGGAAGCTAGAGGACGTTAGCGTAACACTTTTTCCGAATTACGTAACAAGAAGAAAAATTTGAATATAAAAGGAAAAAATAAAAACTGAACAGCTTGTTAAGGTTTTTATTAACATTTTAATAAAAATATTAAAATACAAACCCAGTGATTCAGGCAATGAAATAAACGGTCTCAAAACGTGAGTTCAGCTGGTAATAGAGCTCTTGAACTAACGTGTCAGAACAATGGTGAGAAGATGTTAATCAAAACACGAGAGAAGATGTTAAATGCAATGACAGACGTACTGTTTGTGACTCACACTTAACGCTTAGTGGTTTGCTTAAAAAACTAGTCAAAGTACTCACACATCTTCTACTAAAACCAAACGTTCGCTCCAGAAAAATCAAGATAAATGTACCAATTCTACAATTTTCCAATCTTAATTTCCGTCACAGATAACGTATAGTGGTTTTATTAAAGAGTCATCATCATCATATGGCTCTACAACCCCTGGTGAGTCTTGGCCTGCTCCAAGACTCGACTCCAATCTTTCCTATTGCATGCCCTGGCTGTCCTGTTTTTTATGTTCAACTTTGTGAGGCCCTCCTCTATCTGATCTTTGAATCTACTTCGGGGTCTTACCCTTGCTCTACTACCTATTGGTTTCTGGTAGAAGATATGTTTTGTAGACTGTCTTTTCTCCATGCTCTCTACGTGTACAACCCACCTTAGCTTGTATATTTTGGTTGTCTTTAAAATGTTCGCCTCTTTGTAAATATTGTATATCTCCAGTTTTGTTAGTTTTATTAGCAGCCATCTTAACACCAACTTTGTCACTACTTATTGTCACACTGCTAAATACTTCGTTATTGACGAGGCCTTTCGGTGTCTTCACCATCTTTAGGTCTTGAAGATGGTGCAGCCACCGATAGGCCTCGTCAAGAACGAAGTATTTAGCAGTGTGCCAATAAGTAGTGACGAAGTTGGTGTAAAGACTGTATAGTTTATAATTAGAACGCCTACGCCGTAATATTGATTACGACGCATCTTATTTAGCATTGTTATCACGTTTACTTTTCATTATATGGAGATGCCAATTTATTGACTAGGTGACGTGTTATCTGTTGTGTATAATAATACCCAATATAAACTCTTTTAATATACGGGAATTATTGTAATACATGTGTGATTAATTTTATAGTGTTAATTATCAATATCGATTTACGAAATATTTAATAATAATTCCACAATTCTTTTACCACTTTTAATAATAATTTTTTTCAATTTCGATTAAATTTATTGCAGTATCTGAATGTGACACACAGATAAATAAATTAGTTTTATTTATAATGGAATTTTTTTAACGTACATGAAAGCCAAACGCAATTGACATTAAGCTTGCTTCTCTAATTTTTATTTTACTTGCTCAGCAAAACTACAGCTATCAGTACTGCTAATGAAGCCATATTACATAACGAAGGTTTTACAGACATGTACAAGTGATACGAGACCACTGAAAATCACGTACCATTTTAACACAGCGATAAGTGTATATACTGAGTATTGATATATGTTGGACGAAACCCGTATTGGGAGATTGGTTTTAACAAATCCATATGAAAATTATACCTCAGCCCATAGCTACGATTCCAGAGAGGAGAAATAACAAAAACGTTAGAACTGTCACGAACCAGCGTTTGTTAATGTCATCGATAAACTTAGAATTTTTTGCTTGTTAAGAGCGTTTTCATCATGATGTATGAGTAAAATAGAAGGTTTTTAAAGTGGCAAAACTGACATCGAGTAATCTAATACCAAACTTGATAATTTGTCCCCTTCAACAATGAACGTGGGATAATAAAATTTACCTACAATTCGTATGGACGCACAAGCTGTTAGTGGGTAGCTTAATTGTCCAAATAAGGTTTTGTTTAACCTGTTCAGAAAGAATAGTATGCACGAATGGCGCGGCCTCCTTGCTGAAATGTCAAGACTTGTTCAGATTTCATTAGCAAAGAGTTTGTTGAAAACAGTTCACCGATGCTACTAATGGACGCAGAAAGTGCTGCTAATGCATATTTTTAATACTGTTAGTTTAAAGTAAATTATTTTAGACGTTATTCACTGTGCTTCACTGCGACCTACTGTAGCTGTTGTACTCCAATTCTGGATCAGTAAATTGAATTCTAGAAAATCGTTAACAATAAAAAAATTCTTCGTATTGTTTAAATTAGCAGCCATCCTTACTATTTCTTTTATGAATTTGCTAACTGCTATAATTTTTTATTGTTCGACTAAGCTTTTCGTCATTACTGACATCTTCAGGTCTTAAACAACGTTGTTTAAGACCTGAAGATGTCAGTAATGACGAAAAGCTTAGTCGAACAATAAAAAATTATAGCAGTTAGCAAATTCATAAAAGAAATAATAACAAAATTACTTATTTTTTGCGTACCGTATCACCTATTATATAATTATATAATTACCTTATTATCCACTCTGGTGATACAAAGTTTCGTCAGTTATGACGCGTTTCGGGACTAAGTCCCATCCTCAGATAACATTTATTTAAATATAATAAATAGGTATTGCATTTCACATGCGATTTGTAGTTTTATTTATTTTATTTTATTGACTTGACCAGTATCATGGTTGTGATTTTTATTATATTAATTTATTATATTTAAATAAATGTTATCTGAGGATGGGACTTAGTCCCGAAACGCGTCATAACTGACGAAACTTTGTATCACCAGAGTGGATAATAAGGTAATTATATAAAATAAAAAAAATGTATGACGCGATGAATGAAGGTTTTAAACGACAGCAGAAATGCTATTTGTCGCAATGCTGTAGGTCTCTAACACTTTTAATTTAATCAAGTTGAAGTAGTTTAGTGTTCATACCTTAGAAACAAATGTGTCTTTTTTCTTAAAACAAACTTCAAGGAAATGTAGTTTTGAATTACTTAGTAATACGTGAACACAGATGGAGTCTTCATCTTAGGTCGCAATTAATTTCAGTAATATTAGAATTTATCAGCTCTGTAGCAGAGTACAACTAATTTGTAAATCCATTCAAATTACCAAAATACTACAGACACTACATATTTGTTTACTTTTACTACAACAATAAAATACTTATCATTTATGTATTTGAAAAGTAACGATTAAGGTTTTTGTATTCAAATTGAGAAAAGACCATCTCTCAGATGAATGTTGAAGAAACCCAGCGTAATCTACAGTATAATCGTAACATTAAATTAAAGTTTAACTCATGGTTTCTATAATTTGTGTGATTATAACTCACCGCAAATAGAAAGATATTACTAGGTATGTACTATTTAATAATTGTGTTTTGACAATATTAGCCACTGTTCAGGAGTAATATTACCAACAACAGTAGGAAATTTGCGAATCACGTCTTGCACAATAATCTTGGTTTCTTTTAAACTGGACAAAGTTGTGTTTGTTAACTTAGCTTACATTATCATATTTTATTTATATTACATACAATTTTGTTGCATTATGCAACTGTTATAATTTTAGCAATATTTTAACAATTAATATTACAAAAATACTCAATTGATGAATAAAACTGTGATAATCCTATTGTTTTCAAACAGATGCCCAATATTCTAAATATTCATAATTTTTTCAGAAGCTAATCTAATCGTGGAAGACAATACATTACTGCTGAAACGTCGAACTGCAACTCGTTAAGTTGTACGTGTAATTGTTTGTATATGGTTATATATATTTAATATTCACAAAGGTTTAAGGAATATAATGGCTAGGTCATCTATAGCGGATGGATGATCAGTGTATGACAAAGAAAATCCTAAGGGAAGTCTATAAAAGCAAAAAGAGGACCGACCTAGGATAAGATGATTGGATGATGTTGTAGAAGATCTCAGAAGAATGGATGTCAGTGAGTTACACTGAGATGCTAACGGACAGGAGGCTTTGGAGAAGATTGGTGTTGGAAGCCAAGGCTCGCGTTGGGTTGTAGTGCTGATCAGCAGCAGCAGCAGCAGCAGCAGCAGCAGCAGAAGAAGAAGAAGAAGAAGAAGAAGAAGCAGAAGAAGAAGAAGAAGAAGAAGAAGAAGAAGAAGAAGAAGAAGAAGAAGAAGAAGAAGAAGAAGAAGAAGAAGAAGAAGAAGAAGAAGAAGGTTAACACAAATTTACTTGGTCCAGAATATTCGAGAAAATGAAAATTGTTAAAAAAATATCAAAATTACATCACAAAATGATGTGTTAAAATAAAATTACGTCTCATCTAATCGAGATATTATAAGAATTCTGTGACGATTTCATTAATAAAAATATGTTAATTAATTAAGTTGATAATATATAAGTGAAGAAATTTTAAATTCTTAATAAAATCTCACATTGTAAACTAAATCTTATGGCAAGCATTTAATAATAATAATATTTAATATAAGTCTAATAATAAAATTAAAAGGGAATGGAATTGTACAGAAAGGGTAAAGCTTATTAATTTATCCTGCATAAACAAGAACTGACCAGAATTAACTTGTTTTCTGACCCCTAAATAAACTAAGTATTATTGTAAATTTGTTATTATTTAAATAATTAATTAAGACCATTGTTACGTACTTTGATAACTTCTGCAACTAAGAGTATCACGATTTAATTATTTAATCAACCGTAGTCCTTTAATTAAAATTAGAAACACGGAACTACTTTTATGTTGCCTAGTAATTGTCTTGAGATTACTACGCTCCCCTTAACTATTTCTGCCACTGGTAATGGAGCGCTCATGCCGTAAGCAGCGTAAAGCGTTTTTTCGCTACGTATATAAATAAAAATGTGAAAGGGTTGATACTATGACAATTTAAATGAGTAAATTTGTGTGGTGATGACATCTCTCTAGATTATAAAATAACGGACTATGTAAATAATACAGTATTACAACCAAGAAGGTGATAGTAAACTAATCTATCATCATGTGAAGTGTGTAACAGTGAAACAAACATTCTATCTATGTATTCTAACTACAAGAATTATTAAGAGTAACTACAGTCGCCGGAGATGAATGTACCACACCAGGAATGATTTCACATACTTCTAGAACTTCACCATCACAGTATGATAAGGTAACTACTGAACTTCAAGAAACATCAGGAGGACCGAAGAACTAATTCTGCAGCAACTTCAGGAAAAACACAGGTGACATGGAGGCTTGTCTTCCATGGTTAAGAGTTACAAAATTATAAACCCCAAAAGACAATTTAAATTATCACATTAAAGACTTTAAAACTTAGGTTTAATTGTAATAACATTAAAGACTTTAGAAACCTGACATTTTAGGTAACATGTAGTATAAAATCTAATAACGCTAGTTATAGCAAAAAAGGTAAAGTTTAAATTAAAAGTTTGGTTGTTTTAGAAGATTAATAAAAAACCATTCTTCAAATGGTTAGAGTTTCAATATTGTACATGGCCAGGTGACCATAATTCAGTTAATATATTTAATCCCGGATCCGTGGAATTAATCAATAAGATGTACATCATGTTTTGAGGCCCCTTTGTAAAGTAGTAATTTATATATTTAATCATATAGTAAACTATATTGTTTGAGAACTTTCAATAGAGAACTTAATCACCAAATGTAATAAAGAGATGTCATCTAAGTACCGAGTAAAATGAGTGCATAAATCAACAGTCTCCCCTTCCTAATATCCTGCTATATAAATTGTTTATTTGTTGTGATTATTTTCAGTGCTTCACAACGAAGGCAGCCGGTATAATTGGCACATCCAATTATCACTGGTTCCCTAAGTTATAACTCAAGAGAAGAGGTTATAATTTGCGCCACTCTGCTATTATAATTTGCGCCACTCTGCTTAGTCTATTTTGCTATTCTGCTGCTATTTGCTTATGTTGCTAATTTGCTATTTTGCGTAAGAGAAAAGAAATAAGTAATTGCGTCCCGATATCCCACGCACAAAAGCTGTTGATCTATACACTCATGTATTTCAATATGTGTCAGAGTTTTAATAAGATAAAAATAGTAATTAATATTATAGTAATATAGTATAAATAACTTTATTAGTAAATATAATATGTGTAACGTAATATTAGCAAACCATGTCGGTACTTGTTGAAAGTCCCATTCATAAACGTGCCACATTCTCGACAATTTCGGACGTGTAGTTTCCTGCCGCCGTTTGTTTAAAATTGTCATTGTTTAGTTGAGTTGACAATAAGTCACCCTCCAAAGTGTGGTCTATTGTTATAAGAAGCGTGTCTGTTCGTGTGTTAGTAACCTAAGGGGGAATCTTTTGTCGTACGCATATTCATGCATGTGTGAAATTTCTCTCTCTCTCTCAAAGTAAAACGATAAAGGTTGTCCTAACATTTTAAGTGTTTATTTGTAAAAAAGATAAAGGAGTAAGAACACGATTGATTTATAGTTTTATATTTTTGTGTAAAAGAAAAAGGAAGCGTTGTATCGTAACTAATGCAAATGTTTAATAATAACTGTTAATAAATGTTTACCATGTACTAAAGTGTGTAGGCGATAATTGTGTATAGGATAGTAGAGCAAATAATATTATGACTTAAAGTTCAAATGAATAAATGACTTAGTTAACCCTCCCTTGTTAGATAAAGTATTAAACCCCAGGTCCAAAAACAGTAAACTTGTAAACTGAGCCAAATAAATTAATAATAATAAATAAAGTGTGCTAAATAATTACGGTAAGTCGATAGGAAATAATTCTAGGTAAGTTTTTTTAAACCCCCCAAAGTAATAGTAAGTGAATAATAAAGGCTGAATAAATCTTAAGTTAAACTAAATTTGTGTAACGTGTAGCAGTAAATATGAGAAAGGTAAATAATAATAAAAGTATAGTTGAATAGTGAACGCACCAGTTGTGGCCAGTAAGAGAACAATAAAGCGTGTTAAGAAATTTGTAGTAAGCAGCCACACTCTCCCTATTGTGATAAACCGTTGCCTTCCTAAACAATGAATACCACCGCGCGTGAAGTACATTGAATTGTGTAAAGTCTCTCCCCTTCCGCAAAGTTGTCTAGTTATGGTTAAAGAGATAATAAGAATTACCATCGTGAGATTCCGCTTCTCTCAAGTAACTATAATCTAGAGTGGAGTATGGGATCTTCTTTAGATTATTTTAGAAGTAAGTCTATGGTATATAATCAAGATAGAATTATATACATGTAAAGTAACTAGTCACAACGGCGCCGGCTGAAAAGGATAATGATGAGGCAAAAAGGTGCCAAGAGTTCATTTATGAATGCTGAAAGCTAACGTGTAGAGTTAGAGTAAGCTGATGTCAGTCGGGCCACAATATTGTGAGTTACTGTAATTAGGGAAATTAGTATTATAAGTTAGTACTGTAAGAAGTGAGATAAAGGGAATTTCACGAAGGCGAACATTTAAATGAGAACTAGATCATTTAAAAAAGAATTAGAAAAAACAAACCGTGTACTACTAATAATAAATAATAATAATAATAGAGAAATTACACACAGAAATCCCTAAACATACTCTCGGTATATTCAAAAAAAAATTTATACCGGCGTCTGTGGCTTAAGCGGCGGAGTATGTGACGATTTCATTAATAAAAATATGTTAATTAATTAAGTTGATAATATATAAGTGAAGAAATTTTAAATTCTTAATAAAATCTCACATTGTAAACTAAATCTTATGGCAATCATTTAATAATAATAATATTTAATATAAGTCTAATAATAAAATTAAAAGGGAATGGAATTGTACAGAAAGGGTAAAGCTTATTAATTTATCCTGCATAAACAAGAACTGACCAGAATTAACTTGTTTTCTGACCCCTAAATAAACTAAGTATTATTGTAAATTTGTTATTATTTAAATAATTAATTAAGACCATTGTTACGTACTTTGATAACTTCTGCAACTAAGAGTATCACGATTTAATTATTTAATCAACCGTAGTCCTTTAATTAAAATTAGAAACACGGAACTACTTTTATGTTGCCTAGTAATTGTCTTGAGATTACTACGCTCCCCTTAACTATTTCTGCCACTGGTAATGGAGCGCTCACGCCGTAAGCAGCGTAAAGCGTTGTTTCGCTACGTATATAAATAAAAATGTGAAAGGGTTGATACTATGACTATTTAAATGAGTAAATTTGTGTGGTGATGACATCTCTCTAGATTATAAAATAACGGACTATGTAAATAATACAGTATTACAACCAAGAAGGTGATAGTAAACTAATCTATCATCATGTGAAGTGTGTAACAGTGAAACAAACACTCTATCTATGTATTCTAATTACAAGAATTATTAAGAGTAACTACAGTCGCCGGAGATGAATGTACCACACCAGGAATGATTTCACATACTTCTAGAACTTCACCATCACAGTATGATAAGGTAACTACTGAACTTCAAGAAACATCAGGAGGACCGAAGAACTAATTCTGCAGCAACTTCAGGAAAAACACAGGTGACATGGAGGCTTGTCTTCCATGGTTAAGAGTTACAAAATTATAAACCCCAAAAGACAATTTAAATTATCACATTAAAGACTTTAAAACTTAGGTTTAATTGTAATAACATTAAAGACTTTAGAAACCTGACATTTTAGGTAACATGTAGTATAAAATCTAATAACGCTAGTTATAGCAAAAAAGGTAAAGTTTAAATTAAAAGTTTGGTTGTTTTAGAAGATTAATAAAAAACCATTCTTCAAATGGTTAGAGTTTCAATATTGTACATGGCCAGGTGACCATAATTCAGTTAATATATTTAATCCCGGATCCGTGGAATTAATCAATAAGATGTACATCATGTTTTGAGGCCCCTTTGTAAAGTAGTAATTTATATATTTAATCATATAGTAAACTATATTGTTTGAGAACTTTCAATAGAGAACTTAATCACCAAATGTAATAAAGAGATGTCATCTAAGTACCGAGTAAAATGAGTGCATAAATCAACAGTCTCCCCTTCCTAATATCCTGCTATATAAATTGTTTATTTGTTGTGATTATTTTCAGTGCTTCACAACGAAGGCAGCCGGTATAATTGGCACATCCAATTATCACTGGTTCCCTAAGTTATAACTCAAGAGAAGAGGTTATAATTCGACATAGATTATAATTATATCGTTTATGGTTTCGATATACCGTAAGACGTACAATTGGAGAGTGGATGTCTCCTTCACAAAGCTAGTTTAAGCTAGTTTATTCCTAAAGGTTTGTCATTTTTATTCTTGCTTCACAAAATATGTCGCGTGCCAATCTTCTTAAACTGTCTGTAAAAGTAAAATTTATTTTCAGTTATCTTTAATTTCCCATTAAGTTCCTGCTGCTCAGAAATGTAGACACTATATATAATTTTAAACTGCTCACAAAGAACAGGCGGATACATTTAAAACAATATATGGGAAGTTGTTCTTCACTGAGTGACAAGACATCAATGTGCTGCATGTAGTGAACAGAAGGAGTCTGTTTAATTTTCAGAATTATGAAAATAAACGTAAGTAATCAAATTAGTGCTTTATCCCTAGAGTAAAACAAATAATACTGAAGTCGTTTAGAAATAATTAATAGGAAAAATAATATTCAGTAGACATTTTTACATACGGCTTCGAATGTTCAATAGATTTTCGATGCTAAGACTATCACTTTTTTTCTTATTTTCTTATTCGTATTGATAACATTGGATGCACTGAGAATGTGGATATAAAAGAGAATGGAGGGGTAATGTGGTATGACGTAGCATGAAGGCTGCAAAGGATGAAGATGAGGTAAGGCTGTGTAAAAAGAAACAAAATGAATTGGCTGCTGAAGATGAAGGTGGCATAGTGAGATACGTCAGGAAGATAGGAAGGGGTGATGGACTCAATTATGATAGGAGGAAGACATGAAAACGCTAAGAGGCTAGTGCACAAGCCCGTCTTCACAGTCATGTGAAGACCTCCCACGGAAAAGCATAACACTACCGACTGAGTCATAACTGGAAGTAAACTGGCAGTAACTGTGAATGTGAACATAGAGTACATGACTAGAAAATTGATACAGGAATATCAGAAATAGAGACTAAAGGTAAATATGAATAAAACAAAATACATGGCAATAGGTGACCTTTATCAAGATTTGATACTGGATGACGACATGGGGTAGATTTCATATACAGAGAAATACAAGTATTTAGGGGTGAAAGTTACGGCCAGTGACAAAGAAATACAATCCAGAATTACATTGGAAAAGATGGCTATATCTACATTACATGGAATCCTGTGATATAAGCAAATTACAGCAGAAACTAAAACCAAAATATTTAAAACCATTGTTAGAAGTATCATGACTTACATCTCTGAAGTTTGGACTGCTAATAAACACACAAGAACAAAATTAATGACAGCAAAGATGGACTTTTGGAGACGTTCGGCAAGAGTATCCAGACGTGAGAAAGTTAGAAATGAAGTCATTAAAGACAGAATGAATGTGAAAAATTCAAATGTTGATTTTATCTAAACAAAAAAAATTACAATAGTATGGGCACACGAAAAGAATGGCACAGGAAAAATTTCCAAAGAGACTAATGGAATTGACCCCACCAGGAAGACCATCTATCACCTGGATGGAAGAAATTCAGACTATAGGAAACGAGAAATTGAAGAAGATCTTTGGATGGACAATCAGCAGTGGAGCATGAGAATTCAATAACTTCTGTAATCTTTGGTTTCGGAAAATGTATAAACATTGTACAGCTGGAATAATAATAATTGTAAATGTAATATTGGCAATAAATACTGTTACGTCGGTCTATTCGATCGTCGTACGGTACAGTGGAAACAAAATACAAGACACCAATTAAGTCACTAATTATCAGCTTTAATTTTCACAGTTAAACAGTTCGTAATTAACAACACAGTCTCTTACAACAAATCAAATAAAAATTGTTCACACGCAATAAAATGTCCACTAATATTAAAACACAATTGTATTACAATATTATCCCACCCGATTATAAAACGCAACACTTCACTAATGACCACGTGAACGTACACGGTAATATCGCCCGATAATAACTCGGACCGCACAGTAAATATATCGCAACTATACTGAATACTAAGGTCGCTGCCGCCATGTATTTATACCCCCGCTCACAGACCAGAACGTTCCAAACTACGTCTTAGCGTGTACTACGTAATTAATTGCGGCCTTGACACAGTCCGCGCGGCTGGCGGCTTCGAGAAAAGTCTCGTGAATGCGTTGACAGTCACGTATGCCACACACATTAGCGCGAGATTCTTCTGGCACATTCGACAAACACGTAGACTCTCCTTTAATGTCGTAACAATGCATTAGAAGTTGGTTTATTAACACTTTATTTGTGAGACATTGCTTACAACTAATAGACTATGGATACTCATAATATATATGATGTAGGTCAATGATGCTGCAAAACTGAACACAGTATTTAACATAAACGTGTTTGTGGATATTGAATAGAACGATTCAAATCTTGAACCGCTAATGAAACTAAAATTGATTTTAATGAGTTTGATTGCCTGCTCTTGAGAAGTTTATACACAACATATAGTTTCATAATAATCGCAAAGAACAGGAGGCGGCCCTACATTCACAACAGCGTATAGTATGTAAGGCTGTTGTTTACTGAACGACAAGACATCACTCCACGCTCGCGTGTAGCTGCTGGAGTGTTTATCCACTTACCCCATCAACTTTGCCTCGCTGTTGCTGCTGCTGCTGCTGCTTCTTGTATATTGAATTTATATACTGTAGTTAATCATATTTGATAACTGCATCCTGTTTCTTATTGGTTCTTGCTCCGTTCGTTAAAGCTGAACTTGTTAACTGAACATTGGATGTTCGAGTGTAACAGAATTAACTGTCAACACTTTGAGTGTATGCGCAACAGTTTGTCGACTACAGATTTTGATGAAATAAAAATTACTTATTTCAGAATATTCGAGAAAAAAAACTACGTTGAAACAATATCACAAAGTATATTGGAAATGTTGTGTTATAATAACATCTCATCTAATTGAGACATTATCGCTGTTGGAATCGTTATTTGCCAGGCTGTTAAGCCGTGGTCCACTGCTTCTAAACAAAACAGGCGTTTCGGCCTCACCATCCCTGGCCATCTTCAGCAACAAATTACCACGCTGTTCGTCAGTTCACCTCAGTACTGAGGTGAGACTATTTCCGTAATCGTTTTTTAACAGACGAATTTGTTAATTGTTTTTTACACTAAAGTTGGCCTCCGATGGTGGAGGGCCAAACGACTATTTTGAATGGAAGCATTAGACCACGACGGCTTAACAGCCCGGCAGACAACAATGCCAACAATATTGATGTCAGCCGCGAAAGCCTAAGGAGTTCCTTGAGACATTATCGTGTAACAAATCGACATAGATCATAATTATATCGTTCATCGTTTCGACGGGAATTTACAATACCCTTATTGCTGTATTTGAATCGAATAAAGTGAACGTTCATCGTAATGACGAATGTCATGAAAATATAACGTGTTTAAGATAGTGTGACGTCTCCCTTGTTAAGACAACACAAAAGTCGGGAACTAGTTCAATTCTTTACCAGTTAATTAAACTAGCTGCCGTTGTTAGTAAAACATCCTTACCAACAAATTACAACACAATTATGACATAGGAAATTGACAAGGATTGCACAAATTTATTCACTCACTTGGCTTGGTGTTAGCGAAAACATCTCTTTATTACTATTCAAATATTATGTTTGACTTTGTTTCTTTTTAAAGAAAAATTACTTTAGTAAATATTGCTTTTAATGCTTTGAGGATATTAAGTTTATTATTCCTTTTATCTCAAAAATAACTCATCTAGATGTTAGTTTTAAATACCTCGGATCCGGGTCTGAACTTTCTCAAAATAATTAATTTATCACAAACTTCAACCAAATTATTGGAAGAATAATATTGGTGGTAATCTACATTATTATCTTACATTTATCTATATATTGCTGTTACTACTACTACATTACAAAAATTACAAATCTGATAATTTCTTCTTTACATTATTAAAGTTCTTTAGTGTTCTTTTGTTACTTCTCTTATTGAAACGAAAATTTACAAATGTTGTGTTTGGATATCACCTGAATTTAATATGAGGTTGTTGTTGGATCCTTGGGGGTCATCTCCTGTCGTCTTCTATGGGTGGAGTACGTGGTTCCTCTTGAAGCTACATCGGGTTGATTATATCTGCTCTCGACGATCGGTTTTTTACTTGAAGTTCATACTGTTGTAGTTTGACTTTTCTTCGTCCGGATTTTGTAGTTCACATTTTACACCTTAATTATAGTCCTTACTTTGCAGTACTAAAGTCTGGTAGTTACATATCTTACAACTTACAGTTTTATATTTTTAAAAGAGATGTGTTGGCTAATTTTTCCTTTCTGTATATTCTTTCTAGCTCTACACACACTACATTTTTCGAAATAAAATCATCTCACACTGGACATTCGTTTAACGGCATACACTTATGTGTATGTAGACAACACAAAACTCACATCTTTTCATGACGAAGTTCTACTGGCGACTGCGCGTATAGTTTAGGGGCGAGGGCTCAATAAGCTGGTGCGTATTTACGCACTAAGAAAATAGTTCGTACTTTTATATATTATTAATTATTCATTAATTAGAATGTAAATACTTTATGTTAACTTTATTACGACTTAGAGATTTCTTTATTTATATAGTCGCATTTTTAATAATTAAAGTAATTATTATTATTATTCTTTACTTAATTCCTTTCTTGGCGTGTTGGTACTGGACAATTTCAAGTTGATTCAGGAATCTGGGTATAGGTAAGGGTGGATAATACTCTTACTTATTAAAAATAAAAATTTTATTTTTGTGCGATTTTCGATGTTTTTAAAATCGTCACAATAGTGCTGTTGATGACTCATCGGATAGCGATGTGTGTAACCAAACACGTAACTCTGTGTAAGTTGTAGAAAGTTACAGAGGAAAGCAGTAATAACGAAATTACTTGTCTTACTGACACTTTGTATAAAATGAAAGCGAAAATGACAAGTTAGGATGAGTTAACGAGTGGCTTCAGAGTAATGCGTCCAGGCTCTATTTAGCGATATTGTTAAAATTACTGTTATTACTAGTTCGGCTGTTAGCCTGTGGTCGACTGTTATTGTGGACAGACGTTTCGGGCCCACTATTGGGGGCCATCTTCAGCGTCAAAAATATTTGGAAGGTGTCCGATAATTCACTCCAGTACTAAGGTAGATAATTGGCGGATTACTGGGTTTGAATTGGCAGACATCTTGCCAAACATTTTCTGACAATGAAGATAGCCTCCCATGGGGCCAAAAGATCTGTCCAGAATAACAGTCGGCCGAGGCCCAACAGCCCGACTGGTAACAACAGTAATTTTAACAATATCAACGCCGGCCGTTTAAGCTTAAGGAATTCTATTTAGCGAGTGTTGTAAAAGTGCCTGTTGGTTGTAACTGGAGGCTACTGAATGTATTCCACTCAATGACTGGAAACATTTGTTGTATATCCTATAGTGCAGACTGAATGTCTGCATAACCTAACAGAATTTTATAATTTGTTTATTGACTTTCTTAATGTAGATGCCCTCTTACCGTGAAGTGTAAGGGCAATTAAAATACCAAAACTGTTTCATTATAACAAATGCTTAGTATTTAAAAAGTACAGTTTACAATACAAGCAAAATCAAGCCCAAGCGTGTAACAGTTTAAAAATCCATACGCTGATTACAAAAACGTAAAACAGACTACAAGACCATTGAATGTCCTTATTTTACCCATATAGCCTGTAAAACGTAATATATATGTTTGTCTTACCGATCCCCCTGTAAACCTTTCTCTTCCGCACCACATCCCTTGCATTTGCCTACCTTATACTACTCTTTTTTATTTTTATTTTTTTTCTGTTGTTTTCAAGATATCCTTGGCCTACTGTATTCTGCGTCGTAATTATTTTCTGCCATCCTGCTGACATTTCCAAACCTCTCCATTGACCTTCAAAACATTCGATGGCTTATCGAATTTAACTCTTAAGCTGATGTCTAATTATTTCAGTGCCTAATGATCACTTTGTGCCTGTCCCTAAATTTTTTTTTAGAAAAATCATTTCCACTCCGATCATGCTATTTATGTTTCTCTGAGAACGAGACATTGATTTTTCATAGGCCTGTTAACCTTAAAACTTTCGTGATAAATAATAGGAAAATACTTGGTAATGTGTTAAACAATTTCCCTGTTTCCACATCTTCTCATCCAGTTCCGTATCCTGCTTACCATTTTCATCAACAACTGCTCTCAATAACTTTAAGACTTTTATACGTTTAGTTAATTCAATAGAACATATGTTATTACCACAAGTACGTACAATAGATTTTGTTTTCCCTATATTTATCTTTATATTTATATTATACAAACACGTCTTGCTACAACAATTTCAAAATACTCGACATTGAAAACTCTCAAGAAACAAATATATGAATCACACCCACACACAGTACAACCAATTTAATCTTCTAAAAGCCAACAGGAATCCATAGCAACAACCAACCTGAACACAAATATTCAACAAGGTACAAAATGAAGATGGCTGAAAATGGTAACATATTTGATTCCTGAAACATGTTCAAGTATGGAAGTAATATATCTTGATGTAAAATAGTTTTAAATAGTTTATATTATGGTAACACGAGTGTAATTACTTATATAGGAATATTAATAAAAATTGTAAGTTTTTACTTCTCTATACAAAATAATGAGTCCACCACATTAACAAAGTCACCATCCTAATAACAGTTTCATTATATAGTAGGCTTTGTTTCTAAGTAGCTGGACTGAAGTCTGATGGTTGGTTTCAGACTGTCTTCTTAACAGAGGAATTAATTTACGTGTTTACGTGGGCTTAGGCTATAGCCCGTTCTGACTTCACAGAATCTTTTACAAATTTTTTTTTTGATCTTCCAGGATTTCTCGTTCCCAAGGGCTATATCCAAACGCTTATTTAGGAATACGCGTGCCTACCATGCGTTCCTCATGGGACTTCCAATTCTGACTGTATTCCTTTATTTTATCCAGAACCGATTGGACAATAGAGATGGTGAGTTCAACCGGGCTCATCGTAGAGAAGGCGGGTGCTCTAGGGGTTGTGTGCCCCTAAATAAACACACCTGCTCCTCCAAATTGGCGGTTGTGCAAGGGCCTGGTAACCCTTCCATGAATAATTTAGTTTACGTGAATACTTCAACAGAGGAAAAAACCTGCTGGATATATATTTCATTTGTTATTACAGATATTCTCACAGCAGTCCATGAACGACATTTATGGACATTTTTTCATGATAAAATAAAACTAACTATAAAACTACATTTTCTAATATTTGCTATAACTGTTGGCGTCATTAACGTAATAAAAACAGAGATGTGATTAATAAACGACTTGAGACTTTATAATAACGTTTCTGATTATCTCGACAAGCTTACTGCAGATTAACTCAATTTAAACTGCGGGGTTGTAATAATAATTAATACATTCTGGAGATTTAACAGACGTAGGTAGCATTTATTGGTTTACTGTATTGAAAGTTACACGAATGGTTGGAGTTGAGCTTTGAACTAATTTTCCACTTGAGTTATAAGGAAAAGCAAAATAATTGTTGAGACTGATATGGGTGGCTGTGGTTGGGCGAAATTATACACGATTATACACGTGCTGTGCTACATTCAAGGCAACAAATTATAGCGTTTGTACTACGCACTTATAATACAATCTGAGTTTAACGAATAATCTGCCTTCTTGTCGTTAGAATTCACAGTAATGCATTGCTATATATTGGATCCAGTCTTTCGACCGAGGTAATGACAAATGACGTTTAGAAATAATTTAAAGTGTCGATTTTACTGGGTCACGCGACTTTTATTTTCATAAAATCGAAGAACGTTTACGGGACTCCTAACGTTTGTATCCCAGATTAATGTACCCAATAGACAGTAACATACAATATTCTTCTGATAGTTCCTATCCGTTTCGGATGTTGGATATCATACAGACTATTTTAACTTTCTGTACTGCTGCACGGAATCAGTCAGTTGTATTCATGCCAAACCAGGTCCTTAAATTTCTCAGCCACGAGATTCTCGGTCGCCCAACTCCTCTCTTTTTCCAAGCACTTTTCCCTGTAGTATGGACTGAAATAAGTAAAATCTCTGTTCATTTCTCATGAGATGTTCCAGATACTGAAGCTTTCTTATCTTCACTGTGTTAATACCTTCCCTATCTTTCTTCATCTTTATAAGAACTTCATCATTAGTTATATGTGCTGTCCATGAAATGCTCAGTATTCTACGGTAAAGGCGCATTTCGAAAGATTCCAATTATACTATATTAGTGAATCTAAATTGTTTGTAACATTCACGACGGCCGGCGTCAGCATTGTTCAAACGATTGTTGGGAGGTCTGTCAGACCCGCGGCCGGCGTCAGCATTGTTCAAACGAATGTTGGGAGGTCTGTCAGACCCGCGGCCGGCGTCAGCATTGTTCAAACGATTGTTGGGAGGTCTGTTAGACCCGCGGCCGGCGTCAGCATTGTTCAAACGATTGTTGGGAGGTCTGTTAGACCCGCGGCCGGCGTCAGCATTGTTCAAACGATTGTTGGGAGGTCTGTTAGACCATGGTCTCATACACGTTTCGGCTTTTCAACGGAGCTTATATTCAGTGGTAAAAATAGCGTGGCTGATATTCGCCAAATAATCCTACCACTGATTCAAAACCATCAGTACTGCAGATATTCACCATGAGCTTTCGCAAGTACTATGTAATATCTTGGTAATACATGGTATTATCAATACATCATTAAACAATATTATAATAAAACCATGAGGATACATTGACATGTCTTTATTTTTGTGTCTCTTGAGATTCTCCTTTTACTTACAACATTTTTAATCATATCATAGTTCATTATTATCATTTTTCCCGTATCTCTTTTTAATTGATTATTATGTCTTACGGTCATTATCATCATCATCATCTTGAAGGATTAAACCAAGAATGGTTTGTTCCGGTCTCAAATAAGCAAAGATTACAGCTGGTCACTCCAGCGCTTCCTCGGGCGTCCCACACCTCTCCGTCCCCTCGGCTTAGAGTTCCATAGTTGTTTGGGGATGCGGCAGTCATCCATTCGGTAAAGATGTTCCCACCAATTCAGCCGATACTGGGCGATCCTGCCGAGTATACTCATAATATTCAGTTCTTGCCGTATACCCTGGAACGTGCCTGAGAAATCTAATTTCAACCGCTTGGATGTCACTGGCCTGGCCTTTTGCGCAAGTCCAATTCTCAGACCCATAAAAAAGTGTGGGAACAGCCATCAGCTTGTAGAATTTTAGGCGTGTTCCTTTAATTGCTGACTTAAGGATTCGCGTACTGGTCCCGCACATAAGGTTGAACTTATGCAATTTATTCACAACGTCGTTGCTTGCATTATAAGACACGCTGTAGCCCATGTATTCAAAATTGCTAACTTGTTCCAGGACAGTACCATCTATAACAATTTTTGCCCGTCTTACGGTCCTGGCTCATTTATTCCAACCCCTAATTACTGGAACACTCTCCCTTGTTCAAACAATGTTTCCTCAATGTCTGTGTTTATATACTTCCGTGTGTCACTTACTAACACTTCAGTTTTACACTGATTAGTTTTCATACGTTTCTCTTCCTGTGCCGAGCTCGGAACATTCAAGTTCTCTTCGCTTCTACCTATCGGTGATGCAACATCTGCAAAGGCCTCTTCTGAGATATTAACACTAGTGTCTCCAACTTCCAGTTACCAACATTTAAATTATTACTTCTGGCTGAATACATTCTAAGGACCTGGTGTATGAATATAATATTTCTACAAGCTTTATAGTTTGAGAAAGTTAAATAAATTAATTATACCTGTGGAACAATAAAAAAAAAAGACTACTGAAGAACAAACCGCAGAGGGAGGCCTAGCTAAAGTTCTATAAGGTCGTGGGTGTACCGACTTTAATATACCGATGTGACACATGGACTTTCCCGCAAAAAGATATTTAAAAAATACAGGCCTCGAAAATGAAATTTTTAAAAGCGGTTAACGAATGTAGTTTGAGAGATCATCTACGAAACGACGACATAAGGAAAGACCTGAAGTTACAGTCGGTTCTGGAGAGAACGAAGGAATACATGCAGAATTGCAAGTCCCACGTAGAACGCATGATAGACAGGCGTATTCCTAAACAAGCGTTTGAATATAGGCCAGTAGGGACAAGAGATCGTGGAAGAACCTGGAAAAATGGTCAGAGATTCTGTGAAGTCGGAACGGGCTATAGCCCAATCAGTGTAGTGAAGAAGAAGAAGAAGAAGAAGAAGAAGCTTCAACTATTAAATCTTCACCTTTTGGTAGGAACACAATTTTTCATATATCCTGCTTATTAAAAAACATTCATCTTTGAATTTTGATTAAAAATAAAAAAGAGTTGACCATAATTAGGTAAATAAACGTAAGGTCACTGATTTAAACATAAGGTAGATATAATTTAATGTGCGCCTAAAACTTATATCGTCAATTGTTTTTTTACCTGATAATCAGATCTGCAGATTTTTTAATATTACTCAAATTTAACTTAATTCACATATAAATGCATTCCCTTTCAGTCTTAATAAATACGTAATTATCGTTTTGATTTACAATTTGCCACTGGAATATAATATGTATTTGATTGTTAATGTATGTAATATAGGATACTTTAATTTCTGTAGTTTTATAATCTACTTTATGTTCCTTATATAATTTGTTCTTTTATATTTTATAATTATTTGCCTGAAGACAATTACCAATTTTTTTCTTTAACCTAAACTTTGGTATGTAACGAAATTAAATGAAGGATACCTATATTAATTTTATTAAATTTTGAAGAAATATTAAATCAAAATTAAAGTTAATTGAAGTCCATAATACGAAATACCATTAATAGTGTGTGTGTGTGTGTGTGTGTGTGTGTGTGTGTGTGTGTGTGTGTGTGTGTGTGTGTGTGTGTGTGTGTGTGTGTGTGTGTGTGTGTGTGTGTGTGAATAACAAGGAAATCCTAGTAACATAGGAATTACAATAAGTAAACTCGTAGGCCTACTAGGAATTATTTGATATTTTTTTGTACATTCCTCTACTAGCTAGTATAAGTAATGGTTTCCTCTTTGGTGGTTTTATTTAAATCTAGAAATCAAATAAAAAGCCGTATATAATGACATTACAGTGTTAAAACTGTCAATTACTGTGAGCAGAATTTTATTATTTAGGTTTTTGTTTCCCTAAAAGGCTGGCTTTATACATGCTTATTATTTTAATTAGAATAATTTACGCCTGTGTTGCATTGTCATGTTTATTTATTTCAAAGTTTATTACTGCATAGTTTTATTACAAAAATTAATAGTTATTTATTGGCGTTAAACATTCTGAGAACTCATTGGTGTGTGGTGTTGATTTGCGCGTAACCATTACGCTCAGGAGTTACACCGAAAAGTACTTTTCATACTATCTGACGTACATATTCCAGTGATCCTGCGTTACAAGAGATCGTCCTGGCGTTGCCAGATCTAGGGGCGTACCTTGCGTTCTGCGCTTCTGCCGTCATTTAGAGAGAGAAGCGTAGAGAGTGTTATGGACAGAATCTCATTAATTCTTTTAAAGCAGTACAACAACATCAACCGTAAAGATAAATTTAACGATAATATAAGAAATGTTATCTTCTGCCTTGGCGGAATGAAACTAACGTTATTAATTTTTTAAAACTTTATAGCCTTACTGAATCACCTCATTTTAAATTCATGAATTTTTTTAAAGTATATAGGAAAATTAATTGAAGTGCTCGAGAAGATGTATTTAAGTGGATTGCACCGTAAAATTTTACTACGGCGAAAGCATGATAGGGGTAATCATACTGTTTTAGTAAATCATAAAGAATAGAGAGCGAGAGTGACACGACAAACCGATAAAAGATACGTATTAAATGGATGGCTTTCGTCGCAGCAGCTTTATAGGAAAAATAATGTGATAACCCGTGATAACACCGGAGGCAGTTTTCTGCGTCGAAAATAGACGTCATTAAAACACAAATTATAATCTTAGTTTTTTGTTTACTTTAAACGTGGGAATAAAATAAAAAAAAAAAATATATATATATATATATAAACACAAAGTAATCGTTTAACGTAGACTAATATAACGTCAAGAAGTAAAACGAACGTAACTCTTAAGTGTCATATGAATTTTCATACATGCTAAAGTATTATAGACTTTTACATAAAAGGGAACAACAACGAACGGTCCAAAGTATTAGGGCCGCCTTGGCATAAGTTATTGAAATTTTATAGAAATTATTACGTCATCACACAACAATCTATTTTCTCGGCTATTCCAGCAGACGCCGGTTATAATGTGTGTGTGTGTGTGTGTGTGTGTGTGTGTGTGTGTGTGTGTGTGTGTGCGCGCGCGCATACATATCGCTGCTACTTTGAGATGAAAGACGATTACCCGACACTTGTCACGCGTCCGAGATTGTTCCAGACTCACCGGTCGGTGCGCGCAGTGTTCAACGCCGCAACCGATTACGCTCTAGTGTAGTCTTGACGCGTATTATGGATTATTCTAAAATCTCAGCGGGGTATAAATATAAGAATTCAGCGACGCTTAGAGTGGCGATTTATTCCAGTGCGGTTCGAAGTATTACGGCGAAGTGTTATGTGTTTTATAATTGTGCGAGACTCTATTAGTTGACATTATTATTGATTGTGAACAACTTTTTTTTTATTTGTTGTAAGAGAGTATCTCGTTGATTACGAACTGTTTAATTGTGATAATTAAAGCTGGTGATTAGTGACTTAATTTTGAAATGATTTTGAAAATATTGTCACCGGCCGTGCAAGCTTTAGACAAACGTTTGTTCAGACTATTTTAAAATTACTATGTAGGCGTTATCTCACACACGTACAACTGACCTGTTCTTATTCTTTCCACTACCATGCATTCCGCTAATGTGGCTTATTAGTGCTACTACTATGTATTTGTTGTGTTGTTACGTTTATTTTGTCTACCCACACGCTCGCTCGCGTGCGCGCGCACGTACACATTCTTAACTCTTCATTAAAAATTACTAAGATTAATACACACTTGTTGTCTGTTTCACAAAACTTTTATTCCATAAAACTGGGACAGTTGTTTGACGTTATAAATCATCTTCAGAGAGTACAGAATTCTATACTGAGGTGCTGTTATAGTAACAGCATTCCTATGCGTAGGCCTATTCATGCTCACAAGAGTTTTTGTTTGTACGCGTGTGCGTTTGACTGGATAACTAAGTAACTTGTTACTACACAATACAATTCAATTCCAAGTAGTTTAACCGACAGTCTGTACGTAGTACATTAGACAAACACAGCATCGTCAAAAAACTATTTGGAGGAAATAATACTACGCGTACAGTTTTCACGAGAGGAGAAATTGTGAAATCTATTAACCACTTACAAAACATTAAATTATTAGTTTTTTTTTTTTTTTTTTTTTTTTTTTTCGTATTGTTTAAATTAGCAGCCATCCTTACTATTTCTTTTATTTTATATTTATCTGCTTGCAATTCGCATGTTTTATTCTTCGTATTGTTTAAATTAGCAGCCATCCTTACTACGTTGTTTAAGACCTGAAGATGTCAGTAATGACGAAAAGCTTAGTCGAACAATAAAAAAATTATAGCAGTTAGCAAATTCATAAAAGAAATATTAAAGCTTTGTTAGAGTTCACGGAAGTAGATAAAAACAATTCTCATTGTCAAGTTTGTATAGATTAAGTAATAAATATTTTCATGATATTGTTACGACGCTCTACTCGATTGTCGTATGGTACAGTGGAAAACAAAATACAAGACATCAATTAAGTCACTAATCACCAGCTTTAATTTTCACAGTTTAACAGTTCGTAATTAACAACACAGTCTCCTACAACAAATAAAATAAAAATTGTTCACACTCAATAAAATATCAACTAATATTAAGACACAATTGTATTACAATTTACCGCCCGGTTATAAAACACAGCTCTTCACTAATAACCACTTGAACTCACACAGGAATATCGCTTGTAATCGCTCGACAATAACTCGAGCCGCACTGTAAATATATCGCCACTATACTGAAAACCAAGGCCGCTGCCGCCTTGTATTTATACATCCGCGCACAGACCAGAAGATTCCAAGCTACGCCTTATCTCTAAACTACGACGTAATTAATTGCCGCCTGGAACAGTCCGCGCGGCTGGCGGATTCCAGAAAAGTCTCGCGAATGCGTCGGGAATCACGTATGCCACACACATTAGAGCGAGATTCTTCTGGAACTTTCGACAAACACGTAGACTGTTCTGTGCTGTCGTACAATACAAATTTAAAAAACTGATGTCTCGAGTATGTTTTTTATTTGTTAATAACTTTCATGTTAATTAATGCTTTGTTTACATAATTTTCAATAGTTTAACAAGACCTAAAATTGTACTTGATGGTTTGTCTGTAATGTTAAAAATGTTACACATAACGCTGTGAATAAATTTGCTGAACTGTACGAACAATCGTACCGTTAACAGAGAGATATTTTCTACCACTTTCTGAAGCTGTATATTTTTCTTGAGAAGACAGCTTGTCCCTTATTGTTATGATAAAGCTGTAAGTTTACGTGGGGGGTAGTAGAAGCCGTGAGGCTACGCTGAGTGTTTTCCTAGTTAACATATCAGCTTTCCCGCCTTCCAGTATTGATATAGTTTGAAAGCGCATCCCGTCATCTATCATTTCATGCTTATATTTCTATAGACAAAATGTCTTTTATATATTAGTTCAAAATAATTTAATATCATATCTGAACATAGTACTCTCAGTGATACAGTGCTGGAGCAAATATCCCGCTTTCAATACCTTGTATGTGATATTTAACGTTTCAATTTAACGTTGACATCAGAGAAAGGTAAACACGCGATTTCTGGCACTATTAGAACTTTAGGGAGAAAAACAAGAAAGTAAACTCAAATAAAGTTCTATAAGGCTATGGCAGTCCTCACTGTTTTATACGGTTCCGAAAGATGGGTATTATCTAAAAAAGGTACAAGTCAAATGCAGAGATGAATTTCTTCAGATCGAGAAATATAAGCTGAGATGGCTTAAACATAGGGCCTGTAGGTAGAATGGAAGCGAAAAGCTACCTCAACATGTTTAACAATATGGGCCTAAAGGAATAAGAGATGTGGGAAGACCACGCAAAAGATGGCTTGAAAATAGAGAAAGGTAAAGGCCATGATCCTAATCCAGGAATGATGAAGAAGAAGAAGAAGAAGAAGAAGAAGAAGGAGAAGAAGAAGAAGAAGAAGGAGAAGGAGAAGAAGGAGAAGAAGAAGAAGAAGAAGAAGAAGAAGAAGAAGAAGAAGAAGAAGAAGAAGAAGAAGAAGAAGAAGAAGAAGAAGAAGAAGAAGAAGAAGAAGAAGAAGAAGATCGTAACGTAAATATTGCAATGGTACTACAACAGTTTAACAGTATATTGTGTGTAGTCATGTAACTAGAATTACAGGAAGTGGTATAAATAGGATTTCAAAACTTCTGCACATTTAATATTATAATGCAAACGTTTACTATGGGATTTACGATTTATACACTAATTGATAAAGTTATAATAACTGCTTTGATATTTTCTCAAATTACTTTAAACCCCACCCCGGGTTCCAGAATATTCCGTAAAAATGCAGGAGTTATACAAGTTATTACAAGAAAACCGTTTGACAGGGAAATTATTAGAAGAATATCAGAGCCGGTGAGCAATGGATGATTCTGGAGAATCAAGCGTACCCTGAATATAAGGAATAACATGTATCAGCGTTTATTCAGCTAAACGTGGTTGGGCTGGTCATGTAGTAAGGATGGTACACCACAGCAATACGAAGAGAGCACTACAGGGCAATTGTATGGGAAAGACTCAAGAGGTAGGCCATAACGTGGGGTGAAAGAGTCGTGGAGGTTATGAAATTTGTAAATAAGGAATTTGGAAGAGAGTGACAGTTGGCGGATAGGCATAGGAGCAGAATTACGCTAGAAGAAGAAAAGGAACCAACTTTCAGCTGAACCTCATGGTAGAAATAGTCTTGGTTGTTTCCATCTGAAGATGAGCCGAGAGGCTTGAAAGCACTCATGGAAGTGTAAGTGAGTATTAGTGGTAGCACCACAAGTTTAGAATAAGTTAGACAACCACTAAACTGTATTTATCGTTTAAAATAAATTTACGTTTGATACCTTACTTCAAAAATCTTTAATTAAAGATTTGTTGTTTTTTCAAGTTATTTTAATTCCCACCCGCTTTCCTGAACATCCCATAAAATTGCATAAACATTTACGATGGCTGTGGAGTTATTTTGCAGATGTTAATTTTTGTGTGTCGTGTAAATAATGAATCAGGAACATTCACTTGTCCTGAATAAGTATAGTGCAGAAATTACCTTGTTAAACTGTTATTAAAAAATTAAATTTATGTTATTATTGAATAATTTATCACCTCTGTTATATTGAAAAAGACGTTTCGATATAAGAGTACTTTCAGAGTTAAGAATTTTCCAGATATTTATTGTTTTGTAAGACATGCCTACTCTGAGTTTGTGACCTCTGGACTCTTTGTTAACAATGTGACTAATACGGTCAGTAAGAGTAATAAACATAATTACAAGAATGGTTTGCTTTATTGCATATAATGAATATTAAATGTAACATTTTTATACATGTATATTGTTACAAAATAACATAGAGATAAGAGAAACTACAATATGAGAAAAAATAATACGAATCATTGATACTAAGGACTACGAATGTGACAGTTCGATTAGGGAAGGTCAGAAGAAGAACTGTTCCGAAGCATGAGAAATGTGGATTCGACGGAGAATGGCAGGAAGTTAAAATGACTAAAAACCAAAAAGGAATTTACAGGTGTAGGAAAAGTGACGGGAAGTTAGTGTTAGACATGGAATGTATTCAGTTGAATTTACACGGCAAATAACGAGACGTGGTGATTTTATTTATGATGTTTCGGAATACAGGAGTGAAAAATTGAGGAATATATATGAAGAGGTTAAGGTATTTTGACGAGGTTAATGTGAAAATGGTTTACGAGCGATACTTTCAGTAAGAAAAGAAACGGAAATCAGGAGCAGCTATAAATCTTAACGTTTAGAAAATGATGATGGTGAATTACGTTTACTGTGTATTTTTTATGTACTGCACGTTATGAGGATATAGTTAAAAATTGTAATTAACATGAAATAAACAAGTTGTTTTGAACTTCTGCTCTGACAAACACGGTTAAGTAAATCGCCGTAAACACTCTATCGTTATTAGTAAACATAGTTGATTAACAGTTTTTAGATTAAAATAAGTAAACATTTTATCTAATAGGATAATGGTAAATATATACCGTTGTTTTGTTGGTTCATCCTCTTCATTCACGCACTTAATATTAGTGATAAACAGTACTTTCACTTGTGAACACTTACGTTTCTTATTTGCCTGGGGGTTTTTGCACCAACCCCGTCCCACCAAAAACCCCCCACACACATCCCACCAACCTGTGAAAAAATCCGTTACAACTGTTCACGACAATCTGTGTTTAAACCTCGCTGAGGAAGGTGTACACCACACCGAAACGTTGGAGGCAAATAAGAAACGTAAGTGTTCACAAGTGAAAGTACTGTTTATCACAAATATATATCATTCTTGTGGATTAAACCATACAAACTTTACGTAACTCTTTGTACGTTGATCAGTTAGAATGTGTACATAGTTTTTAGCCAACGTCCACCAATGTTTCACTTCAAGTACTTTACCATTTTCTAGGATTCCATCAATCCATCGTAGTCTGGGACTTCCACGTCCTCTTTTTCCTTCTGGTTTGCATTACATAATCCTCTTAACGACATTCTCCTTACTCATTCTTTGTACATGTCCTGCCCATCTCAGATCTCAGCCTAGTTATCCTAGTTGACGTCACAATATCAGGCGATCTCTATAACTCATAGAGGTCTCTGTTGTACTTTATTCTCCACTGTCCACCTGCCCTAATGGGTCCATAAATATTCCTAAGTATTTTCCGCTTGTCAGACTGTATTGTTTTGATATGGAAAAGTGTCGTACACAGTTTTATCATAAACAATTAATTCTAAAATCTCGTACGTATTGTAAATTGTCGTTAGTTTTGCAGAAATGTCAAACCTTTGCAACAAAACTAGTCCGGGAGGTACGTAATACGTGTAAGAAATGAAGTATAGGCCTACTTTTGATACTGTTGTCGTCGATACTGCAAAGAGACTGTGTTGATATTGTCCTTTATTTGATCATCGTTAATTTTATGATCTGCTCAACGGGTTTGTGCTGAGAGAGCAGATGATTATTTTCAGTTGCAACGGCTAATAGTATTTATAGTATCTATTTATTACAATTTTTTATGATCGTGAATATGATAAAATCCTTCCTGATAAGCAGGTCGCTTCTAACTCTCCTGGGAATTGTTCCTATCAGCAACACAGGAGGTGTGCAAGCCAGGATACACCGGATTCTCAGCCCTGTCTCGTTTGCTCTGCAATGCAGATATCCTTATTTTATCTTTAAATATTGATTTATCTTGTAGCCTTTCGTTTGTACTGTTTTCTAGTAGTATTTGTTGTAAGTGTGGTTTGTAGTTCGTGCGTAACCAAGTACATAAGTTACAAGTAACTAAACGTAAGTACATGGGTAAGCAGTTGCGTTATGTACAGGCTGAATAAAAATCGTATAAATTAGTAGAAGAAGAAGAAGAAGAAGAAGAAGAAGAAGAAGAAGAAGAAGAAGCAGAAGAAGAAGAAGGACGACGACGACGACGACGACGACGACAGCAGCAACAACAACAACAAGAGGAAGAACAAGACATTTTGGGTGATTAAATATACCATACCTAACAGAATGTAATTAGTTTATTGATACTGATTACACATATTCAAGGCCTGTAAAAAGAATATAATTTTGTGAGTTTTAAGTTTATTACAGGAATTAGGCTGTAACGTAGCAACTTACTAAGCGCACCAGACGTTGTATACGTAATAAAATATTTATGCATGCAAACTATGTTATATTAAATGGGGGATTATTCTGTAACCGCAATTAATTAAAATGTAAATTAAATAAATTAATTAATCAACCGTTTGCGCGATATTTTAATTGCATTAGCCGTTTGTAATTTTACCGATAGGTTTATCTATCAATATATTTATTGCAAAATACGTATGGCATTAGACACACTTACTTATTAAATTGAGAATAAATCCCACTGTTAGGGCGAGGTCGTTTGGTATTCATTAACGACATCGCCGGCTGCGGGTCCGAATACCACCCTCGGGCCAAATAAGCGACAGACTGTTGGAAAACAGTTACGGCGGATCTTGGCCAAACGATAGCCGACAACAATTCGGGTAAGAACAACAACAGCCCAACAGCGCTGTTGATAATCATTTTTGTAACCCACTGGCCGTGTGAGCTTACGATAACAATAATTGTTAATAAAAATAATATGTTAATATGTTAATAATAAAATAATATGTTAATAAAAAAGTGTGTATCGATTCAAGTTGATGCATCACAGCCAGGGTTTGTTTTTGTAAGGGGAACATTTTCCGAACTGGAAGAATGCAGAAAAGTTAGAATTTTAAAGAAAGGAGTGACTATAAGTGATATAAAGAACTGTGAAATTTTTGGGATCTCCAGACATAGTGTAATATCAGAAGAAAAAAAAAGAAAGATTTACGTGCTATGATATATACCACCTGTTCACCATCTGTTTTACTATGACCTTTTTTGATTATTTTGTAGTTTCTGTTTTCCATTTTTATTCAATCCAGTTGTGTAGTTACGTTATGGCTTTACTTTTTTATTTATCTTCAGTTCAGTTTAAGTAATTTTCTATTATATCTTTTGTATTCAATGAGTAAATTTATTTCAATTGAAAATATTGATTATAAACAGTAAAAAAAGTTATGATTAAAAAAAAACCAAGTTTGTTTATTGCGAGTAGTATTGTAACATTTATTACTTTTGTTTTTTGCATATTTGTTTTCATCTAGTAATTTATGTAATAATATAATTTAATCCTAAGCAGAATATACAAAGTATTTAAATTTTTGTTCCTGGTCTTGTGGTACCTTTCAAAGAAAATTTAGTATAGCACATAGATCCTTTCAAAGTAAAACATAAATGGCACTTACGCCTTTTCTAAAAATTTGACTTTTATATGCTTGTATAATTTGTATATTTTTATGAAAATAAATAAAACTTTTGGCACTTGTTTCCAACAGGTTGTAGTTTCAATGTATGTATCCATTGTTATATTAGTGTTGATAATAAAAAAGTTATAAAGTTTTTTTGTCTACTTGTTTTTGTTACTCAGACCCTTTCTACATTCCACTCCTCAATTAATGCTACATTAATATTGTTACGACTGTTTCCTGATCGTCGTATGGTACAGTGGAAAATAAAATACAAGACACCAATTAAGTCAATAATCACCACCTTTATCATGATTAAACAGTTTGTAATCAACAACAGTTAGTCCATTACAACAAATCAAATAAAAATTGTTCACACGCAATAAAATGTCAATGAGTATAAAACACAACTGTATTACAATTGTCCTGGACAATTACAAAACACATAACACTTCGCTACGAACTGCACTCGAATAAATCGCAACTCAAACTAAACTAAGCGCCGCTGAGTACTTGTACCTATACCCCGCCGAGGTTCCAGAATATTCCATAATAGCCTTCTACTAGAAAACACTAGATCGTAATTGACTGACGTTGACTAGAACACAGCGCGCGTGGATCGGTATGGTCTGGAAAAGTCTCTTTGCGGACGCATGACAAGTGTCACGCAATTGTCCTTCGTCTCAAAGTAGCAGCAATACGTACGCACACACACATTATAGCCGCGCTCCGCTGTGATAGCCGAGAAACGCGTAACATGTTACACGTAATGTCATAACAATATTGCTACTACCGATTTACTTTACAAGTTAATCTTTTGACAAAAGCACAAAATGAAATAAAATTAATAGCCTTTTAATAGTTCGGTTTTACAATATTTAGTATTTAAAAGTTGTTTAGCGTTTATGATTTCAATTATTAATGTTAATGTTTCATAATTTAGATTTCTGTTGAATTTGGACTGCAGAGCTATGTCTGTAGCCGGAGTCCGATGTACAGTAGACACCTCCGACTGCCGTGTGTACGTGCCTGACGATGTACAGTAGACACCTCCGACTGCCGTGTGTACGTGCCTGATGATGTACAGTAGACACCTCCGACTGCCGTGTGTACGTGCCTCACGATGTACAGTAGACACCTCCGACTGCCGTGTGTACGTGCCTGACGATGTACAGTAGACACCTCCGACTGCCGTGTGTACGTGCCTCACGATGTACAGTAGACACCTCCGACTGCCGTGTGTACGTGCCTGATGATGTACAAGGCAAAGTCTCTCAGATTTGTTAAACGGCACAGAAGTTCACGAGTTAAATCGCAACGAACGTGCTGTATTAAACTCTTGGTTGCGTTAATATTTCAGGCAAACAAGTGTAGTTTCCACTGACGTTCAAACTGCGTGCTTTTCACCTTAGTGGAAACTATGTTGCGACGATTTAATGACCGATATGTACTAAACTTACACGGAACTTTACTGATCTTGACTGAAAGTGTAAACTTCTGATCAGGCAATAGTTGATATACCCGGCAAAAGTTGTCGTACTTGTTTGTTTCATACTCTGTCGCTTTGCGGTTTGAAGATTATCCCCTGAGGGTGGGATTGAAACGTAGCCGACGATCTCATTAGTGAGCAACCGAACGCGGCCTAACAGTCCGGATATTATTCTCATTTTAATAACGTTGAAACGGACGGGAAGAGTGTGGTGGCACATAGAAGATAGAGTAGTGCATGTGCGAGTATTTGGCTGTCGATGTAATTTGAAGCCTTGTAGGTGAAGGAAGAGCCTGATGGAGGTGCCATTTATTATTGTTTATTATTTTTCCGGGCGGCCAACACAGGGACGAGTAGGGCAGGTCTCCGATGCTGGAAGGAGGCGACAGAGAGGTGTAAATGTAGGCGGGAGACACGAAGAAGAGGGTTAAAGACTTGGTAAGAAAGAAGTTAGGGAAACTTAAATTATTGTGCGATCAGGATGGATGGCAGGTAGAATATGTTTGTAATTTGTAACTAGGTACTTCTATATGTTTCTACTATCAGCAGTTCACCTTTGCTACCGAACAAGGAATGTGGTGACGTATGCCATTCCACTGCGCGCATCACTGTAATACTACACATTTAAAATACGTTTAACACAGTTTCGATGTGACTTGACTGTCTATCACAAGGTAACGAATAAAAAAAAACACACTTTAACAAAATATTCAATAAATTACACTTACGTATAATATACGAACGTTCAATCTAACACGCACACAAAATTACAAACAAATACGTCTTCTGAACGTCTGAAGAATGTTTTCAGAACCAGTAATACCCCACCAACATAAGCACGCACTATCATTCAGTAGACCCCCCGCTCCACAGGCGTCTCTGTATCAAAGCTGGTGTGCGTACAGTATTTCTCTGACGCTGATGGCGAAGAGTTCTGGGAGGAGGTCCATCGGCTATGGTAAGGAGGCGGTTTGTGAGGAAGGAAGGTCTGCAGGTACTGCAGGTAGTTCTGTTTGTCCACCCTCAGTTATAAAAAAAAAAATGGCCAAGGTCTGCTTTGACGTTAAGAAACGCTAGAAAGTACTGGGCTATTCTCCAATAATCAGGAAGTTTCCTGCATGTATGAGAGCAGTCGTAACTGCAATAGCATACTCAACTACAATTTACTGGAATATTGTAATTTGTCTACTTGTTTGTGTAGGCTCCTTTTGTTATCAAGAGTACGCTACTTTATGCACCTAAGTATGTTCTAATATGTATTGTCCCTATACTTCTAAACGAAATTCATGCAAAACCATTCGTTGACGCTAAAGTGACAGGAAACACGTGTGGCTAACATGATGCTGAACACGCGTTGTGTGAAAAGCAGGATTACGCAACGCTCTCGCATATTCTTGATCTCTCTGCATCACTCAAAGAGACAGCCTGACTATTGTTCAGACAGATGCATAAATGTTATAAATAAACTTATTTATTTACTTGCAACTTATCTCTCTTTTTTAAATAAAAACTCATTTGCACTCTTTTGAAAGTATCAGCCGAGATGATAAACTTGAAAGGTAAGTTGTAAAACACAGTTTGTTGACTGGTAAATAAATTATTGTCAACCGATTTGATAACAGACTGTTTGAGCATAATAGATGGCATCTCAATAGGGCGCAGAACAACAGCACTCGGGTGTGAATTATAATCCTCAGTTACTAGTCTACTGCTGGACAACTAAACTCTACCAGCAGCTGGTACATAGGATCGGACATTGGAACTACACTCCACTAAGAGCAGGTAGAAGCTCGGACATAGCACGACCGCACACGGCAAATTAAATAAATGTGGTATATTTTTTGTATTAATCATAACATATCAATATTCGTAATATGTACTCATAGCACACGTTTTCATGTAATGTATTCATTCCATCGAAGAAGTTAATGAGAAAAATGAAAACTTATAGTACGTTGTTCACCTTTCACTGACAATAAGAACACTGATCGATTTACGTTTTTTCAAATGACCTATTGAGGGCATATCCGGTGAGCAACTGCTGCACTGAAAACCGGAGGTTTCGGAAATGTCTCTGCTTTATTGAATCATTGTTAAATTGGCGGCAAGTGAGCGAAGTGAGTTCAGTCGTCCCATATTTAATTTGGGAAAACTACACAGCCGAGTGCATGTGTTTGAATTGCTACATTACCTCGTCAATTTCTACATTACATCGTCAATTGCTACATTACATCGTCAACTGCTACATTACGTCGTTAATTGCTACATTACGTCGTTAATTGCTACATTACATCGTCAATTGCTACATTACGTCGTCAATTGCTACATTACGTCGTCAATTTCTACATTACATCGTCAATTGCTACATTACATCGTCGATTGCTACATTACATCGTCAATTGCTACATTACATCGTCAATTACTACATTACATCGTCAATTGCTACATTACATCGTCAATTGGTACATTACATCGTCAATTGCTACATTACATCGTCTTTTGAATACGTTTATAATAATTGTGTTCCCGTGCAGATTAAAAGCAAACTTTTTTTATGGCTTACTAGTTTAAAACTGCGAGGAAATAAAACATGGTATACACATTTAATAATAATTATTTTTTAATTTCTACTACAGATACTAATTACAGTGAAAAACTAACGCTAGCCTTAATTCAGTCCAACTATATACACATAGGAGTTTATTTTTAGGTGTAAATAACAAGACTGAAGAATGAAACACACCGATTATTAACCGGTATTTGATAATATTAACAAATTATTCTAAGCAAGTGTGTAAAATATGAATTTTATGACGTGGAATAATAACACCATTGATACCATAACAGATATTGCACCGATCAAACTTGTCAATGTCGCAAGAAGAAGTTAACACTGATAAAGCTTTAATGCTGTCACGGTAGCATACACGAAATCTGCATTAGCCTGTTGCGAACAACATAGCACCGTAAGGACGTCCTTTCCGCTCGCCTCCTGTTATGTAGAATACAGAAATACAGGAATACTCTTTTATGTAAATAGTTATGAGTTTCATCGTAACAAAACATAGGCTTATTGAATACATTTTGTTTAAGAAATTATTTTTATAATATTGACTAGTGAATATATGTACTACGGGGGATACGAATCAGATATTGTAGTAGCTTCGAACTGACTCAATTTCATACAATATTTATACTTAAAGAGATTTGTAGAGAGGTGGGAACAAAATGGTAGGACTATTACTGGACACCAGAAAATCCATACTTATAAGTTTTTTTCAGTGAAAGGTATGTGAGGATCGGTCACAAACTTATAAGTTAAATTTTATGTTTTATTTTTGACCGAACCTCACAAACCCTTTACTGAAAAATTCACTGATTGAAGGTCACTACGAATTTAAGGATTTAATTAAGAACTGAGGTTATTCAACAGCATATTTATAAGTTTACTTTCATTGACAGTTCTGCAAATGTAACCGCATATTTTTACTGTAAAACATGAATATGTGATCTCAGTTTATTATTAGTTTTCTAGTATCAAGACAATAATAAACATAAAAAACAAAACCTTTGCACAAAGCTCATTTACGCAGAACACAAGTTATCTGTACCAGAACGCAGGGAAAGCAAACCACGTTTTTTCATTTTCACAAAGATTTATGGCCGCCGCGGAAACGTGAGATTCGTTACGTCAAGTAATAAAATGCAGTTACATTTGAAATATTGAAGAGATTTGTTTAAAATAATGGGTAACGTGACGCGCTTTTGACATTTTATGAAGCTCGTTTCGTAGCCGGACGCTGCCAGTGTTACAAATGAAGCCATCGGAAGCCACTTAATGCAGGGTCTTTACGACATGACTGAGTGCGACACGTAGGCTACACTTAAAATGTGTTTCAGACAAATACTAAGTTGTTAGACAGGTTTCGTAATTGAAGTGCAATGGGAATCTTAAATTTCCCCGCGGTGATTAATAGTAATATTTTCGACGCAATATTATTAAATTATTAATAATAGGCTAATACACAATATTAATAACATTTCGCCGCAAATATTAATGGTTTGAATTGGGAACCACAGTTAAAAATCGGTATGGAGAACCATAAATGACTTCCGTGTTCTAAGATGTATGTTTAAAATCATTTAAATATTAACTGAAAAATTTTAAAGTTTGACAAACTAAAGTGAAACGTTTCGATAGAAACTACTTGTTTGTTGCTGATAACGTAGTACACATAAAACATTACACCCTCCCCCTTTAACTATCATTTTATTTTATAGAAAATTGCCCCCTCCACTTCAACTACGGTTTTCATTTATAAATATTTCATCTACCTTTCTACAGTAGATTATTATGACCTTCTTTTCAGGTTACATTGTTTATCAAAATTAAGTAGGTACTTTACTCTTGTTAAAATGTAAAACATTGCTGGTAAACTAGCCCTCCCCCTTAACCGATCTTCACCAAAATAAATAGGCCTTGAGTCCTCTAAAACTTGGGAACACATGCAAAATATCATTTGATTCTGTTTGAATTTGCGACAGTTATCGTTCACCATAGAAAAAATCTAAACATAGACACACAACCCCTTTTCGGAAAATGATTTTTCTTTATGTTTGAGCGTAGAACAATCAAATCAGCCCTTATAGCGAACACGATTTTTTTGCGATCACCATACTTCCATTTCTTTACGGAACATGAAAGTAAAATATAACACATTCGTAAGTGTTTTCTTGACCTGGAATATGTAAATATTCCGTTGATTACTGATTAATGTACAAGTAAAGCAATATTAAAGAAGATGATCAATTATAACAAAAAGACGTTTCAACTTTGCCAAATTTTGTTGCTTCCCAAATACCTACTTCCCATTAAAATACCTACTATATATATATATATATATATATATATATATATATATATATATATATATATATATATATAAGGGAAGTAGGTATTTTAATATTGTTGTAGGAAGAACTTGATAATGATTGCGAAACCGAAAGGCCTCGTTCGAGGGAAAAGTGTATATAGCAGGGAAGCAACAAAATGTGACAAAGTTGTGATGAAGACTGCTAACATAGAGAAAATAACTGAGAAAAAAGACGTTTGTCTGTTTCTACGTAATCCGATCTTCACGTTATGTCTGACGGTGCCTAGATAGGAGCTACCCGTGTTCAAAAACATATTCTAGACACAGTATTCTTTTTAAGTGAAACGTATTTCATGTAAGTTAAATTAGACAGAGAACACACGCTGTTTTCTTAGTTCCAAGATTATTGGATAATATCGATGCACGCCCACAAGTATACAATTAACATCTCCATTTGTAAGCCATAATAGACTCTCCACAGGTGGTAGATTTGTCGTTTGTGTTGTGTTTCGATCAGGACAAGCTTCAGATACACCAGCTGAGCTGGACATTCAATCAGACTGTCTCTTGGCTGTGTTCCCTAAGTTATCGATCTGTCATAACACTAGATTACACTAGATTTACACTAGATTTATATAATTTTACTGCTCAACGGTTGAATTTCTTTACGTCTTATGAACACGATTGAAGTCTTCTCGCTTCTAAATTCGGAACAGCTTATTGTTTAAAAATTTTTTAAGTTTTAGCCATTAAAAGAGAAAGCGTACGTTTATCCGTTAAGCTAAAAAATGTATCCATCATTATCAGTTTGAACATTGTTTTTTAAACTGTGAAGCAATGTTTAGAAGATTTTCTATGCTACAGTTATTTCATATACGAATTACATTAGATCGTTTTTTTACACAAACAGGGCAGCCGTGGACCAAGCGAATAGCATTTCCTTTTCTTCTTCTGCCAGAACGCCTTCATTTGCACACTATGCGCCGCCTTCATTTCCACTGTCCACCCCTGTCTCGTCTTCTTCTCACCGCAGAAAACCTCAAGATTTTAAATTTTGCTTCTGTATGTATTTCTATCCACACGGTTGTTTCCCAGTGTCATCATTTCCTCCTTGAGTTGTTTCATGTATCCGTTCAGACTGGAAAGTTGCCAAATATAGTTGAAAATTTGTTTATTTAATCTGGACCGATCCATCCGAACCATGTCCAAGGAATCTCTGTCTTTTCCTTCGACACAAACAGATCGTGTAGTTGTCTTCTGAATTACCCAACAAGAATTACAGTCACAGTAATCGATATTAGACAATTTGGAAAGTGTAGCGTTAAAGAGGTTATATTCACGGACCCTGAGGTTATTTTTGTTATACAAGTGTGTTATAAATGTTTTCGCAGTTATATGTAAATGCGTGATATTTGCTGGTATTCACAATCGTGTAACATTAAAACCCGGTAATTAAACTGACAGATGTTTTAAATTAAATAATTTATTTAATTCGTGTTTTAATTAATTGGAACAAAAATTAGACTGCGTTATCGTTATTATCGCTCGTTTAATTAAACAGGCTTGATGCTATAAATATAATTACTTCAATTCATTTTATGTCACTCATCGATTGAGCCAATTAGATGTTCTTTCGTGATCACACTTTTTACTGGGCGGCGAAGAGTGGTAAAATTTTTCTGCTTTATACCACTACTAATTTAATTTTAATCTATTCAGTATTTTTTGACAAGATAAACTATCGTATGCCTTTCATAAATACTAATATATTTGCCTCCTATAGAAATAAATTTTATGTGTAAAGCGTTAATTCTCTGCGTAGTTCCAGTAATGTAAATTAAATAAATTAATTAATCAACCGTTTGCGCGATATTTTAATTGCATTAGCCGTTTGTAATTTTACCGATAGGTTTATCTATCAATATATTTATTGCAAAATACGTATGGCATTAGACACACTTACTTATTAAATTGAGAATAAATCCCACTGTTAGGGCGAGGTCGTTTGGTATTCATTAACGACATCGCCGGCTGCGGGTCCGAATACCACCCTCGGGCCAAATAAGCGACAGACTGTTGGAAAACAGTTACGGCGGATCTTGGCCAAACGATAGCCGACAACAATTCGGGTAAGAACAACAACAGCCCAACAGCGCTGTTGATAATCATTTTTGTAACCCACTGGCCGTGTGAGCTTACGATAACAATAATTGTTAATAAAAATAATATGTTAATATGTTAATAATAAAATAATATGTTAATAAAAAAGTGTGTATCGATTCAAGTTGATGCATCACAGCCAGGGTTTGTTTTTGTAAGGGGAACATTTTCCGAACTGGAAGAATGCAGAAAAGTTAGAATTTTAAAGAAAGGAGTGACTATAAGTGATATAAAGAACTGTGAAATTTTTGGGATCTCCAGACATAGTGTAATATCAGAAGAAAAAAAAAGAAAGATTTACGTGCTATGATATATACCACCTGTTCACCATCTGTTTTACTATGACCTTTTTTGATTATTTTGTAGTTTCTGTTTTCCATTTTTATTCAATCCAGTTGTGTAGTTACGTTATGGCTTTACTTTTTTATTTATCTTCAGTTCAGTTTAAGTAATTTTCTATTATATCTTTTGTATTCAATGAGTAAATTTATTTCAATTGAAAATATTGATTATAAACAGTAAAAAAAGTTATGATTAAAAAAAACCTAAGTTTGTTTATTGCGAGTAGTATTGTAACATTTATTACTTTTGTTTTTTGCATATTTGTTTTCATCTAGTAATTTATGTAATAATATAATTTAATCCTAAGCAGAATATACAAAGTATTTAAATTTTTGTTCCTGGTCTTGTGGTACCTTTCAAAGAAAATTTAGTATAGCACATAGATCCTTTCAAAGTAAAACATAAATGGCACTTACGCCTTTTCTAAAAATTTGACTTTTATATGCTTGTATAATTTGTATATTTTTATGAAAATAAATAAAACTTTTGGCACTTGTTTCCAACAGGTTGTAGTTTCAATGTATGTATCCATTGTTATATTAGTGTTGATAATAAAAAAGTTATAAAGTTTTTTTTGTCTACTTGTTTTTGTTACTCAGACCCTTTCTACATTCCACTCCTCAATTAATGCTACATTAATATTGTTACGACTGTTTCCTGATCGTCGTATGGTACAGTGGAAAATAAAATACAAGACACCAATTAAGTCAATAATCACCACCTTTATCATGATTAAACAGTTTGTAATCAACAACAGTTAGTCCATTACAACAAATCAAATAAAAATTGTTCACACGCAATAAAATGTCAATGAGTATAAAACACAACTGTATTACAATTGTCCTGGACAATTACAAAACACATAACACTTCGCTACGAACTGCACTCGAATAAATCGCAACTCAAACTAAACTAAGCGCCGCTGAGTACTTGTACCTATACCCCGCCGAGGTTCCAGAATATTCCATAATAGCCTTCTACTAGAAAACACTAGAACGTAATTGACTGACGTTGACAGCGCGCGTGGATCGGTATGGTCTGGAAAAGTCTCTTTGCGGACGCGTGACAAGTGTCACGCAATTGTCCTTCGTCTCAAAGTGGCAGCAATACGTATGCACACACAGATTATAGCCACGCTCCGCTGTGATAGCCGAGAAACGCGTAACATGTTACACGTAATGTCCTAACAATAGTGCTACTACCGATTTACTTTACAAGTTAATCTTTTGACAAAAGCACAAAATGAAATAAAATTAATAGCCTTTTAATAGTTCGGTTTTACAATATTTAGTATTTAAAAGTTGTTTAGCGTTTATGATTTCAATTATTAATGTTAATGTTTCATAATTTAGATTTCTGTTGAATTTGGACTGCAGAGCTATGTCTGTAGCCGGAGTCCGATGTACAGTAGACACCTCCGACTGCCGTGTGTACGTGCCTGACGATGTACAGTAGACACCTCCGACTGCCGTGTGTACGTGCCTGATGATGTACAGTAGACACCTACGACTGCCGTGTGTACGTGCCTGATGATGTACAGTAGACACCTCCGACTGCCGTGTGTACGTGCCTGACGATGTACAGTAGACACCTCCGACTGCCGTGTGTACGTGCCTGACGATGTACAGTAGACACCTCCGACTGCCGTGTGTACGTGCCTGACGATGTACAGTAGACACCTCCGACTGCCGTGTGTACGTGCCTGACGATGTACAGTAGACACCTCCGACTGCCGTGTGTACGTGCCTGACGATGTACAGTAGACACCTCCGACTGCCGTGTGTACGTGCCTGACGATGTACAGTAGACACCTCCGACTGCCGTGTGTACGTGCCTCACGATGTACAGTAGGCACCTCCGACTGCCGTGTGTACGTGCCTCACGATGTACAGTAGACACCTCCGACTGCCGTGTGTACGTGCCTCACGATGTACAGTAGACACCTCCTACTGCCGTGTGTACGTGCCTGACGATGTACAGTAGACACCTCCGACTGACGTGTGTACGTGCCTGACGATGTACAGTAGACACCTCCGACTGCCGTGTGTACGTGCCTCACGATGTACAGTAGACACCTCCGACTGCCGTGTGTACGTGCCTGACGATGTACAGTAGACACCTCCGACTGCCGTGTGTACGTGCCTGACGATGTACAGTAGACACCTCCGACTGCCGTGAGTACGTGCCTGACGATGTACAGTAGACACCTCCGACTGCCGTGTGTACGTGCCTGACGATGTACAGTAGACACCTCCGACTGCCGTGTGTACGTGCCTCACGATGTACAGTAGACACCTCCGACTGCCGTGTGTACGTGCCTGACGATGTACAGTAGACACCTCCGACTGTCGTGTGTACGTGCCTGACGACGTACAGTAGACACCTCCGACTGCCGTGTGTACGTGCCTGACGATGTACAGTAGACACCTCCGACTGCCGTGTGTACGTGCCTGACGATGTACAGTAGACACCTCCGACTGCCGTGAGTACGTGCCTGACGATGTACAGTAGACACCTCCGACTGCCGTGTGTACGTGCCTGACGATGTACAGTAGACACCTCCGACTGCCGTGTGTACGTGCCTCACGATGTACAGTAGACACCTCCGACTGCCGTGTGTACGTGCCTGACGATGTACAGTAGACACCTCCGACTGTCGTGTGTACGTGCCTGACGATGTACAGTAGACACCTCCGACTGCCGTGTGTACGTGCCTCACGATGTACAGTAGACACCTCCGACTGCCGTGTGTACGTGCCTGACGATGTACAATAGACACCTCCGACTGCCGTGTGTACGTGCCTGACGATGTACAGTAGACACCTCCGACTGCCGTGTGTACGTGCCTGACGATGTACAGTAGACACCTCCGACTGCCGTGTGTACGTGCCTGACGATGTACAGTAGACACCTCAGACTGCCGTGTGTACGTGCCTGACGATGTACAGTAGACACCTCCGACTGCCGTGAGTACGTGCCTGACGATGTACAGTAGACACCTCCGACTGCCGTGTGTACGTGCCTGACGATGTACAGTAGACACCTCCGACTGCCGTGTGTACGTGCCTCACGATGTACAGTAGACACCTCCGACTGCCGTGTGTACGTGCCTCACGATGTACAGTAGACACCTCCGACTGCCGTGTGTACGTGCCTGACGATGTACAGTAGACACCTCCGACTGCCGTGAGTACGTGCCTGACGATGTACAGTAGACACCTCCGACTGCCGTGTGTACGTGCCTGACGATGTACAGTAGACACCTCCGACTGCCGTGTGTACGTGCCTCACGATGTACAGTAGACACCTCCGACTGCCGTGTGTACGTGCCTGACGATGTACAGTAGACACCTCCGACTGCCGTGTGTACGTGCCTCACGATGTACAGTAGACGTCTCCGACTGCCGTGTGTACGTGCCTGACGATGTACAGTAGACACCTCCGACTGCCGTGTGTACGTGCCTCACGATGTACAGTAGACACCTCCGACTGCCGTGTGTACGTGCCTCACGATGTACAGTAGACACCTCCGACTTCCGTGTGTACGTGCCTCACGATGTACAGTAGACACCTCCGACTGCCGTGTGTACGTGCCTCACGATGTACAGTAGACACCTCCGACTGCCGTGTGTACGTGCCTGACGATGTACAGTAGGCACCTCCGACTGCCGTGAGTACGTGCCTGACGATGTACAGTAGACACCTCCGACTGCCGTGTGTACGTGCCTGACGATGTACAGTAGACACCTCCGACTGCCGTGTGTACGTGCCTGACGATGTACAGTAGACACCTCCTACTGCCGTGAGTACGTGCCTGACGATGTACAGTAGACACCTCCGACTGCCGTGTGTACGTGCCTCACGATGTACAGTAGACACCTCCGACTGCCGTGTGTACGTGCCTGACGATGTACAGTAGACACCTCCGACTGCCGTGTGTACGTGCCTGACGATGTACAGTAGACACCTCCGACTGCCGTGTGTACGTGCCTGACGATGTACAGTAGACACCTCCGACTGCCGTGTGTACGTGCCTCACGATGTACAGTAGACACCTCCGACTGCCGTGTGTACGTGCCTGACGATGTACAGTAGTCACCTCCGACTGCCGTATGTACGTGCCTGACGATGTACAGTAGACACTTCCAACTGCCGTGAGTACGTGCCTGACGATGTGCAGTAGACACCTCCGACTGCCGTGTGTACGTGCCTGACGATGTACAGTAGACACCTCCGACTGCCGTGTGTACGTGCCTGACGATGTACAGTAGACACCTCCGACTGCCGTGTGTACGTGCCTGACGATGTACAGTAGACACCTCCGACTGCCGTGTGTACGTGCCTGACGATGTACAGTAGACACCTCCTACTGCCGTGAGTACGTGCCTGAAGATGTACAGTAGACACCTCCGACTGCCGTGTGTACGTGCCCCACGATGTACAGTAGACACCTCCGACTGCCGTGTGTACGTGCCTCACGATGTACAGTAGACACCTCCGGCTGCCGTGTGTACGTGCCTCACGATGTACAGTAGACACCTCCGACTGCCGTGTGTACGTGCCTCACGAGGTACAGTAGACACCTCCTACTGCCGTGAGTACGTGCCTGACGATGTACAGTAGACACCTCCGACTGCCGTGTGTACGTGCCTGACGATGTACAGTAGACACCTCCGACTGCCGTGTGTACGTGCCTGACGATGTACAGTAGACACCTCCGACTGCCGTGTGTACGTGCCTCACAATGTACAGTAGACACCTCCTACTGCCGTGAGTACGTGCCTGACGATGTACAGTAGACACCTCCGACTGCCGTGTGTACGTGCCTCACGATGTACAGTAGACACCTCCGACTGCCGTGTGTACGTGCCTCACGATGTACAGTAGACACCTCCGACTGCCGTGTGTACGTGCCTGACGATGTACAGTAGACACCTCCGACTGCCGTGTGTACGTGCCTCACGATGTACAGTAGACACCTCCGACTGCCGTGTGTACGTGCCTCACGATGTACAGTAGACACCTCCGACTGCCGTGTGTACGTGCCTGACGATGTACAGTAGACACCTCCGACTGCCGTGTGTACGTGCCTCACGATGTACAGTAGACACCTCCGACTGCCGTGTGTACGTGCCTCACGATGTACAGTAGACACCTCCGACTGCCGTGTGTACGTGCCTGACGATGTACAGTAGGCACCTCCGACTGCCGTGAGTACGTGCCTGACGATGTACAGTAGACACCTCCGACTGCCGTGTGTACGTGCCTGACGATGTACAGTAGACACCTCCGACTGCCGTGTGTACGTGCCTGACGATGTACAGTAGACACCTCCTACTGCCGTGAGTACGTGCCTGACGATGTACAGTAGACACCTCCGACTGCCGTGTGTACGTGCCTGACGATGTACAGTAGACACCTCCGACTGCCGTGTGTACGTGCCTGACGATGTACAGTAGACACCTCCGACTGCCGTGTGTACGTGCCTGACGATGTACAGTAGACACCTCCGACTGCCGTGTGTACGTGCCTGACGATGTACAGTAGACACCTCCGACTGCCGTGTGTACGTGCCTCACGATGTACAGTAGACACCTCCGACTGCCGTGTGTACGTGCCTGACGATGTACAGTAGTCACCTCCGACTGCCGTATGTACGTGCCTGACGATGTACAGTAGACACTTCCAACTGCCGTGAGTACGTGCCTGACGATGTGCAGTAGACACCACCGACTGCCGTGTGTACGTGCCTGACGATGTACAGTAGACACCTCCGACTGCCGTGTGTACGTGCCTGACGATGTACAGTAGACACCTCCGACTGCCGTGTGTACGTGCCTGACGATGTACAGTAGACACCTCCGACTGCCGTGTGTACGTGCCTCACGATGTACAGTAGACACCTCCTACTGCCGTGAGTACGTGCCTGAAGATGTACAGTAGACACCTCCGACTGCCGTGTGTACGTGCCTCACGATGTACAGTAGACACCTCCGACTGTCGTGTGTACGTGCCTCACGATGTACAGTAGACACCTCCGGCTGCCGTGTGTACGTGCCTCACGATGTACAGTAGACACCTCCGACTGCCGTGTGTACGTGCCTCACGAGGTACAGTAGACACCTCCTACTGCCGTGAGTACGTGCCTGACGATGTACAGTAGACACCTCCGACTGCCGTGTGTACGTGCCTGACGATGTACAGTAGACACCTCCGACTGCCGTGTGTACGTGCCTGACGATGTACAGTAGACACCTCCGACTGCCGTGTGTACGTGCCTCACGATGTACAGTAGACACCTCCTACTGCCGTGAGTACGTGCCTGACGATGTACAGTAGACACCTCCGACTGCCGTGTGTACGTGCCTCACGATGTACAGTAGACACCTCCGACTGCCGTGTGTACGTGCCTCACGATGTACAGTAGACACCTCCGACTGCCGTGTGTACGTGCCTGACGATGTACAGTAGACACCTCCGACTGCCGTGTGTACGTGCCTCACGATGTACAGTAGACACCTCCGACTGCCGTGTGTACGTGCCTCACGATGTACAGTAGACACCTCCGACTGCCGTGTGTACGTGCCTGACGATGTACAGTAGACACCTCCGACTGCCGTGTGTACGTGCCTCACGATGTACAGTAGACACCTCCGACTGCCGTGTGTACGTGCCTGACGATGTACACTAGACACCTCCGACTGCCGTGTGTACGTGCCTGATGATGTACAAGGCAAAGTCTTTCAGAGTTGTTAAACGGCACAGAAGTTCACGAGTTAAATCGCAACGAACGTGCTGTATTAAACTCTTGGTTGCGTTAATATTTCAGGCAAACAAGTGTAGTTTCCACTGACGTTCAAACTGCGTGCTTTTCACCTTAGTGGAAACTATGTTGCGACGATTTAATGACCGATATGTACTAAACTTACACGGAACTTTACTAATCTTGACTGAAAGTGTAAACTTCTGATCAGGCAATAGTTGATATGCCCGGCAAAAGTTGTCGTACTTGTTTGTTTCATACTCTGTCGCTTTGCGGTCTGAAGATTATCCCCTGAGGGTCTGATTGAAACGTAGCCGACGATCTCATTAGTGAGCAACCGAACGCGGCCTAACAGTCCGGATATTATTCTCATTTTAATAACGTTGAAACGGACGGGAAGAGTGTGGTGGCACATAGAAGATAGAGTAGTGCATGTGCGAGTATTTGGCTGTCGATGTAATTTGAAGCCTTGTAGGTGAAGGAAGAGCCTGATGGAAGTGCCATTCATTATTGTTTATTATTTTTCCGGGCGGCCAACACAGGGACGAGTAGGGCAGGTCTCCGATGCTGGAAGGAGGCGACAGAGAGGTGTAAATGTAGGCGGGAGACACGAAGAAGAGGGTTAAAGACTTGGTAAGAAAGAAGTTAGGGAAACTTAAATTATTGTGCGATCAGGATGGATGGCAGGTAGAATATGTTTGTAATTTGTAACTAGGTACTTCTATATGTTTCTACTATCAGCAGTTCACCTTTGCTACCGAACAAGGAATGTGGTGACGTATGCCATTCCACTGCGCGCATCACTGTAATACTACACATTTAAAATACGTTTAACACAGTTTCGATGTGACTTGACTGTCTATCACAAGGTAACGAATAAAAAAAAACACACTTTAACAAAATATTCAATAAATTACACTTACGTATAATATACGAACGTTCAATCTAACACGCACACAAAATTACAAACAAATACGTCTTCTGAACGTCTGAAGAATGTTTTCAGAACCAGTAATACTCCACCAACACAAGCACGCACTATCATTCAGTAGACCCCCCGCTCCACAGGCGTCTCTGTATCAAAGCTGGTGTGCGTACAGTATTTCTCTGACGCTGATGGCGAAGAGTTCTGGGAGGAGGTCCATCGGCTATGGTAAGGAGGCGGTTTGTGAGGAAGGAAGGTCTGCAGGTACTGCAGGTAGTTCTGTTTGTCCACCCTCAGTTATAAAAAAAAAAATGGCCAAGGTCTGCTTTGACGTTAAGAAACGCTAGAAAGCACTGGGCTATTCTCCAATAATCAGGAAGTTTCCTGCATGTATGAGAGCAGTCGTAACTGCAATAGCATACTCAACTACAATTTACTGGAATATTGTAATTTGTCTACTTGTTTGTGTAGGCTCCTTTTGTTATCAAGAGTACGCTACTTTATGCACCTAAGTATGTTCTAATATGTATTGTCCCTATACTTCTAAACGAAATTCATGCAAAACCATTCGTTGACGCTAAAGTGACAGGAAACACGTGTGGCTAACATGATGCTGAACACGCGTTGTGTGAAAAGCAGGATTACGCAACGCTCTCGCATATTCTTGATCTCTCTGCATCACTCAAAGAGACAGCCTGACTATTGTTCAGACAGATGCATAAATGTTATAAATAAACTTATTTATTTACTTGCAACTTATCTCTCTTTTTTAAATAAAAACTCGTTTGCACTCTTTTGAAAGTATCAGCCGAGATGATAAACTTGAAAGGTAAGTTGTAAAACACAGTTTGTTGACTGGTAAATAAATTATTGTCAACCGATTTGATAACAGACTGTTTGAGCATAATAGATGGCATCTCAATAGGGCGCAGAACAACAGCACTCGGGTGTGAATTATAATCCTCAGTTACTAGTCTACTGCTGGACAACTAAACTCTACCAGCAGCTGGTACATAGGATCGGACATTGGAACTACAGTCCACTAAGAGCAGGTAGAAGCTCGGACATAGCACGACCGCACACGGCAAATTAAATAAATGTGGTATATTTTTTGTATTAATCATAACATATCAATATTCGTAATATGTACTCATAGCACACGTTTTCATGTAATGTATTCATTCCATCGAAGAAGTTAATGAGAAAAATGAAAACTTATAGTACGTTGTTCACCTTTCACTGACAATAAGAACACTGATCGATTTACGTTTTTTCAAATGACCTATTGAGGGCATATCCGGTGAGCAACTGCTGCACTGAAAACCGGAGGTTTCGGAAATGTCTCTGCTTTATTGAATCATTGTTAAATTGGCGGCAAGTGAGCGAAGTGATTTCAGTCGTCCCATATCTAATTTGGGAAAAGTACACAGCCGAGTGCATTTGAATTGCTACATTACCTCGTCAATTGCTACATTACATCGCCAATTGCTACATTACCTCGTCAATTTCTACATTACATCGTCAATTGCTACATTACATCGTCAATTGCTACATTACATCGTCAATTGCTACATTACATCGTCAATTGCTACATTACGTCGTCAATTGCTGCATTACATCGTCAATTGCTACATTACGCCGTCTATTGCTACATTACATCGTCAATTGCTACATTACATCGTCAATTTCTACATTACATCATCAATTTCTACATTACATTGTCAATTGCTACATTACATCGTCAATTGCTACATTACATCGTCAATTGATACATTACACCGTCAATTGATACATTACATCGTCAATTGCTACATTACATTCTCAATGTCTACATTACATCGTCAATTTCTACATTACATCGTCAATTTCTACATTACATCGTCAATTACTACATTACATCGTCAATTGGTACATTACATCGTCAATTGCTACATTACATCGTCTTTTGAATACGTTTATAATAATTGTGTTCCCGTGCAGATTAAAAGCAAACTTTTTTTATGGCTTACTAGTTTAAAACTGCGAGGAAATAAAACATGGTATACACATTTAATAATAATTATTTTTTAATTTCTACTACAGTTACTAATTACAGTGAAAAACTAACGCTAGCCTTAATTCAGTCTAACTATATACACATAGGAGTTTATTTTTAGGTGTAAATAACAAGACTGAAGAATGAAACACACCGATTATTAACCGGTATTTGATAATATTAACAAATTATTCTAAGCAAGTGTGTAAAATATGAATTTTATGACGTGGAATAATAACACCATTGATACCATAACAGATATTGCACCGATCAAACTTGTCAATGTCGCAAGAAGAAGTTAACACTGATAAAGCTTTAATGCTGTCACGGTAGCATACACGAAATCTGCATTAGTTGCGAACAACATAGTACCGTAAGGACGTCCTTTCCGCTCGCCTCCTGTTATGCAGAATACAGAAATACAGGAATACTCTTTTATGTAAATAGTTATGAGTTTCATCGTAACAAAACATAGGCCTATTGAATACGTTTTGTTTAGGAAATTACTTTTATAATATTGACTAGTGAATACATGTACTACGGGGGATACAAGTCAGATATTGTAGCTTCGAACTGACTCCATTTCATACAATATTTATGCTTAAAGAGATTTGTAGAGAGGTGGGAACAAAATGGTAGGACTATTACTGGACACCAGAAAATCCATACTTATAAGTTTTTTTCAGTGAAAGGTATGTGAGGATCGGTCACAAACTTATAAGTTAAATTTTATGTTTTATTTTTGACCGAACCTCACAAACCCTTCACTGAAAAATTCACTGATTGAAGGTCACTACGAATTTAAGGATTTAATTAAGAACTGAGGTTATTCAACAGCATATTTATAAGTTTACTTTCATTGACAGTTCTGCAAATGTAACCGCATATTTTTACTGTAAAACATGAATATGTGATCTCAGTTTATTATTAGTTTCCTAGTATCAAGACAATAATAAACATAAAAAACAAAACCTTTGCACAAAGCTCATTTACGCAGAACACAAGTTATCTGTACCAGAACGCAGGGAAAGCAAACCACGTTTTTTCATTTTCACAAAGATTTATGGCCGCCGCGGAAACGTGAGATTCGTTACGTCAAGTAATAAAATGCAGTTACATTTGAAATATTGAAGAGATTTGTTTAAAATAATGGGTAACGTGACGCGCTTTTGACATTTTATGAAGCTCGTTTCGTAGCCGGACGCTGCCAGTGTTACAAATGAAGCCATCGGAAGCCACTTAATGCAGGGTCTTTACGACATGACTGAGTGCGACACGTAGGCTACACTTAAAATGTGTTTCAGACAAATACTAAGTTGTTAGACAGGTTTCGTAATTGAAGTGCAATGGGAATCTTAAATTTCCCCGCGGTGATTAATAGTAATATTTTCGACGCAATATTATTAAATTATTAATAATAGGCTAATACACAATATTAATAACATTTCGCCGCAAATATTAATGGTTTGAATTGGGAACCACAGTTAAAAATCGGTATGGAGAACCATAAATGACTTCCGTGTTCTAAGATGTATGTTTAAAATCATTTAAATATTAACTGAAAAATTTTAAAGTTTGACAAACTAAAGTGAAACGTTTCGATAGAAACTACTTGTTTGTTGCTGATAACGTAGTACACATAAAACATTACACCCTCCCCCTTTAACTATCATTTTATTTTATAGAATTGCCCCCTCCACTTCAACTACGGTTTTCATTTATAAATATTTCATCTACCTTTCTACAGTAGATTATTATGACCTTCTTTTCAGGTTACATTGTTTATCAAAATTAAGTAGGTACTTTACTCTTGTTAAAATGTAAAACATTGCTGGTAAACTAGCCCTCCCCCTTAACCGATCTTCACCAAAATAAATAGGCCTTGAGTCCTCTACAACTTGGGAACACATGCAAAATATCATTTGATTCTGTTTGAATTTGCGACAGTTATCGTTCACCATAGAAAAAATCTAAACATAGACACACAACCCCTTTTCGGAAAATGATTTTTCTTTATGTTTGAGCGTAGAACAATCAAATCAGCCCTTATAGCGAACACGATTTTTTTGCGATCACCATACTTCCATTTCTTTACGGAACATGAAAGTAAAATATAACACATTCGTAAGTGTTTTCTTGACCTGGAATATGTAAATATTCCGTTGATTACTGATTAATGTACAAGTAAAGCAATATTAAAGAAGATGATCAATTATAACAAAAAGACGTTTCAACTTTGCCAAATTTTGTTGCTTCCCAAATACCTACTTCCCATTAAAATACCTACTATATATATATATATATATATATATATATATATATAAGGGAAGTAGGTATTTTAATATTGTTGTAGGAAGAACTTGATAATGATTGCGAAACCGAAAGGCCTCGTTCGAGGGAAAAGTGTATATAGCAGGGAAGCAACAAAATGTGACAAAGTTGTGATGAAGACTGCTAACATAGAGAAAATAACTGAGAAAAAAGACGTTTGTCTGTTTCTACGTAATCCGATCTTCACGTTATGTCTGACGGTGCCTAGATAGGAGCTACCCGTGTTCAAAAACATATTCTAGACACAGTATTCTTTTTAAGTGAAACGTATTTCATGTAAGTTAAATTAGACAGAGAACACACGCTGTTTTCTTAGTTCCAAGATTATTGGATAATATCGATGCACGCCCACAAGTATACAATTAACATCTCCATTTGTAAGCCATAATAGACTCTCCACAGGTGGTAGATTTGTCGTTTGTGTTGTGTTTCGATCAGGACAAGCTTCAGATACACCAGCTGAGCTGGACATTCAATCAGACTGTCTCTTGGCTGTGTTCCCTAAGTTATCGATCTGTCATAACACTAGATTACACTAGATTTACACTAGATTTATATAATTTTACTGCTCAACGGTTGAATTTCTTTACGTCTTATGAACACGATTGAAGTCTTCTCGCTTCTAAATTCGGAACAGCTTATTGTTTAAAAATTTTTTAAGTTTTAGCCATTAAAAGAGAAAGCGTACGTTTATCCGTTAAGCTAAAAAATGTATCCATCATTATCAGTTTGAACATTGTTTTTTAAACTGTGAAGCAATGTTTAGAAGATTTTCTATGCTACAGTTATTTCATATACGAATTACATTAGATCGTTTTTTTACACAAACAGGGCAGCCGTGGACCAAGCGAATAGCATTTCCTTTTCTTCTTCTGCCAGAACGCCTTCATTTGCACACTATGCGCCGCCTTCATTTCCACTGTCCACCCCTGTCTCGTCTTCTTCTCACCGCAGAAAACCTCAAGATTTTAAATTTTGCTTCTGTATGTATTTCTATCCACACGGTTGTTTCCCAGTGTCATCATTTCCTCCTTGAGTTGTTTCATGTATCCGTTCAGACTGGAAAGTTGCCAAATATAGTTGAAAATTTGTTTATTTAATCTGGACCGATCCATCCGAACCATGTCCAAGGAATCTCTGTCTTTTCCTTCGACACAAACAGATCGTGTAGTTGTCCTCTGAATTACCCAACAAGAATTACAGTCACAGTAATCGATATTAGACAATTTGGAAAGTGTAGCGTTAAAGAGGTTATATTCACGGACCCTGAGGTTATTTTTGTTATACAAGTGTGTTATAAATGTTTTCGCTGTTATATGTAAATGCGTGATATTTGCTGGTATTCACAATCGTGTAACATTAAAACCCGGTAATTAAACTGACAGATGTTTTAAATTAAATAATTTATTTAATTCGTGTTTTAATTAATTGGAACAAAAATTAGACTGCGTTATCGTTATTATCGCTCGTTTAATTAAACAGGCTTGATGCTATAAATATAATTACTTCAATTCATTTTATGTCACTCATCGATTGAGCCAATTAGATGTTCTTTCGTGATCACACTTTTTACTGGGCGGCGAAGAGTGGTAAAATTTTTCTGCTTTATACCACTACTAATTTAATTTTAATCTATTCAGTATTTTTTGACAAGATAAACTATCGTATGCCTTTCATAAATACTAATATATTTGCCTCCTATAGAAATAAATTTTATGTGTAAAGCGTTAATTCTCTGCGTAGTTCCAGTAATGTAAATTAAATAAATTAATTAATCAACCGTTTGCGCGATATTTTAATTGCATTAGCCGTTTGTAATTTTACCGATAGGTTTATCTATCAATATATTTATTGCAAAATACGTATGGCATTAGACACACTTACTTATTAAATTGAGAATAAATCCCACTGTTAGGGCGAGGTCGTTTGGTATTCATTAACGACATCGCCGGCTGTGGGTCCGAATACCACCCTCGGGCCAAATAAGCGACAGACTGTTGGAAAACAGTTACGGCGGATCTTGGCCAAACGATAGCCGACAACAATTCGGGTAAGAACAACAACAGCCCAACAGCGCTGTTGATAATCATTTTTGTAACCCACTGGCCGTGTGAGCTTACGATAACAATAATTGTTAATAAAAATAATATGTTAATATGTTAATAATAAAATAATATGTTAATAAAAAAGTGTGTATCGATTCAAGTTGATGCATCACAGCCAGGGTTTGTTTTTGTAAGGGGAACATTTTCCGAACTGGAAGAATGCAGAAAAGTTAGAATTTTAAAGAAAGGAGTGACTATAAGTGATATAAAGAACTGTGAAATTTTTGGGATCTCCAGACATAGTGTAATATCAGAAGAAAAAAAAAGAAAGATTTACGTGCTATGATATATACCACCTGTTCACCATCTGTTTTACTATGACCTTTTTTGATTATTTTGTAGTTTCTGTTTTCCATTTTTATTCAATCCAGTTGTGTAGTTACGTTATGGCTTTACTTTTTTATTTATCTTCAGTTCAGTTTAAGTAATTTTCTATTATATCTTTTGTATTCAATGAGTAAATTTATTTCAATTGAAAATATTGATTATAAACAGTAAAAAAAGTTATGATTAAAAAAAACCTAAGTTTGTTTATTGCGAGTAGTATTGTAACATTTATTACTTTTGTTTTTTGCATATTTGTTTTCATCTAGTAATTTATGTAATAATATAATTTAATCCTAAGCAGAATATACAAAGTATTTAAATTTTTGTTCCTGGTCTTGTGGTACCTTTCAAAGAAAATTTAGTATAGCACATAGTTCCTTTCAAAGTAAAACATAAATGGCACTTACGCCTTTTCTAAAAATTTGACTTTTATATGCTTGTATAATTTGTATATTTTTATGAAAATAAATAAAACTTTTGGCACTTGTTTCCAACAGGTTGTAGTTTCAATGTATGTATCCATTGTTATATTAGTGTTGATAATAAAAAAGTTATAAAGTTTTTTTGTCTACTTGTTTTTGTTACTCAGACCCTTTCTACATTCCACTCCTCAATTAATGCTACATTAATATTGTTACGACTGTTTCCTGATCGTCGTATGGTACAGTGGAAAATAAAATACAAGACACCAATTAAGTCAATAATCACCACCTTTATCATGATTAAACAGTTTGTAATCAACAACAGTTAGTCCATTACAACAAATCAAATAAAAATTGTTCACACGCAATAAAATGTCAATGAGTATAAAACACAACTGTATTACAATTGTCCTGGACAATTACAAAACACATAACACTTCGCTACGAACTGCACTCGAATAAATCGCAACTCAAACTAAACTAAGCGCCGCTGAGTACTTGTACCTATACCCCGCCGAGGTTCCAGAATATTCCATAATAGCCTTCTACTAGAAAACACTAGAACGTAATTGACTGACGTTGACTAGAACACAGCGCGCGTGGATCGGTATGGTCTGGAAAAGTCTCTTTGCGGACGCATGACAAGTGTCACGCAATTGTCCTTCGTCTCAAAGTAGCAGCGATACGTACGCACACACACATTATAGCCACGCTCCGCTGTGATAGCCGAGAAACGCGTAACATGTTACACGTAATGTCCTAACAATAGTGCTACTACCGATTTACTTTACAAGTTAATCTTTTGACAAAAGCACAAAATGAAATAAAATTAATAGCCTTTTAATAGTTCGGTTTTACAATATTTAGTATTTAAAAGTTGTTTAGCGTTTATGATTTCAATTATTAATGTTAATGTTTTATAATTTAGATTTCTGTTGAATTTGGACTGCAGAGCTATGTCTGTAGCCGGAGTCCGATGTACAGTAGACACCTCCGACTGCCGTGTGTACGTGCCTGACGATGTACAGTAGACACCTCCGACTGCCGTGTGTACGTGCCTGATGATGTACAGTAGACACCTACGACTGCCGTGTGTACGTGCCTGATGATGTACAGTAGACACCTCCGACTGCCGTGTGTACGTGCCTGACGATGTACAGTAGACACCTCCGACTGCCGTGTGTACGTGCCTCACGATGTACAGTAGACACCTCCGACTGCCGTGTGTACGTGCCTGATGATGTACAAGGCAAAGTCTCTCAGATTTGTTAAACGGCACAGAAGTTCACGAGTTAAATCGCAACGAACGTGCTGTATTAAACTCTTGGTTGCGTTAATATTTCAGGCAACCAAGTGTAGTTTCCACTGACGTTCAAACTGCGTGCTTTTCACCTTAGTGGGAAATATGTTGCGACGATTTAATGACCGATATGTACTACACTTACACGGAACTTTACTGATCTTGACTGAAAGTGTAAACTTCTGATCAGGCAATAGTTGATATACCCGGCAAAAGTTGTCGTACTTGTTTGTTTCATACTCTGTCGCTTTGCGGTTTGAAGATTATCCCCTGAGGGTGGGATTGAAACGTAGCCGACGATCTCATTAGTGAGCAACCGAACGCGGCCTAACAGTCCGGATATTATTCTCATTTTAATAACGTTGAAACGGACGGGAAGAGTGTGGTGGCACATAGAAGATAGAGTACTGCATGTGCGAGTATTTGGCTGTCGATGTAATTCGAAGCCTTGTAGGTGAAGGAAGAGCCTGATGGAGGTGCCATTTATTATTGTTTATTATTTTTCCGGGCGGCCAACACAGGGACGAGTAGGGCAGGTCTCCGATGCTGGAAGGAGGCGACAGAGAGGTGTAAATGTAGGCGGGATACACAAAGAAGAGGGTTAAAGACTTGGTAAGAAAGAAGGTAGGGAAACTTAAATTATTGTGCGATCAGGATGGATGGCAGGTAGAATATGTTTGTAATTTGTAACTAGGTACTTCTATATGTTTCTACTATCAGCAGTTCACCTTTGCTACCGAACAAGGAGTGTGGTGACGTATACCAGTCCACTGCACGCATCACTGTCATACTACACATTTAAAATACGTTTAACACAGTTTCGGTATTAGTGGACTGTCTCTCACAAGGAAACGAATAAAAGAAAAACACTTTAACAAAATACTCAATAAATTACACTTACATATAATATACGAACGTTCAATCTAACACGCACACAAAATTACAAACAAATACGTCTTCTGAACGTCTGAAGAATGTTTTCAGAACCAGTAATACTCCACCAACACAAGCACGCACTATCATTCAGTAGACCCCCCGTCTCTGGTACAGTATTTCTCTGACGCTGATGGCGAAGAGTTCTGGGAGGAGGTCCATCGGCTATGGTAAGGAGGCGGTTTGTGAGGAAGGAAGGTCTGCGGGTATTACGGGTAGTTCTGTTTGTCCACCCTCAGTTATAAAAAAAAAATGGCCAAGGTCTGCTTTGACGTTAAGAAACGCTAGAAAGTACTGGTCTATTCTCCAGTAATCAGGAAGTTTCCTGCATGTATGAGAGCAGTCGTAACTGCAATAGCATACTCAACTACAAGTTACTGGAATATTGTACTTTGTCTACTTGTTTATGCAAGCTCCTTTTGTTATCAAGAGTACGCTACTTTATGCACCTAAGTATGTTCTAATATGTATTGTCCCTATACTTCTAAACGAAATTCATGCAAAACGTCGACTTTAGTTGACGCTAAAGTGACAGGAAACACGTGTGGCTAACATGATGCTGAACACGCGTTGTGTGAAAAGCAGGATTACGCAACGCTCTCGCATATTCTTGATCTCTCTGCATCACTCAAAGAGACAGCCTGACTATTGTTCAGACAGATGCATAAATGTTATAAATAAACTTATTTATTTATTTGCAACTTATCTCTCTTTTTTGAATAAAAACTCATTTGCACTCTTTTGAAAGTATCAGCCGAGATGATAAACTTGAAAGGTAAGTTGTAAAACACAGTTTGTTGACTGGTAAATAACTTATTGTCAACCGATTTGATAACAGGTTAGCGAAGACTGTTTGAGCATAATAGATGGCATCTCAATAGGGCGCAGAACAACAGCACTCGGGTCTGAATTATATACCTCTGTTACTAGTCTACTGCTGGACAACTAAACTCTACCAGCAGCTGGTACATAGGATCGGACATTGGAACTACACTCCACTAAGAGCACAGGACGACCGCACACGGCAAATTAAATAAATGTGGTATATTTTTTGTATTAATCATAACATATCAATATTCGTAATATGTATTCATAGCACACGTTTTCTTGTAATGTATTCATTCCATCGAAGACGTTAATGAGAAAAATGAAAACTTATAGTACGTTGTTCACCTTTCACTGACAATAAGAACACTGATAGATTTACGTTTTTTCAAATGACCTATTGAGGACATATCCGGTGAGCAACTGCTGCACTGAAAACCGGAGGTTTCGGAAATGTCTCTGCTTTATTGAATCATTGTTAAATTGGCGGCAAGTGAGCGAAGTGATTTCAGTCGTCCCATATTTAATTTGGGAAAACTACACAGCCGAGTGCATGTGTTTGAATTGCTACATTACCTCGTCAATTGCTACATTACATCGTCAATTGCTACATTACATCGTCAATTTCTACATTACATCGTCAATGGCTACATTACATCGTCAATTTCTACATTACATCGTCAATTGCTACATTATCGTCAATTGCTACATTACATCGTCAATTTATACACTACATCGTCAATTGCTACATTACATCGTCAATTGTTACATTACATCGTCAATTTCTACATTACATTGTCAATTGCTACATTACACCGTCAATTGCTACATTACATCGTCAATTGCTATATTACACCGTCAATTGCTACATTACATCGTCAATTGCTACATTACATCGTCAATTGCTACATTACATCGTCAATTGGTACATTACATCGTCAATTGCTACATTACATCGTCTTTTGAATACGTTTATAATAATTGTGTTCCCGTGCAGATTAAAAGCAAACTTTTTTTATGGCATACTAGTTTAAAACTGCGAGGAAATAAAACATGGTATACACATTTAATAATAATAATTTTTTAATTTCTACTACAGATACTAATTACAGTGAAAAACTAACGCTAGCCTTAATTCAGTCCAACTATATACACATAGGAGTTTATTTTTAGGTGTAAATAACAAGACTGAAGAATGAAACACACCGATTATTAACCGGTATTTGATAATATTAACAAATTATTCTAAGCAAGTGTGTAAAATATGAATTTTATGACGTGGAATAATAACACCATTGATACCATAACAGATATTGCACCGATCAAACTTGTCAATGTCGCAAGAAGAAGTTAACACTGATAAAGCTTTAATGTTGTCACGGTAGCATACACGAAATCTGCATTAGCCTGTTGCGAACAACATAGCACCGTAAGGACGTCCTTTCCGCTCGCCTCCTGTTATGCAGAATACAGAAATACAGGAATACTCTTTTATGTAAATAGTTATGAGTTTCATCGTAACAAAACATAGGCCTATTGAATACGTTTTGTTTAGGAAATTACTTTTATAATATTGACTAGTGAATATATGTACTACGGGGGATACAAATCAGATATTGTAGCTTCGAACTGACTCCATTTCATACAATATTTATGCTTAAAGAGATTTGTAGAGAGATGGGAACAAAACGGTAGGACTATTACTGGACACCAGAAAATCCATACTTATAAGTTTTTTTTCAGTGAAGAGTTTGTGAGGATCGGTCACAAACTTATAAGTTAAATTTTATGTTTTATTTTTGACCGAACCTCACAAACCCTTCACTGAAAAATTCACTGATTGAAGGTCACTACGAATTTAAGGATTTAATTAAGAACTGAGGTTATTCAACAGCATATTTATAAGTTTACTTTCATTGACAGTTCTGCAAATGTAACCGCATATTTTTACTGTAAAACATGAATATGTGATCTCAGTTTATTATTAGTTTTCTAGTATCAAGACAATAATAAACATAAAAAACAAAACCTTTGCACAAAGCTCATTTACGCAGAACACAAGTTATCTGTACCAGAACGCAGGGAAAGCAAACCACGTTTTTTCATTTTCACAAAGATTTATGGCCGCCGCGGAAACGTGAGATTCGTTACGTCAAGTAATAAAATGCAGTTACATTTGAAATATTGAAGAGATTTGTTTAAAATAATGGGTAACGTGACGCGCTTTTGACATTTTATGAAGCTCGTTTCGTAGCCGGACGCTGCCAGTGTTACAAATGAAGCCATCGGAAGCCACTTAATGCAGGGTCTTTACGACATGACTGAGTGCGACACGTACCACTTAAAATGTCTTTCAGACAAATACTAAGTTGTTAGACAGGTTTCATAATTGAAGTGCAATGGGAATCTTAAATTTCCCCGCGGTGATTAATAGTAATATTTTCGACGCAATATTATTAAAATATTAATAATAATACACAATATTAATAACATTTCGCCGCAAATATTAATGGTTTGAATTGGGAACCACAGTTAAAAATCGGTATGGAGAACCATAAATGACTTCCGTGTTCTAAGATGTAAAGTTTAAAATCATTTAAATATTAACTGAAAAATTTTAAAGTTTGACAAACTAAAGTGAAACGTTTCGATAGAAACTACTTGTTTGTTGCTGATAACGTAATACACATAAAAAATTACACCCTCCCACTTTAACTATCATTTTAATTTATAGAAAATTACCACCTCCCCTTCAACTACGGTTTTCATTTATAAATATTTGATCCACCTTTCTACAGTAGATTATTATGACCTTCTTTTCAGGTTACATTGTTTATCAAAATTAAGTAGGTACTTTACTCTTGTTAAAATGTAAAACATTGCTGGTAAACTAGCTTTCCCCCTTAACCGATCTTCACCAAAATAAATAGGTATTGTGTCCTCTACAACTTGGGGACACATGCAAAATATCATTTGATTCTGTTTGAATTTGCGACAGTTATCGTTCACCATAGAAAAAAATCTAAACATAGACACAAAAACCCTTTTCGGAAAATGATTTTTCTTTATGTTTGAGCGTAGAACAATCAAATCAGCCCTTATAGCGAACACGATTTTTTTGCGATCACCATACTTCCATTTCTTTACGGAACATGAAAGTAAAATATAACACATTCATAAGTGTTTTCTTGACCTGGAATATGTAAATATTCCGTTGATTACTGATTAATGTACAAGTAAAGCAATATTAAAGAAGATGATCAATTATAACAAAAAGACGTTTCAACTTTGCCAAATTTTGTTGCTTCCCAAATACCTACTTCCCATTAAAATACCTACTATATATAGTATATATATATATATATATATATATATATATATATATAATATATATATATAAGGGAAGTAGGTATTTTAATGTTGTTGTAGGAACAACTTGATAATGGTTGCGAAACCGAAAGGCCTCGTTCGAGGAAAAAGTGTATATAGCAGGGAAGCAACAAAATTTGACAAAGTTGTGATGAAGACTGCTAACATAGAGAAAATAACTGAGAAAAAAGACGTTTGTCTGTTTCTACGTAATCCGATCTTCACGTTATATCTGACGGTGCCTAGATAGGAGCTATCCGTGTTCAAAAACATATTCTAGACATAGTATTCTTTTTAAGTGAAACGTATTTCATGTAAGTTAAATTAGACAGAGAACACACGCTGTTTTCTTAGTTCCAAGATTATTGGATAATATCGATGCACGCCCACAAGTAAACAATTAACATCTCCATTTGGAAGCCATAATAGACTCTCCACAGGTGGTAGATTTGTCGTTTGTGTTGTGTTTCGATCAGGACAAGCTTCAGATACACCAGCTGAGCTGGACATTCAATCAGACTGTCTCTTGGCTGTGTTCCCTAAGTTATCGATCTGTCATAACATCAGATTACACTAGATTTACACTAGATTTATATAATTTTACTGCTCAACGGTTGAATTTCTTTACGTCTTATGAACACGATTGAAGTCTTCTCGCTTCTAAATTCGGAACAGCTTATTGTTTAAAAATTTTTTAAGTTTTAGCCATTAAAAGAGAAAGCGTACGTTTATCCGTTAAGCTAAAAAATGTATCCATCATTATCAGTTTGAACATTGTTTTTTAAACTGTGAAGCAATGTTTAGAAGATTTTCTATGCTACAGTTATTCCATATACGAATTACATTAGATCGTTTTTTTACACAAACAGGGCAGCCGTGGACCAAGCGAATAGCATTTCCTTTTCTTCTTCTGCCAGAAGGCCTTCATTTGCATACTATGCGCCGCCTTCATTTCCACTGTCCACCCCTGTCTCGTCTTCTTCTCACCGCAGAAAACCTCAAGATTTTAAATTTTGCTTCTGTATGTATTTCTATCCACACGGTTGTTTCCCAGTGTCATCATTTCCTCCTTGAGTTGTTTCATGTATCCGCTCAGACTGGAAAGTTGCCAAATATAGTTGAAAATTTGTTTATTTAATCTGGACCGATCCATCCGAACCATGTCCAAGGAATCTCTGTCTTTTCCTTCGACACAAACAGATCGTGTAGTTGTCTTCTGAATTACCCAACAAGAATTACAGTCACAGTAATCGATATTAGACAATTTGGAAAGTGTAGCGTTAAAGAGGTTATATTCACGGACCCTGAGGTTATTTTTGTTATACAAGTGTGTTATAAATGTTTTCGCAGTTATATGTAAATGCGTGATATTTGCTGGTATTCACAATCGTGTAACATTAAAACCCGGTAATTAAACTGACAGATGTTTTAAATTAAATAATTTATTTAATTCGTGTTTTAATTAATTGGAACAAAAATTAGACTGCGTTATCGTTATTATCGCTCGTTTAATTAAACAGGCTTGATGCTATAAATATAATTACTTCAATTCATTTTATGTCACTCATCGATTGAGCCAATTAGATGTTCTTTCGTGATCACACTTTTTACTGGGCGGCGAAGAGTGGTAAAATTTTTCTGCTTTATACCACTACTAATTTAATTTTAATCTATTCAGTATTTTTTGACAAGATAAACTATCGTATGCCTTTCATAAATACTAATATATTTGCCTCCTATAGAAATAAATTTTATGTGTAAAGCGTTAATTCTCTGCTAAGTTCCAGTAGCCCCAACACACGTGTACAGATTATGAAATACTAGCTCTTACCGGCGGCTTCGCACGCGAACATTTGACTTTTAATAAGTACTTTAATATAATTTTTATTGTCTATGCCTATATGGCGTTCTGTCAGCTCGTATAACAATTTTGTACTCATTAGTCAAATTCTCTCCAAAGCTGTTTTCAAGACTTGTACTATTTTAACTTGTACTAAATTATTACGTCGGTGCAACAGCCTTTGGAGATTTAAAAGCACCCCTTTATAAAAGACTTTGGAGAGATTTATAAAGCACCTGTTAAATCAAAAACGCTAAAGTCTTTATTTTAAGTGTTACTGTGTTAGAAGCATTGCATAACACATTAAACGTTATGTTTACCTCAACCACGGCTTTTACTTATTTCAGCAGTAAACTAACAACCAAAAACCGTTGTCACCTAACCTCACATGTAAAAACAACATGTATTTTCGCTTTGCATTAAGTAATAGGACAATTTACAATTAGCACACTTCTTCTTTTCCACTTCGTAATATATCGATACAATCGCATATTAAAAATATTAAAAAGTGCAGGTGCGGATAAAAGTACAGTTCCGATGCCGCTAAATAGCATTTGTTTATTTATATGACATCTTTATATAGGTCAACGAAAAGGCATAATTAAAAGGACCTAAATCGCGCGAACGGAGCAAAATTTCAAATTCCAAGTTAACCATTATTTTTCGCCTTGTGTCAAAGGTTACTTGTGCAAAATTTTGTGGCAATCGGTGTAACGATGTGGATTTGTATTCAGTACCCATAAACTCTCAGACTTTGAGTTTTATGTATATAGGTGTGGAATGTTACAGTACACATGTTCTATTTATAGGGTGAATTATTAGTGAAAAGGGGAAATCCAGTTTCTGAAACAAATAAATGTGGGTGGGCAGTCTGAAACTACTGTGCTGCCTTGGGATTAAGCAGATAATAACAAACAAGACGTTTACCTAGAATTGGTGAATCCCACATGTCTCGGAACTTGTCTCTCACTTCACGGAAGGGCAACTTATTAACGGCTTCTATAAATATCGGTATGGAGAAGCATACATTACTTCCATGTTCCAAGATTTATATTTAAAATCATTTACTTGAATTCGGTTAGATAATTTCTAAAAAAACTATCAGTCACCCTCAAACTATTCTCACTATTTATAGAAATTTTTTTTAATTGTGGGGTAGTCGTTTAATATAATGTTATTTTTTAATCAATTTTATCTATATAAATTAGGTACTTTATTTTTATAAAGAAATTGAACTACGCAGATAATCATCCCTCCTCCTTAACCGATCCCCACAATTAATGACATTTATACTTTCATAGAGGTATAGTTTTTTTATCATATGTAATTTCTCATATGTAAGCTTATCCTTCAAAATTAAATATTCGTACTTTACTTGATTTCAGCACAGCAATTTTCAAAAATCACTCCCTTTAACTTCCCACTCCATTTATAATTATCTCATTTACCATTTTACTGTGGATTAATACACTTTATTTTTAGGGCACTTATTTATTAAAATTAAGTACGTTACTATTGTTAAAACACAAACTAATGCAGGTAAACTACCTCTCCCTCCTAACCGAACAACTTGGTTGCCTGGCAAGAAAATTATTTTAATTTTCAACAATTACCATTGTTTGAAATGATTAAATAAATTTTCAAGTACTTTACTCTTGTTAAACGTAAAACGTTGCAGGTAAACTACCCTTCCTGCAATCCTTCCTACAATTCTTTAAACCTGACTTGAATAAATCGTCACTTAAACGCACTGACTAATCGCCCGCAGTAAACTGAGCTGAGTAATCGCGACGTAAAACTGAAACCAAGCGTCGCTAAATGCTTATATTTATAACCCGCTGAGATGCCAGAATAATCAGTAACTTTGGATGACGTGATAAACAAACAGGCGCTCTCAAATCCGCTAGAAACAGTGACCTTGAACTCAGTACGCTGACCGCGCGGTCTGGAATAGACTCGATGGTTGACGTGTGACAAGTGTCACGTAATTGTCCTTCGTCTCAAAGTAGCACACACACATTACAGCTGGACTCTGCTGGCATAGCGAGACACTTGTAGAACTTTCCGTATTACGTAACAATATTGTGATATTACTATAATACCATTCAATTTGAAAGCGTTCCGATGAAACGTGTATTTCTGATTCACAGTTGTTACTATATATATCTATATATACTATATATTTCCGACTATATTGTTACACTGTATAACATTTTTAATTTTGAAACAGAAAATTTATAATAAGGGAAGTTTGTAATGAAGTTCATGACAGAAGCAGATAAGTAATTATCTCTTGTTGCGTGTTTTTAAGTTACCCAATGGACAGTGGACAGAAATGCGCACAGTTAAGAAAGCTTTTTTGGACAGAAAATGGAAGGGGATAGAATTCCAAAACTACTGTATGAGGCAAGAATTGCTGGGAGAATACCCACGGCCCGGAGAAGAGTAACTTGGGAGGATAATGTGAGGTGTTCTCTGCAGGGGCTGGGAGTGCAGTGGAATGAAGTTAGTTAGCGAAGGCCCTGGCCATGCAGAGACCACGGTGGGGAGACTTTGCTCAACCATTACACCTTGTGGTAGAAGAAGATTGGAATAAGAAGAAGAATCTAGGCCGGTGATACAGTTACCTGAGAATTATAGCTTATTTCTAATTTTATATTAAATTACTAAAACTTAAAGCTAATAAAAATCAATACAATCAATTCAAAAAAATTGAAAACTAAAAATGTTGATCAGTAACGGTACTTTTAATTTACTTTTATGTTAAAGAATTACTATATTATTTATTGGCTAAAAAAACGTAATTACATAATCATTATTATAAGGTAAGCACAATATTAATATAAACAGCTGCGAGACAGGTGACAAGGAACAAGGGCTCTTAAGTTGTACACCAGATAAACTCTAAAACCCAAACGGGACACCACGTCTGTTGTCTTGTGATAACACGGTTCTGAGCAAAGCGTCTCCAAAGCAGGATAATTCCTTGTCCTCCGTGTTTCCTCTCATTGTACGCACGCAGCAGTGTACTGCATATTACAACGCAGTTTGACCAAACCGTGTAATCGTTACTTACAAAAGTGCGCCACTCTGCTAAATTTTATAAAGGTGTTTTAAGCAAACAAAATTGCGTCATTCAAAAAAATAAAGGAAACAAAGGAAAGAGTTTTAATTGTGTATATAGTGTCACAAACGAAATTGCATTCACTATGCGTGGATAAATTGTAAGATCAACAACTAAATATATAATATTGATATATGCACTCAGAAAGTTACTTTAATAAATGTAATGTTCAAAACATATTTAATAGTGTACTAAGTGACGTAGATGGTAGTATGTATAAGTAAAATATCCTTAGCGTCATACAATGCATGTAGCTTTTGCATTCTATAGTCCAGTAGGAACCTGCATAATTCGATGTAAGTACTTGCATACATGAATTGTGACCAAGCATAACAATTTTGGTCAACCGAACAATCTGTAACAGGTTTGTTTACGACAATCTATGACCTGTTGTTTCCTGAATCATTCTGCACAGTGTATGTCCAACTATCTAGCTTACATACACTAGTATGTGTTATAAAAAAAATTTTATTTTAAATAACTTTGTTAATAATAATAAAGTAATTAAGTAGAAGTCGTGATTTAAAACTTGTGAACAAAATAAGTAATTATTTAATTGAGAAAAGTTTATGAATGAACGGAGCCAAAGTGTTGCATAAGATTGCGTTCCCCTTCTCTCGTGTTTATACCGGTTTAGAGTACGTATACAATAGTTGTGTTATTCAGTCGCATTGTGGGGAACAATAAGAGTAAAACCCTCTTTCTCACTGACACGCTCAACCCTCCTTTGTTAACTAAATATGTAGGCCACCCTCTGACCTACATTCCAGTAAACAGCTGATCGGCTATTTAACCTTGAAAGATATGTGTGTGTGATTTCTGTCTCTCCCTTAGAAGAGAAATTGTTCTTTTCTAATTTGTGTAAATTGATTACTTATGAATTTATTATATGTATATGTAATATATGTGTAATATACTAATATTAATTTTAAGTACGTGCTAATGTGTTAGAACGAAATGGCCCAATTTAACCCGGATTTGTTATTAAAAGACGAGCTGTCTTACGAAGCCCTTTTGCGTGGACTACCCCATGCTGATGTAACAGTCGCGGAATTACGAAGGTCAATTCGCGAATGTGGATTTGATGCGCCCGTGCAATTAAACAATCTATGCCAACTCGATTATGAAAGCGAGAAAGAAATTTGTAATGCCAAGTATAGTGAACTATACTTATTGTCTCAAACACTCCAAGACGAGAAATCTCCGGCAAAAATTTTGCGGACTACCCAGAGAATAGAGCATTTAAGCAGGCGAATAAAAAATTTGTCGATCTGGCCGAATCTCGCAGAAATACCCGTTGATGTACAAAAGCTAGCAGACGAAGCTCTACGCCGCTTACCTTCAATTATCAACGATTTAAGACGAAAATCCGACTCATTCAGGATGGACGAAATAGAGAAATCATTAATGAAATTACACATCTCCCCAGTACAATCCCCCACCACTGGTTTACCTCCGCCTAACTCGGATCGGAACTCACCTATCGTATCGCAAGTGCAAGCGAACCCAGAACAAAATACTGATACAGATGTAAATGTCCCTCCTCCCGAGCATTTTCAGTTTCGTCCCGGAAATAATGAATTGACCAACACCCCCAATTAATCTAATCACCCTCATCGAGGAATTACCCCTATGAACTATAACGCAGATCTATACGGAAAAATGACTCACCCTGTGGAGAAGATTTTATCCGAAATCCCTTATACAGATGGTTTAAATGTTTCCAAGTTACTAACATTTATTAGTTATCTTCTTCAGGTAAAGGATCTACAGCAGCTGAATGACTGGTAAATTTTACAAGTTCTGTTACCAAAGTGTAAACCCCCGTTAAAAAATCGTGTGCTAGAAGCCCTAACCTCTACTTTCCCAGTAGAAGAGCTACATAGCTCTTTAATAAAATACTTTATTCCCACCGGCATCTATGAGGAAATAAAAAAGAAGACAGTACTCCGAGTACAAGGACATCAGGAGAGATTAGCTCACTACATCTCCGATATTAGGGAGTCCTCTCGACTACTACGTGTAAGCTGGAATGAAACACAACTGATGGACACCATTTTAATAGGAGTGTCACCCGAAGAAAGATCTCGACTATCATTGATGAATAGACCCAATACTATTGCTGATCTAGAACAGTGCAGTATCCATTCTTCAAATGTATGGTACTCAGATCAATATAGAAAAGCAATGAAAACCTCTGGAACTAATAGACATCAATTGCGAGCACTACTGCCTGATGTAACAACCTCGTATGAAAGACAAGTTTCTAGTAGACCTCACCATGTGCGCAAAGCTGGTAAGTTAACTGTAAACCCAGATAAAGCGGAAACCAAGTACCCACCTCGCAGAAAACCCACCTGTTATAATTGTGGCAAATATGGGCACATAAGAAGAGAGTGCAAAAGTAAGCCATTGGAACGGAATAACCCCAATTCAAAAAACATGTAAGGCAGGGAGACCCGAAAACCTGTGTCTTCCGCAGCTACTCAAAATTGGGTAAACTAAAAGAAACCAGTAATAATAATAAGAATGAATTATTCTATAACCAAGTGAAAAACAAAAAAGGTGCGAAAGATATCGACCCCTATGTGCGAGAATTTCGTGAAAAGTGTAATGCGATTAATAGATGTAAATGGAAAAAAAATCTACTACCATTAATACGAGTCGACTTAGGCGTTACATCCCCCATCGCCTTAATTGATTCGGGATCTAGTAGAAGCTTAATCAGCCAAGAATTAGCGGACATGTTAGCTAAACATCATCTAGTAAAACGGAACCAACCTGTGAATATAAAGTGTGCTACCGCTGATAAACGTAAAATAAATATAAACCTGAGCATTACCGTTAAGGTTAAAATAAAAAACCTAAGTTGGATATTTACAATGTTAGTATGTAATGAATTAGGACCTGATTTAATATTAGGTGCAGATTTTATTAGTAAGACAGGAATGATTCTTGACATCTACGAGCGAGAATTTTATTTCAGATTTGACCGTGCAAGAAAACATAAATTTGATAGTAATGAAGATAAACGTTGTTCATCTACTGCACATGTAATACACCAAGATTCAGATTTATCTCACCTAGAACGAAGAGATAGAGTCAAAATAGTAAAACTAATAAAAGAATTTTCCCCGGTTCTTACACCAAAACTAGGACTGACGGACCTAATAGAGTATAAAATTAATCTGAGTGATCAGAAAGTAATACGACTACCCCCGTACAAGTTGTCGCCCCCCAAGATGGAAGTCATGCGAAACCATATCAATAAGTTATTGGATCAAGGTGTCATAGAACCCTCTACGTCCCCATATTCTTCACCCTCCTTTTTAGTACCGAAAGGACCAGATAAACACCGACTAGTTGTAGACTACAGGCAATTAAATAAAAGAATAGAATTTGAATCAATCCCTCTTCCAGACATCCATAGTGCGTTTCATTATTTTACTAAAGCAATGGTTTTTACGGTAATGGATCTAAATCAAGCTTTTCACCAAATACCTCTTTCAGAAGAATCCAAACGTCTAACCGCGTTTGCAGTTCCTTTTAACTTGTACCAATTTACTAGGGTACCCTTTGGAATATCTCAAGGAAGTTCCGTATGTAGTAGACTATTGGAGAAGATATTTCACGACATTAAATTTAAATATGTGTACCACTATTTGGACGACATCGTAATATACAGTGAATCAATGGAACAACATCTCAGACATTTGCGTGAAGTGTTATCTCGTTTACTAAGAGCAGGATTAACGGTGAACCCAAATAAGGTAAGTTTTGCTGTCCCTCAGTTTTCTTTCTTAGGACACATCGTGAAAGCGAATGGAAAGGTAAGCATTGACCCCGAACGTACCCGTGCTATTAGAGAATTTGCACCCCCACGAGATGCAAAAGGTATAGCCCGATTTTTAGGTATGGTGAATTATTTCCACAAATACATTCCCCATCTTGCCGAAATAGCAGCACCCCTAAACTCCTTACGAAAGAAGGGAACAAAGTTCGAATGGAGCTCAATACATCAAAACGCGTTTGAGCAACTTAAAGAAAGCATTATATCTCCCCCAGTTTTGCAATTAGCTGATTTCACAAAACCATTCGTCGTGCAAACCGACAGTTCCAGTGTAGCGTTAGGTGCAGTGATATACCAAGAGATAGATAACTGTAGACTACCAATTAGTTATGCATCACGAACACTGAGCGATCAAGAAAGAAAGTATTCTGCATATGAATTGGAATGTTTAGCAATTGTTTTTGCATTCGAAAAGTTTAAACCCTTCCAAGAACATAAAGAATTTCTTTTAGAAACCGACAATCAGGCGTTATCATGGTTATTGAATCACCCTAAACAAATAGGACGAATTGGCAGATGGATATTGAAATTAAACTGCTACAAATTTAGAGTGCAGCATATTAAAGGTACTCAAAATGTAGTCGCCGATACCCTGTCCCGTATGTTCCAGTCACCCACTAAAACTTCCGAAAACGTAGTGAAACCGGAAATAGCAAGTGCGAACGCCGTAATTACTGAATTCCCCCTTGCCTTTACAAACATTGCCCTATATCAACAACAAGACCCCTTACTAAAGCCTATTATAGAACAACTTACCCAAGGTATTAAATCCGAGAAGTACGTATTGAGTAAGAATGTACTGTGTCTCAAAATAAGAGACGGAAAGGAATTAAGAATAATAGCCCCGGATGTAATTAAGCCCATGCTAATGGAATACTTCCATTCATCTACCATAGGAGCCCATATGGGAATCAATAAGACGATACATCGTATTCGAAAGGAATATCATTGGAACAATATGAACTGCGAAATAGCTACCTTCGTAAAGAAATGTTCATTATGCGCCCTTAGCAAACCCGCCAGAAATACTCAAGTAAGCCAATTGATATCAGAAATCCCAAAGACCCCTTTTTCGAAACTTTATCTAGATTTCTCAGGTCCGTATCCACGATCCAAATCAGGAAATACCATGTTACTGATATGTGTAGATTCGTTCACCAAATTTGTTTGGATGTATCCCATGCGACGAGCATTAGCGTCGACAACAGTTAAAATACTACAGGAAAGATTATTTAAAGATTACGGTACTCCAGTACGTATAGTATCTGATAACGGCCCGCAGTTTAAAGCAAAAGAATTTAGGAATATGTGTTTCAAGTTAGGGATAGACCATATAACCACTACAGAGTATCGACCGCAAGGCAATATTGCTGAAAGGTATCTACGAAACCTCAAATCTGCGCTAATAGCCTATCATGCGAACGATCACACGTCGTGGGACCAAAATCTATCCTGGATTCAATACGCTTTTAATTCAGCTTACCACGAAGGTCACAAGTCGACCCCGTTCGAGTTACTATACAAGTATAGACCAAACCACCCTTTTTCCACAAGATGGAATATACACGATCTGCTGCCTCCGAAAATAACGGATAAGCAGATAAAGCGAATATGGAACAAAGCCCGCTCTAACTTGAGAGCAAGCTTGGAAAAATCCAGAAGATACCACGAGAAAGGTAATAATAGCAACTCAGTCAGGTACCAAGTAGGTGACTTAGTAATGTACAAGACTCACCCCATTAGTAGTGCGATTGATAAGACCACCTCGAAACTATCATTCAGATAGTGTGGCCCTTACCAAATCCAAAAGTACCTAACTCCAGTTACAGTAGCCCTGTGCGATCCTGCAACTCAGAAATATGTGCGGAGAACGCATATTTCGCAACTAAAGTTGTATAAGAAGAAGTGACGGTAGAGTATAACCCAAAAAGAAAAGGGAATACTAGGCAGTAAAGAAAATTATATTTCTGAATCCACAAAAAAAAAAAAAAAAAAAAATGTAAAACGTAGAGTTTGGAAACGAGGCCTGATCAACCTGAGTTCCAGTTCTGCGAAGCATGCATTAAGGAATAATCATTAACTAGATGGGTACTATCACTCATTAACTATATGAGTTATATAGGACTCACAGAAGAAAAGATAGAATTCTAAATAGTAAAGATTTAGAAAGTTACTCTATAGAAGAGAGAGTAAGACAAACAAAAAACCGGTAGTAAAATTAAGTGATAGAGATAAGAAAGAGTTTTGTGTTTTAATTGTGTAAATATTTAGTGTAAATAGTATGTAAAAAAAAAAAGGTTGTTCATAAGAATATAAAGTGTACTGTGTTGTAACTATAGGTAATAACTATGTGGACAACGTTGTAAAGTGTACGACAACTATGTGAAAGAAATTACACACACTAACCCCATTCAATATCCCAGTGCCCAATAGTGAGTTAGACTCAAAAAGCTTAACCGTAGCGTGCAATTTAAGCGGTGGAGTATGTGACGATATAAATAAAAGAAATAATCAAGAAAATAAAAATTTTAAAAAATTAAGGTTGCGAGCTCTTAAGCCATTTAAATCTCACTGTATTAATATAAAATACCTGTATGTACTCAGTATGAGAGGAAGCAGTAATTAATTAGTTATTTAGAAGATACTCTAATAAAAAGAAAAATTGTAAAGAGTTATTAATATCGTATTTAACCCTTTGCTTGTAAGCAGGCGCTGTCCTGTTGATTCCAGACTCGACATGCTTTCCGAGTCTTGTGTGAGTTAGAATAAGATAAAAAAATTAATGTTAATAATAAAAAAATCTGAAGGCATAAATAGTCGCTAAAACAACTGATTTAAATTATGTATATTTGTTTAGGGATAGCTTGGATAAATAAAAATGTTAACTTAAATATAGTTAGGAACTATATTCTCGCGCGGAAATTGTCCCACTAACTTTTGCCCAGTACCAGGCGAAGGGAGCGGAATTTCTCTCTCTTGCAATGGTGACTTCGTACAGTATAGACGTAGGAGATGTGCGCTTAAAATATGTTAACTACATTTTGTCTCACCTTAAGATGGTGTACCAGATGTAGCTGTTTAAAGCATCTGGATGTGTTAATTACTATAGTCATGTAAATAGACAAGAAATTTAAGGTAAAAAAATCGAAACGTAAAAAAGGAGTGTAACACAAGATGACGTCGTGCTTCAACAAATAACAACAATTCCAAAGTCATACCCGGAGATGTGAACTACCAGAAGCCACAAACTCTACTGCACGTGACAGAATATGCAGATCAGGACATCCGAGAATCTACAAGATCATCGTAGATATCTACACGACATATTGTTCAACCTGCGAACTTTTGGAGCCCTTTACAGAGGAAGGCCAGACCGAGATGACGACGTAGCTGTTCCTGTTTCCCAAGACGGATACCCCAGGACGAGTCTTCTGCATACCAATTAAAAGGTGACTCGATAGCCTGTCTATCGAGGGTTACTAATATTTGTTACACAACACATCTTGAAAGAGACTTTTCAGAAACTATTAACTTTGTAAAGACTTATAAATTAAATCTAAGAATTTCATGTAACTATTCTAATTTCATACGTTGTAACAGTTTATATGCTAATGTAGAGTAATATAATTCAAGCAATAATACCATTCTTCCAATGGTTGAATAAAAGAAAGTCTTGCAAGCTAATATCATGAAATGAGTATAATTAAAAGTTTTAATTACAGAAATACAGAAAGTTGACCCGGATCCGAGGTATAGCTATATAAAATCAAGTTTGATCTCAAAGTTTAAAGAAACCTTTCAAATAACCTAATAATTGAATTAGTAAAGTCATGGGATCTGTCAGTATATGTTTTTAAATGTTAAATAAAGAGAAGTCTTCTTGTTACACACATATGAGGAGTGCTTAAATCAATTGTATACCTTGCCATTGTTTCCTTACACAGTTAGTAAGTAATTTGTTACATTAATTATTTGTGATCAATTCTGTTACAACGTAGGCAGCCCATCTAATTAACGGAGTTTAATTACGAGGGTTTCCCTGGATTTGTAACGCGGCGAAAAGACGTTACAAAACTACCCCTTTCCCTTAACCGATCTTCACCAAAAACCATAGGTCTTGAGTACTCTACAATTGAGAGCTGTATGCAAAAAATTATTTGTTTCTGTTTGACTTTGCGGCTGTTATCGTTTGCCATAGAAAATACCCTTGTTAAAACATAAAACGTTGCAGGTAAACTACCCCTTTTCCTTAACCGATCTTCACCAAAAACAATAGGTCTTGAGAACTCTATAATTTAGGGCTGTATGCGGAACATTATTTGATTCTGTTTGAATTTGCGGCTGTTATAGTTTCCATAGAAAAAAAAACTATAGATAGACAGACAGACACACAGACAGATAGACACACAGACACACACACACACACACACACACACACACACAATTTTCGAAAAATGACTTTTTTCATGTTTTGAGGGAAGTACAATCAGAATCTGCAATAATCTCGACCACGATTTTTTTGCCATCACCATACTTCCATTTCCTTATGGAACATGGAAGTAATAAAAATGGAAACGTAATCATTACATAATTGAGATATGCTTGCCTGCCACGAACGATATATTTTCTCTCATACATGATTTAAATTAAAATGAAAAACTATAGAATTTTGTTAAAGTTAAATGAAATGTTTCCATAGAAACTACTTCTTTGTTGTCAATAACGTAGTACACATATTAAAAACTTATAAAAATTTACCTCCTCCATCATCAACTACCATTTTAATTTATAAAAAAAATAACCCCTTCCTCCTTCAACTACCCTTTTCATTTATAGGTATTTCATCTACCTTTCTACAGTGGATTATTATAACCTTCTTTTCAGGATACTTTATTTCTCAAAATTAAGCACTTTACTCTCGTTAAAACGTAAAACGTTGCAGGTAAACTACCCCTTTCCCTCAACCTATCTTCACCAAAAACAATAGGCCTTGAGGCGTCTATAATTGATGGCTGTATGCAAAATATTATTTGATTCTGTTTGAATTTGCGGCTGTTATCGTTTGCCAAAAAAAAAAATTCTGCACACAGACACTTTTCGAAAAATGAGTTTTTTCATGTTTTGATGGTAGTACAATCAGAGTCTGCCGATATCTCAAACACGATTTTTTTCGGCATGACCACACTTCCATTTCCTTATGGAACATGGAAGTAAAATTTCAATAAAATTTAACAATTGATATTGTTCCATGCTATGTCACCACGGATACGCGAACAAAATATTTTTTTGCTTTCCGAAATTCACAGATAACAAACGCTGGGCGGTACACGCTTTCTTTCGCGTTGTTTAAATAAAAGATAGTTTAATCAAATTAATTCTTTATTTTTAAAATATTAACAACAAGGTACAATTGGTATTTTGATTATCTTTCTCATCATTTTTACCAAAAGCATGATGATATATTTATTTTCGTTCTGAGTGTACTTATTAAAAATAATTTTATAAATAATTGGAACATGGAAATCATGTATGGTTCTCCATACCGATTTTTTCGTTGGTGGAGGATTGGATAATTTTTGTTTGATTTCTTTTATACGTGTAACTGCAATAAATAATGCCATTATGCCATGCGTTAGTTGATCCGTGTTCATCTTCTACTTTTGTTTGGTGTCGGGCTCATGTAGGTATTGAAGGTAATGAAAAAGCTGATACTGCAGCGAGAAACGCAGCAAACAACAGCCCACGGGTAAATGCGATTGCCATACGACCTGACGACGCAAAGCACCATCATTAATGTGTCTGCCGCCAAGCAGAGCGTCTGTAAATGGCAAATACAGTCCTCAGTTTGCATCACCAGACTGTGAATTGGGCACACGAACTAACATCCTACACGGATCCGTATGCACTTGTGGCGGAGCACTTACAGCAAAACATATAATCGGAGACTGTAGTGCACTTGCTCTTGGTCAACTGAGACAAAGAGACAGAGTAAAAGTTAACCTCGGAAACGAACAGTTAGCGACAGACGGAAGCAGCAAGCAGCCAACTTATTATAGTTGTCTTGTTTGTTCATCATCTTCTTTCACAGCACTACACTTTATATAATATTGAAACTTTCTCATGTGAAAACTTACTTGTCTTTTTCGTTGAACGCGTTTCGGCGTCGTATTCGCCTTCGTCAGCTTAGAACAGACTGCCAGAATTTAGTAACGGTTGTTGCTTGGAAGGTATAGTGGGGGTGGTGTGTAGCGGAAAGGGATTGGCGCGGGGATCCGAATTATTGTTTGTTTTACGTATAATTGTGTCGAAAAGTGTATGTGATTTATATTGTAATTGGTCGTTTAGTATGTTGTTTGGTTGTGTGTGTGGTGTTTGTATATTTCATACTGTTCAGCTGTGTAGAGTTTTCGACCTTTGGGTAAGAGGTGTAATATTTCAAGATTAGTATCTATGTTGGTGTAGCTATGGTTATGTGTGTGTATGTGTGTGGCAAACGCAGAATGTATATTGTTGTTGGAGAGGGCCTTTAAGTGTTCAGAGTAACGGGATGAAAAAGATCTTCCCGTTTGGCCTATGTAGAAACTATTGCAGTTATTACAATTTAATTTGTATACACCTGTTCTATTGTATTTGTCTATGTCCGTGTTTGTATCGTTGATGTGTTTTTGATGGTATTGTTAGTTCTGAATGCTATTTTGTATTTGTGTTTTCTGAATGTGTTGGCAAGTTTGTGTGTGTTGGAGTTATGGTATGTGAGTGTGATGTATTTATTGTGTTGTGTGTTGTTGGTATTTTGTGTTTTGTTATTTTTGTTTTTGATGCGTTTGTGTAGTTTGTTTATTAAATTGGGGTTGTAACCGTTTTTCATTGCTATGTATTTGATTGTGTTGAGTTCGTCAGTATAATCTTGTTTACTTAAGGGTATTTTAGTTAGTCTATGCAGCATATGGTTGAAGGCCGCATGTTTATGTTGTGTTGGGTGGTTTGATGTGTTGTGTATAACCATGTCAGTTGTGGTAGGTTTTCTGTATATTTTGTACTTGTGTGTATTGTTAGTTTTGTTAATTGTTAGGTCTAGAGTATTAGGTGTAGAGTTAATTGTTGGCTTTATAAAGTATATAAAGCCAACTTACTGTATCGGCTCAGATAAGATTGTTTCGCACCTGTACGTGTATTGAGTAACTAGACTGTAGGTGGACTATTGTCGGCGAACAACACTCAATGTCGAATCGTTGGTCTAAAGGCCTTAGTTTCCATGTACTCAGAACATTAAAAACAATACTAAACTAATACTCGTAATAATATTACACTAAAAAATATAATAACAACTTACATTAAGTTACACATTAATACATGTAAAATGTTAACGATAATAGGTTAATAAACAATCTCTATTTGCTAAGTGCACATTGGATAGAAGTTATAAAAAGAGACAAATTTTGACTGGGCAATTAAGGTCACCGGCACACGGCGCGACTATTTTGCGACTTTAGTTGCTAAAAGGTTGCGCTACCAATTGTTTTCCGATCCGCGACTGTTGTAGAGTAAAACGCCGCACACGACGCTATCGCAAAGAGACCGGTTTGAAATCACTCACATTGCAGTCGCTGGCAACCCAGCTTGCTAGTCGAGAAGCAACTTGTGTAGCGTGGTTGTGCAACCTTTTCCATTCTGCGTTTTTTACTGTAAATTCATTTTATAATTTTTTAAAGTTCTTATAGTTTCATTTTAATAGTTTTTGTAATTTTTATTAACTTTATAATTTCATCCGTAAAATGAATGATGAGGCGGTGAATATAAGATTTGTCCAAGAGGTGAAAAAGTCTCTTTTAAAATTTTGAATCTGATTCTTTCAGCTGAGTAGCAGCTACAAAAGGCAATTAATTAATTTTTTAATTTTTCTTTCGATGTAAGGATGAGTCCAGGATACATTTAGTATTTGGATCAAGAGAGTACTCACTGACAGCTTCAGTAAGAAAGTCCAAAACCATGGCCTTTAAAGGTAAATATCCAGTGAGGACTAGGATAGTTATAAACAACAGCACTTTATAACAAGCGAGCTGTTTTAAATATGTGGGCTGTGCGATAAGCTAAGAATCTGAATATGATATAAGAGAGAAGATAAATAAATTTAGAAATATTTGTAGTACAATTCATAGAAATCTTAGAAATAAAACGAGATAAAGCACAAGGATTAAATTTTATAAGACAATTGCAATACCCACATTGATTAATGCGAGTGAGGCGTGGGTCATGACAAAAAAGCAAAGAGGCAAGATTAAGAGTGCTGAAATGCAGTTTCTTCGAAATACTTTAAATTACACATTTTACGATAGAATAAGGAATGAAGGTATCAGAGCAGAACTCGAAGTAAAGAACATAAATGAAATTATTCCAATTTACCGAAGACAATGGTAAGATCATCTGCAAAGGATAACAGAGGTTCGATTGCCGGAAGCGGCATTGAACTATGAAGTCATTCGGAGAAGAGAGGTGGGTCGTCCGAGGATGAGATGGGTGCTGGAACAGGTTTATATAACCTAATCTTTAAAGAGGAGAAGAAGAAGAAGTAAACTGGATAAAAAACAGTTGAACGTACTGTGGCTATGACAAGTCGAAACTGAAGAATAATTGTGCAAACCACCAGAGCGGCTAAAGAAAACAATCAAGATAAAACTACTTGATAGTCATCAAAATTGAATTGATCACAATCACGAAGGTTAAGTGTTTTGGAGAGAAATGAATATCACTTTTCCTAAGTGGTATCAGATAGCGTAATATCGCTGTTGGTAGCCCTATAGCTTGAAAAGCGTGAACTCTGAAATATCTGTGCCAGTAAAATTATCTCTCCAAAACCTAATCTACTTGAGCAAAAAAAAAACGATAAACGTAGGCTTCGAGTACGAATGTTATCAATAATCGGTGTATTCGGAACACGATTTAACTGCCGCCCATCAATTCCGCCTTTAAAAAAATTAAATTTCCTTAGGGTAGAATCGTTGTTGCTGAGGGTCGCGCGAGCGCGCCTCGCATGACCTAGATGAAATTCGGTGTCATTTTCCGTGACAAATGATATTAATGGTTTGCCGGAAAATTGTGTGTACGCCTTTCCCAGACCCCTAGCTATGCGTAGGCTGCAGGTGATTATTTTGTCCATTAATTTTACTAAAGAAAAATGTACTTTAGACCTTAAGGGAGAGAGAGCGCGCGCGCGCGATAACGATCCGCGTCATGTGTTTTGTAAAATTTGAATCCCACGCTTCTTGTCAGTTTACAGTACTTTCAGTAACCGTGTGCGTGCACAGAGGATGTATGCCTGTTTGTGACAATGGATGCTATCCATAAACCATAAACACGGTTTCTAAAAGCAGGATTATAGCAAGATGTTTAGCCCATTTCATACGTTCGATTTCAATTTCTAAACTAAGTTAAACAATTCTCAGGTTGTCATATTTCTAAACGGCTGTTGTAGGAAAACAATACTTTATCTGTACTTTAAATTATTAAGAATCAGAATGTATGGTATTAATTTTTCATTGAATGTAACAAAGAACTTTCATTGTCACACATAGAATTATAAAAAAAAAAAAAAAATATATTTACACCTAGTAGACAGTACACTTGATCATAACAAATTTTTTGCCATAATGTGAAGTACATTCCCGTCCATGTCCCATCACGAAGTCATAAATAGTAAAAGCGCTATGATATTTTATGATTAGCCCTTACGCAAAATACACACACAGGCACTATGTGTGCCTGTAGTTTCGACTATGTAGTGTTAAACTGTGTAATAATTATGTATATTTTCATGTAGCCAGTGGCTGATTTCTAAAATTATAGGTGCCGGAACGGATCAATTCAAAAGTTGTTCAGACACAAATGTACTTATATTTTATATTAGCGTATAAGTTTACCTCAGGTTATTACAAAGGAGGTAAATATTTTTAAAGCTTTATAAAGTATGTAACATACGCATAAACGCGTATCTAAAAAGGTAATAAAGTTTAATGATATTTCTAAAGAGCTTCATCAATAGTCAGGTCAGCCGCACGACAAGCATAAACATGTCACTCATGATGGCATCATTCCGTCAGTGTATGCATTGAAATATTTCAGTATGATTCCGGCAGTTTTTACATCGAAATGTATGCATAAAATTCTTTATATACTTTATGTAAACTAACGAATATAAAACCAACGATGAGCCTGCTCACATAATGCTTAAGGCTATGCCATGGCTTATCTAACCATCAAAGCATGTCTCTAGTAAGGAAATAAAGTTCATCGTATGTTACTATTATATTAAGTTTTGCACAATTCTATATAAAGTTCCATCCATTATGAACTTTATTCTAAATGTTACTCCAATAGTTACTTTTCTGACCTACTTACGCTTTGTAAACTAATTGAGGTTTTAGTTTTATGAATTTGCAGTTACCGGCTAACAAACCTCTGGCAATCTCTATAAAAAAGTTGTCCATAAAACTTTCCACTATTGGTTTTGGAATTAAAGATATTTTACCTTATTTCTAAAGTATTTAGTAATTTATTAATCGAAAAATTGGGATTCAAGACCACAGAAGGAGATGGTATGAACACTTTAATCGTATGCCTGTCTGTCTGTCTAATAAACTGTCTGTTTGTACTCTTTAATCCGTCTTTCTGTGGCTGCCTTGGGCTATCATCCTACCAGAAAGAGAGATATCGGCAGACCGAGGAGAAGATGGGTTCCGGAACAGGTCTCAGGCCCTAGTCCTTGGAGTGATGATGAAAAATTACGAACGTTCTCACGACGCAGTGATCTTTCGAGAAAAAGTAAACAAACAACTGGCTACTAAAAAATAATATTAAAGAACTATATATTATCAACGTTTTTTTTAAATTTTTTTGTACGTGTTGCAAACCAGCGTGAAAGAAATCAAATTAGCCGCAGCCGGTGTAACATCTGCGCACATGTGACGGAATCGCGGCTTCGTTAGCACATCATAGTACAACACCTGCCTGTATAATTAGAAATTAATTCTATGTAAACATGGCGGCGAATGACAGCGTAATTGATCTATCAGCTGTGAGAAGTGTTTGTGCCCTTGAAATGCAGTTTGACAGAGAGCTGTCGTTGTTGTCTCAACACTGCGACTCGCCTCACAACTTGGCTTTTGTCACTGCACTGTATTTCAGCGGACGGATAAAGTCCACATTACCCCTCTTACAATGTACCAATATTGTGTGTGTGTGTGTGTGTGTGTGTGTGTGTGTGTGTGTGTGTGTGTGTGTGTGTGTGTGTGTGTAATTTATTTAATATTTATAATTTATTTACCTCAAGATATTTTTTCCTTTTTCGAACATGTTTCGGGAATCCTATTGTTCACATCCCCAGACTTTGAGTATTTTCGATGTTGAGTCCTTTGAAAATTGTGTCATGTTTTCTATTGATCAGGTATTAGTTTGTTTTGTGTTGGTATATTTGTAAATTTTCCCATGTGTTCATTATGATGTCTGTGGGGTATGAATTTTATTAGTGCCATGTTGGTTATGTCTGGCAATTCATGTCCTTTGTTTATTGGATTGTGGCCAAATTAGATTTATAGTTGTCTTCATTGTTCATCTCTTCTTTCACAGCACTATCACTTTACTAAAAATGAACTTTATCTTGTGAAAACTTACTTTTTTCTTCGGACGCGTTTCGGCGTACGTATCCGCCTTCTTCAGGTTTTAGTCAGACTGCCATCATTTCGTAACGGTTTTTGTGTGGAAGGTGTAGTGGGGGTGGTGTGTGGGGGAAGGGGATTGGTGCAGGGATTCAACTTGATGTTTGTTTTTTGTAAAATTGTGTCAAAAAGTGTATGTGATTTATATTGTAATTGATCGTTGAGTATGTTGTTTGGTTGTGTTGTGTGGTGTTTATATATTTCGTATTGTTCAGTTGTGTTGAGTTTTCGACCTTTAGGTAAGTAATGTAAAATTTCGAGATTAGTGTCTATGTTGGTGAAACTGTGGTTTTCTGTGTGTATGTGTGTGGCAAATGCGGAGTGTATATTGTTGTTGGTTAGAGCTTTTAAGTGTTCAGAATAACGGGATGAAAAAGATCTTCCTGTCTGGCCGATGTAGAAACTATTGCAGTCATTAAAATTTAATTTGTAAACACCTGTTTTGTTATATTTGTCTATGTCTGTGTTTGTATTATTGATGTGTTTTGTAATGGTATTGGTTGTTCTGTATGCTATTTTGTATTTGTGTTTTCTGAATGTGTTGGCGATTTTGTTTGTGTAGGAGTTGTGGTATGTGAGTGTGATGTATTTATTGTGTTGTGTGTTGATGGTATTTTGTGTTTTGTTGTTTTTGTTTTTGATGCGTTTGTGTAGTGTGTTTATTAAATTAGGGTTGTAACCGTTTTTGATTGCTATGCATTTTATTGTGTTGAGTTCGTCGGTGTAATCTTGTTTATTTAAGGGTATTTTAGTTAGACTATGGAGCATATGGTTGAAGGCCGCATGTTTATGTTGTGTTGGGTGGTTTGATGTGTTGTGTATAACCATGTCAGTTGTGGTTGGTTTCCTGTATATTTTGTACGTGTGTGTATTGTTAGTTTTGTTAATTGTTAGGTCTAGAAAATTTATACTATTGTTTTGTTCAATTTCCAGTGTAAGTTTTAATTTGTGGTTTATAGTGTTTATGTATTTGTGGAAGTTTTCAACTTGTCTTGTGTTGCCTTTGAATAAAAGTAATATATCATCTATATACCTGTGCCAGTACATAATTTTGTTAGTGTATTTGTTATTGTTTATTATGTGGTTCTGTTCTATGTTGTGTATATTTAGATTTATATATTTCTGCTTTTTGTAGTGTGTGTGTGTGTGTGTGTTCAAACACGTTTTGCTACAGCCCATTTCTTGATGCATATATAATATATTTAATATTTATAATAACTTTACTTCAAGATGTATTTTCCCTTATTTGGAACATGCTTCGTGAAAGTTATTGTTCCCATCTTCTGCCTTCCTAATTTTGTAGCTTGTGGAGTATTTGTGTTTTGGTTGGTTGTTGTTATGGTTTCCTGTTGGTTTTTGGAATTTTATACTTGTATTATTGTGTGTGATTGTGGTGTATATATTAGCTTTTGAGTATTTTCGATGTTGAGTGCTTTGAAAATTGTGTCATACTTTGTACTGATTTGTATTTGTTCAGGTATTAGTTTATTTTGTGTTTTCTGTTTGCATATCTGTAAATTTTCCCATATGTTCATTATGGTGCCTTTGTTTGGTATGCGTTTTATCAGTTACATGTTGATTATGTCTGGGAATTCATGTCCCGTGTTTATTCCATGTGTGGCCAAATTAGATTTATATATTTCTATTTTTTGTATTCCCTGTTACCTCAAGGAAAAAACATCTTGAGGTAAAGAAAGTATAAATACTAAATAAATTATATACGCATCAAGAAATATACTGTAGCAAAAAGTGTTTGAATAAATACATGTGTGTGTGTGTGTGTGTGTGTATATATATATATATAATTCAAACACTTTTTTCTACAGTCCGTTTCTTGATTTATATAATATATTTAATATTTATACTGAAATTACCTCAAGATATTTTATTGTCCTTATTAAACAGGTTTCGAGAACCCCTGTGTTCACATCCTCAGCCTTCGCTGATGGCTGATGATGGGAACACTAAGGGTCCCGAAACATGTTCCAAATAAGGGAAGAATAACATTTTGAGGTAAAGTAAATATAAATTTTAAATGTATTATATACATCAAGAAATTGTAGCAAAAAGGGTTTGTATATATAAATATATATATATATATATATAGTGTGTGTGTGTGTGTGTATTGCAATGTGTATAGGTATCGCATAAAATAAGTAGTCGGGATATATGTTATTGGAGTGAAGTGGATTTATTAATGATGGTATTATTTTGTGACAATCTACTGAGCTTTCAATACAGTTTATAAAAATTAATTGACCTGTCTGTGTTGTCATGTGTAACAATTAAAAACGTTACTTTCCATACTATGAAATAGACTAACATTAAAAGTTCTTTTTGCCTTACTTACTACAGAGCTTTTACTGGTATGACAGAGTATCTCTTTGAAATATTTTGTTTTCAATTGTACATAAATAATATACTGTTACGACATAACAGAACATTCTACGGGATTCTCGGCTATTCCAGCAGAGTCCAGCTGTAGTGTGTGTGTGCGTACATATTGCTGCTACTTTCAGATGAAAGACAATTACGTGACACTTATCACGCGTCAACAACCGAGGTTGTTCCAGGCTTCACCGGTCCGCGCGCACTGTTTTCAAGGCCGCAAGCAAATACGCTCTAGTGTTTCCTAGTAGTGTTGATGCGTAATATGGATTATTCTGGAACACTTGTGTTATCTATTTAAACAACGACAGCTGCCGTTAACTTTCAGTTTAGTGAGGTTCAAAGCATTGTGGCGAAGACTTATGTATTTTATATATTGTGAGGGACTGTATTACTTGACATCGTTGTTGCGTGTGGACAATTTTTATTTGATTTTTATAAGGGACTATCTTGTTGATTACAAATTGTTGATGGTGACAATTAAAGCTGGTGATTAGTGTGGTTTCACTGGTGTCTTGTATTTTGTTTTCCACTGTACCAGTGAGAGCGTCGTAACAATATGTTACCGTACGTATTAATATTCACCAGTTTTTGTTTTATATTTTGTTTACACTGTTTTTATTGTCGCCATTTTCATGTTGTAGAAAACCATCTTCTACCAACATCATCTTACCTAACCATTCTGTCCACCCACCACAACATAAAATGGCAGCATTCTATTCGCTATTTAACAGAATGTACAAAATGCCCTTAAACAAACAAGAAACTGACAAAGAAATTAATATAATATACCAAATTGCTCATAAAAATGGATACAATAAAAATACTGAAAACAAAATAGAAAATAAAATCAAATATAAAATAAAAACTGAACAATTAAGAATTAATCAAAATGAACAACACAAACAATAACAACAACAATAAATGGGCCACATTCACATATATAAATAATAAGATAACAAAGCTATCAAAATTAATTAAAAACAGATATCAAAATAGCATACAAAACTAATACAAATAATTTACAAAACTAAATAACCCACACAACAAAGATAATACAACTACTAACCATATATACAAAATTGAATGCCAAGATTGCAATAAACGTTAAATAGGACAAACAAAAAACAGCTGAAAAACGTTATTTTGAACAACTAGAAGCATACAAAAAACCAGAAATATATAAATCCAATTTAGCCACACATGCAATAAACACAGGACATGAATTCCCAGACATAACCAATATGACACTAATAAAACACATACCACACAAAGGGACCATAATGAACATTTGGAAAAATTTACAAATATACAAACATAAAACACAAAACAAACTATTACCCGAACAAATACAAATCAGTACAAAACAAGACACAATCTTCAAAGCACTCAACATAGAAAATACACAAAATACTAATACATACACTACAATCACACACAAAAATACCACTTTGAGATACCAGAAGCCAACAGAAGAATACAATGGCGGCAGACCAACACGTAGATACTTCACTAGACGCAGAATCGCGAAGGCTGAGGATGAGAGCACAAAAACTCTCGAAACATGTTCCTAGTTAGGAAAATAAAATATCTTGAGGTAATTTCTTCAGTATAAATAATAAATATATATACATATTATAACTCTATTTTGCTTTGCTTTTGTACGTACGCTTTATTTATTTTTATCAATATAAGGATATAAATGATTGCAGTGTGAAATGACCTACCTGCTGTGCGTTCTTGCGACTTCTTCCGACTAAGGTCGTAGGAATTTGTGTTGTGAATTCGCAAGTAGGTTAATTCAAATGTACAAAAAAAAAAACAATAATACCGTTATAATTATTTTGCATAGTTTTGTGATGTTGGTAAGCTGTAGTACAGCAATAAAAACACAGTGTTGTGTATAAAATTGGGGTTTATTACTGTAATAGCACATATGAATGAAAAACGTATAGCTAGAGCAATCCTTACGTACTAAAACAGTAATTAGTATCTTGTATAATGTTTTCTGAATGGGTATTAGCATTCAGAAAACGAGCTTATTTTTTTTTTTTTTTTAATTTATACGAATTATATTTTTATTGATTCAAAAAAATTTAATTTTAAAATAATTTAATTTATGAATCTGCAATGCTTTTATACTGATTTTATTACTTTAAGAAGCTTTTAAAATACTTTGAAATAAATTAGCCGTGAATCTAGTTCAACGTGCTTTTTATTTACTTGTGATTTGTTTCACGTATACTGCAGTATAAGTCTCTAAGTAATTCAACGTTAATATTTATATAGCGCTTGTTATCTACGTCTAATTCTTATCTATTGATTATTACTTAAGTTTATACGTGTTATACAAATTATCACAATATGAAGGTTTCTTATTAATTTAGAGTCTCTGTTTTATCGGCATCTGAATTAATTTAACTTTACAATGATTTAAAAAGAAAAGAAAAATAATCTTTTGAGAAGTGTATAAATTGTTTTTGACTTTCCTGGTACTGAAGATCGTGATGAGGTCCTCCTGGAATCCCTCGGTGTCCTGGTCCAATCGGCTAGAGGCGATGATTTCCTCTGCGTCTTGGGTTCCCAGCAAAGAGTTCGGGAATCAGCAACACTCCTCCTTCTGCAACTGTTGACGGTTTAACGTCTGTGGTTTTAACGGCTGTGACTGCTTCAGGCCCTCGGTCCGGTACACGCTGCACTCCTGGTGTGTGTATCTCGTCTCGGGTGTCGCTCTGCTACGTTAGTTCTTCAGCTCGTACCACGTACTAGACGGCCTCGTTCTGTTGTACTCTTGATGTGACTTCACGTAGTATATACTTCATCTCTTACATGAGTAAGCCAACAGGTTAATGTATTGAGCTGTACGCTTATTTGTTGACAAATAAGAGTATCGTAAGTAGACGTCTTCACAGTTCGAGTCGTTACAGATGAGTTAACTAAGACGATCGTAGGTAGACGTCTTCACACGTCGAGTCTTTTTAGATGAGTGCCTGTGTTCAGCCCGAATATAACAGTTCGTCCAAATTTTTAGAATGATCTGATTGGCTGAAACACTACTTGTAATTTAATCACCTTAGTTCGTGAGAACGAAAAATAATTCCCACAGTTTGAGAATTGTTATTATTTTTAATATTTTGAAAAACACCTGATTCAATTTGTCGGTCCGGATGTCCGATTGCAATTTGTATTGATATTATCTTGGTTGCAAGCCAAGTTACGCTTATTCTGAAATATACATCTGATTGATAATTTTTATAACTATAACCTACTCAACGCTCTACCCCGTAGCTCACTCACTATGGGAGTTATTTAAATAAAATTTATTATCTTTTTTAATCTTTAATTATATGCATTGAAATTTGCACACCCTATTACTAATATTTCAGCAAACATTTTGACTATTTTGGTTTTGCCTATATTTATCGGTTTCCGAAATATTAATAATTTTAAAATTAGGGCGTGTCCCTAATTGTTATAACGGTGTGTGCTTACGTAACGCCACCGGACATTGCCGTTGGTCGCTGTACAATTCATTTGAATGGTCGCTACAGCACGAGACATGATTCTAACGATTTGAATTTATTTTACATTTGATTTTGAAAACCTTTTACATATAACTCCAAATCTATGAGATTTGGTAACGTTATAATATATATTCGCAGAATGTTTAATAGTTCACAACATTATATCATATCACATGTTTAACATAACATATTGAACGTAAACAATTCCTTAAATTTAAGTTTAACGACCTTACGCAAGACAAACGAGTGGTGTCTGGATTCATCAATAATGGAAGTATAAAGAGCGAACAGTAAACGAGAAGCATCCTTAACCCTTGGAACACTAATACACAGCAGCAGCAGGATATCAAATATAACGAGGTGGTTACACGAGAGCGACGGGACACGTCACGATTAAGTGTGTGTGTGTGTGTGTGTGTTTTTTTTTTTTTTATATACCTTTATTTTATCAGCATGCTCCATTACAAATAAAGTAATACTACATGCTATATATAAACTTATTACAAGCCGATTCTCAATACATATAAAGACAACTCAGTGGTACAACAATTACAAAGATTCAAAGTAAACAAGAAAAATAGAAATCAATCATTGACAATGATACAATGAATTAGTACTACATTATTAACATGTTAAAACTGTATGCATGTATGTATCGTATGCATGATAAAGCTGTTCGACCAATATGTAAGTTAATTCATAATAACAAACGCATACAATAATTCAAAATAGATAGACAAGCACAATAACAATAAACACTACAAAGAATCAAAATCAATGTTATTAACATATTTAATAAACTGTCTAACATATTTTGATGTCAATTCACTTCTATTCGGAGGCCATCGTCCACCACTCTTTAGTACACTATTTTTGAAAACCCGTCTTTCTTCATTCAACATATTGCACTCATATAACAAATGTTCCACTGTTTGGTCACCGTCGTTGCAGACACATATCGGATCATCTTTTATTTTGAAACGATAGTAGTAGGCTCTAAGCTTGCCATGACCAGTCACCATTGTGGTAAAATTAGGAGACAGTGAAAACCTTGAGGACAGTCTGTGCTTCACACTAGGGAAAAACAACTTAGTCAGAGTGTGTGTGTGTGTGTGTGTGTGTGTGTGTGTGATCATTATTATACATAGATTTCGTTAAGTGTCGTTTTATTTAACATGGACCCCTGTGGTTGAAATTGAAAATATTTTTGTTTCCATTAAAAACAACGAAACAAAAGAGAACATTCCATGTCAGTTTTGGCTCGGTATGGTGAGCTACTCTTTAATTTACTTTTGTGAAAATTACATTGTAAAACGAATTTAAAGCCCCAAATAAAGGATCAGCAGTAAAGGATTATTTTTACTTTCTTTTAAATTGTTTATGTTTATTAAACTATACACGACATAGGTTAACATATTGTTATGTAATGCGGAAATAGTGTACGTCATTACAGAAGATTCTACGTTTGCTCGGCTATTCCAGTTGAATCCGGCTGTAATGTTGTGTGCGTACGTGATTCTCGACATGCGTTAGCGAGACTGTTCCAGACTTTGCCGGCCGCGCGCACTGTGTCAAGGCCGCAATCAATTACGCTCTAGTGTTTTCCTTTATTGCTGACGCGAATGTAGTATGGACTATTCTGGAACACTTGTGCTGTCTATTTAAACAACGACAGCTTCGCTTAGCAGTCAGTTAAGTGGCGATTTATTCCAGTGCGGTTCGAAGTATTGTGGCGAGGTGTTATGGGTTTTACAATTGTGCGAGACTCTGTTAGTTGACATTTTTATTGCGTGTGAACAATTTTTATTTGATTTGTTGTAAGAGACTGTCTTGTTAATTACAAACTGCTTAGTTGTGACAATTAAAGCTGGTGATTAGTGACTTAATTGGGGCCTTGTACTTTGTGCTCCACTGTACCATAGCGAGACCGTCGTAACAATATTTTTGTTGTAAATCAATTTGTTCTTGAAAATAATGTTTAAAAAACAAGTTTAACACATTTGTTTTCCAGACGTTAATTTTTAATTTTTCAGAGTAAATGATGAAATATTTTAAACTTTATACATGTAATAACATTCGTTGCTGAAAATATATTGTAAAAACTTGAAAGTACTGTACGTTGATGTACATTTATAACGTTCCGGGCTACGTTATAAATCCATGGAACCCGTGATAATTGACGCTGGCCAATTATACAGGCTGCCTACGTTGTAACAAACTGAAAATCAACACAACACTTAGAACAATAATAATTACTCTAATTATAGGACACAAGGGAAGGTATTTTAACTGATTTATGCACTCACTTGGATATGTAACAAGATGAGATGTCTTTATTAACAAACGATATATATATATATATATATATATATATAGATCCCATTACACAAAAATTTTCTCATACTGAAATAGTTAAAAGGGGTTTTCTGTCAAACAAAGGATCAAACAGATCATATATTTTACCTCGGATCCGAGTCTCTTTAAATCTAGTAAAGACGTCTGGTATTTACTTTACTTATCAAGAAGGTTGCATTGTTACATGAACACCATTTGAAGAATGGTATTATTTAGTTAAGGGATTAAAACTTATATCTCAAGAGTAATGTGACAAAGTATGATTTTAGAAATTACTGGTTACATTTTTCTAAAACTTAATGCTTAGAGATGATTATTGTCTTTTGAAAAGTCTTTGGCATGTATGAAAACTTATATTTTAAATGTACATAATTCTCGGTAGACGAGCTACCGAGTCACCTCTTAGATACGCTTTTGCTGTCCGTGTCCTGGGGCGTGAATCTTCGGTACCCTGTTAGTCGGGGTAGTCATCTGGGTAGTGTTTCCGGTGAAAGTCCTCTGGGTGTATTAATGAGGAGATGGATGTTATGCTGCGTGAAGTCGGGCTGATCCTCGGCGGTTCTGGTAAGTGTTGCTTAGGTGGTAGTCGTCCGTATCTGCAGTTGTGCACGTCACATATTTACTGGCAGCGTAGTACTGGAGTTTGCATCTTCTTTTTACATTAATATCTGAATTACATTACTCGAACAATCTTCGAGAGTTCGTTTTTTTTATTAACTTGAGACATCACCTTATATACTAATTCTTTTTACATTATCACACTTTCTAACAAATTCCTCACTACATCCTCAATATATAACTAGCTCTCCACGCTTTTAGTGGAAGCTAACACTCAATTAAAAATCAAAAGAATAACAAAACATTTTATGAAGAGCCCTCGCTTGGAGGTGTTTACAGTCTGAAAGCCGCATCGTTACTCTTGCATTGTTACAACAGGTAGATTGCAAAGACGCGGAGTGAGTACTCCGCCATAATATAGTTCCAACTCTTTATTAATAATACATTCTTATAGTATGACAAAATAAACTATCTAGACTTATGTTGTTTACAGGGATTATTATAACTACTACTTGTGACTTTAAATTATTAATTATTTACATTACGATTTACAGATATTTCTAATTTACTGCCGGTTCGGTATGCACGTTGTGTCCGGAATAGGCAGGTCAACGCATGATAAATTTACTAAAGGGTTAACTGTATTATTCTTAACTTTTACATTCAGATTTTAATTACTTATTTAGTTAGATTTTCTCAATTTAATTTTCATTACTATTATGAGTTAGTTCAGGGGTATTTGGTTTAATCGTACGATTTAAAGTACTTACTTACTTTCGTTTTTTTTTATATTTTTATTATTAATTTTTTTTTTATTTACCATTTAAATCGTCACACATTAAGTTAGATTTTCTAGAATACCTTACTTAGTTTTTGTGGCGTCCCGTACAACCGCATAACAAATAAGCAGGTCAAGGCAGGGAATGGCAAAGAATCATATCTTTTGCAGTCAACGCACAATATTTATGATTAATTTAAGCTTCTCAGTGTATTTAAATTTGTATTTATAAAGTTTGCACATTTGTAAAGAAACATTACATTTCAATTTAAGAAAATTATGTATAAAATTTTAATTACCGTTGGCATTGAAGTTATTTATGAAACTATCATTGTTCATCTTGTTATTTGAATTCGCAGTCTCTGCAATTTCAACTTTGTCGTGTTTACTTGCTGAACTGCTACTTGTCAAGATCCGGACGAGGCCTTTCAGTGCTTGTATCGTTTTCAAGTCCTAAACCACGACCATGACCTTTGTCGTGGTTTATCAAACACGTACAGACGTGCGTCGTCCGAAACATGCAAGTGGCAGTTCAACAAGTAAACACGACAAAGTTGGTTCTTATGAAACCTTAGCATGTATTTAAAGAATTATTGTAGTATTTTGAAAAAACTTACATACACATCAAATTGTTACTCAAAGCGCTGGCTCCACTGTTTGTTCAGTTATTAAATGATCATCTTCACAACACGGAATAAGCAAGATGCCGCCTGTTCCGCCTTCAAAGATCATCCACCCATCTTTTCCTGGGTCTACCCACACACCTGTGTCCTACAGGTTTGTATTTCCATACTTTTTTGGCCAGTCTGCAATCTGACATTCTTTTAAAGTGTTCATTCCACGGTTGTTTGTAATCTTTTAATTTTTATTTCAAGTTAAAAACTTGTAACTCTTCTCTTATGACCTCATTTTATTAGCTTTATACGGTCGAGTGTAGAACACCTTTTAATTCGTCCTAAGAACGCCATTTCCAAGGCCTGTATTGTACTGTTTTGTTTCTTTACTGCTTGTCCATAATTCACACCCAAAGGACTGTTCAGGAACCGCCATAACTTTGTAAAACTTTCATTTTGTATCTCAATGCACCTTGCTTCTAAAAATACGATTGATTGTCTCACAGATCGTCTGAAACTTACCTAACTTGACATCCATATTCCTGTCGCAGTCAATATCATAGGTTATTAAATTTTAAATATAATTACAACAATGTCGTTTTCATGCGGAACAAATAAAATACGAAAATAGGCAAAGGTTGCATCAACTTACAGTAGGCTATACGAACCTATACGTAGATTGGAAAAGTCTTTGTCGCTTCTCTCCCTAAATTCTTTCTTCACCAAAATGTCCTTCTATCTCCATAGACAAACCAAATGGTACGATTAGTAGAGCTTATTGTACAAGTTGTTTTGGACAGAAAATTGCTACCAATCAACCGTTTATCAATTTGATATGTAGAGTATTTTTTTCAACATTTTGTATTAGTGATGCTGAAGATCAGGCGGATCGTACGGGGGGCTGGTCAGTCGGCCATCTGCTTTGTTTCTACCTTACTGCTACGTCAGCGAGGTGTTTTGCTTTGCTAAAGTACAAAAGGGCAAATAAAACTGAAGACTGAAAATATATCGAAAATAAAATTCAGTTATACATTTACACATCATAAATTATCTTATACTTTTAAAAGTTGTGAATTTGAAAAGAAACTTAGCAAAGTTTAACAGAAATACATTTACATATATGTACATTTACATAAATAGTGTACATTTAACAGAAATGTACAGTTAAGAGGTCAGATGCACGCGTTTATAAAGCGTGCGTACGCCTACTACATCGTTTAAAACATACATACACATAGCTCAGTAAAAACTCAGCTAAAGCTGCAGCCAAATCCATGGAGGTGGTCCCGCATGATATACAGTTACTGACTGCTTTATAGGGTAAGAGGAATTATATACACTGAAAAGTGATTATACGCCACATCTGTCTACAATGTGAATATGACTTTTAAGTAAGCGGTGTTCTCAGAGCATATCTGCTAGACATTGAAAAAGTTAAGCTTCTCAATAATATGAACGGTAGGGTAGAAATGCGTATAACAATGATACAGATTCACCCCTGTAGCTCAGCTAAAACAAAGCTTTTCCATGGTACGAATATTAATACAGACGCTTGGAAGAGTCTTTGAGTACTGGATTTTTGTAAACTTTATTACGTTACTGGAAGCAGCTACATATCACTGGAAACGATTGGCAATCGCTTCTTCAAGTAACTACAAGTTTTCTGTTGGCTGGACCACTGTATTTTTGTTTCAGAATTTAGTTTAAGAAACGAATATTCCAATAAATTATCCTTGGAAATTTTCTACTAATTTTAGGAATATTTGTAGTACGATTCACAGAAATCTAAAAAATAAAATAAGACAGCACAAGGATTAAAGTTTATAAGATAATTGCAATACCCACGTTAATTTGTGCACGTGAGGCGTTGGTCATGAGAAGAAAGGAAAGCAGCAAGATTCAGAGTGCTGAAATGCAGTTTCTTCGAAATACTTTAAATTATATACTGCAAGATAAAGTAAGAAAAGAAGATGTCAGATCAGAACTGGAAGTAAAGGACGTAAATGAAATTATTTCAATTTACGGAAGACAATGGAGGGATCTTCTCCAAAGGATGACAGATGATCGATTGACGAAAGCGACACTGAACTAAAAACCCACTGGTAGAAGAAACGTGGGTCGTCCGAGGATGAGATAGGTGCCGGAACAGGTTTATATAACCTAATCCTTGAAGAGCAGAAGAAGACAAAAAAGAAGAAGAAGAAGAAGAAGAAGAAGAAGAAGAAGAAGAAGAAGAAGAAGAAGAAGAAGAAGAAGAAGAAGAAGAAGAAGAAGAAGAATTTTCTACTACTCTAAATGTCGCTTGTAAAATTTCTTTTCACTAATTTATATTATGACAATATCTCATCAAATAAATATGCTTTAATTGAATCTGTCGCAACATTTTACCAATTGCAGTGGGAAAGGTAAAATAGAAGAGACAGAAAAATGGAAAAAAACAATCTCACTTCGACCCCGCTTGAACATGAATGGCCTGGATTTCTTTAGAGTTCAATTCTCAGACCCATGAAGACGTAAAGTGTGGTGGCAGACGGGGAATATCTACACGTGGGTAATGTGATTCTGGAGATCGAGTAAAAGCCAGTATAGGATGTTCCTTTTCTACTTGTCAACAATTAGAGGTTATAGCACCAGATTGTTATTGGGGTAAGAAATTACCCACTAATTTTTACAACTCTTTGTTTGTCAAGAGGGTCGGATGTGGGAGAAACCACCGCCTGAAGCTTCCTTATACACATCTCGAACAGAGATAACTGGTCTCTTTAGTTCGGTAAGACAGACAGACAATCGGGTTAGACGTTAAGCCAGAAGGAGGCTGCACCACCATCGTCTTACCCTGCGACACATCCAGGGTGACATATTATTTACTATCTGTCACAAGTACCTCAATTAAGGAAACTTTATTTTAAAATGTTTATAACTTTAAAAGCACTATTAACTCATGAATAAAACGTAAGAGAATATTTTAATTTAAACGTACTGATGTGAAGAGGAGAGAAAAATATTTTGATATTTTGACGACAAAGAAAAAGAGAAAATACAGTATTCAGGAAAGTTGAGGAAACAAACCACGATAGTAGGAAAAGAACATAGTGGTTGAAAATGTATTCACAATATACAGAAATGGATTTCACGGTAAAAGAATTAGAAGAATTAAAACTTAAGTGGTTAACATGACGCAAACTATAGGTGGGTCTTAGAAAGGGTAATAAAAAAAGCACTTGTATTACTAGAGCGTGAAAATTATACAGAGCTATTATTCATTGAATAAAAGATAGAGGCACGCATAGATAAAGAATAAAAGAAAAGTACGTTCAGTTGTGAGATAAAGCGGAGATGATAGAGATACATGAATACACAAAATACAGCGAGAGAGAGAGAGAGAGAGAGAAAGTGGGAGGGGAGAGTCCGAGAGAGAAGTGTTGACTATAATAATTTTTCAGAAGGTGGTTTTTCATCACCATATTACTCTGCTGTTAACTTTATGAAGTAAGTTCTCTTTTGTGAAGACTGCTTTTTGTTCGTTGTAGCTTCATTATTAATTTTTGTAAATAAAGTAAATAATGATGTGACTCTGCTAGAAATTAAAGGAGCAAATAAACGAACTGCCTTTTGATACAGCAAGGGAGTAGAAACCCTTGTAATTTAAATTAAACAGTTTCAAAATCAAGAACACTGACTATAGCAAACATTTTTTGTTGGAAAACGCTTTTGCTTTTGACTTCAAAAGAATTTGATTACAATAAGTATACATGCACTAGTAAATTCTGTTACCAATGGCTAAAATGTTATTTAATTTTTAGTTAACTTCAATTTATTTTGTTTGTTTTGTTCATTATATTATTGAAATTTAATGTATTAGTGGCGGCTCAGTAGACCCGTGGGTATGGCACCTGGCTGCTAATCTACAGGTCCCGGGTTCGATTCCCGGGCCCGTATTATAAAATAAAGGTGCGTTTTTCAGCCTCCAGGTCGACTCAGCCTGTTGAAAATGAGTACCTGGGATAAGATCCTGGGGATAATAATGGGCGGCTGAAGGGTAGTGCTGGCCACACTGCCTTCCTTGTATGCCGTACAGCTCACATTAGGCCTAGCCTGCCTAACTTCTAAGCTACTTCGGTGGTACACATGGGAACCATTATTATTATTAATGTATTAGTAAATTCAATTGTTTATCCATGCAGTTAATGTATTCCCGAAAATCGTGCTCGAAGCTGTCCTCAGAGATGTTCCAAAACTGTAGAGATTGTAAATATCATCATAGGGTGTCATGACTTTAGTGCTACTAATTAGGACAAATACTGTGGTTGTGAATGCAGACCGTTTGAATCATTTCAAACGAGTCAAAGTCTCAGTTTGTTGTCATTGTTGTGTAACTTGTAGCTACGGATACACTGTCAACAATTCACATCGTTTATTCTTGTCGTTCCACAAATCGTCATCAAATTAACATTATAACCGGCCCATCGTCATTGCCGATCTGAAACTAGTACATAAACTTGCATTTTACATTTTTCTACTCTAATACACCGTATTAGCTTTTCTCACTATTACGACTTATACTCGAAACCCCCCCAGTCACAAAACCAAGCCTGCTATAAATGGTACAAAGATTACATAATTTTATAAATAACTAGCTACATCCTCTAGGCTATACCGAGCTGTGACACCCCAATATATGTAATTACCTCACGTCTCTCTCTCACTCTCTCTCTCTCTCTTTCTAGACTTGACGTGACTTCCTACGTGTAGTCTGGTCAGTTATTTTAAAGTTAACATAAATTAGAATGTAGCGCACGAAAAACGTGACGATTTTTATACACCAACTTAATTTTGAATAAATGCCACTTAGTCCGCTCAACCTGGATTTCTGCAAGCCAAACCACAAACCAGATTCGTGTATACAATTATTATGCCCATGTTTCTTTAGGTCCTGTTAAATGCTTTTATGCAACTACTGAAGAGATTGTTTAAAATTAATTATGTAATTAGGAAAAGCATTTTTTTGCTACTCTCACTTGTTGCACACACCACTAGTCACTGTGACACCGATTAGCACTTTCGAACGTACCCGTTCATCAGCGCTAAGGTGGCAGTTACGATCTGATGATGAACGGGTACGTTCGAAAGCGCTAATCGGTGTCACAGTGGCTAGTGGTGTGTGCAACAAGTGAGTGTAGCATACATTTATTATAACCACTAATAAAATTTGTAGTTTAATCATTAAGACGTGCAGTCTGGGACGAAGAATGGAGGAGAAAAATAAGGTAAGAAAGTGTTTTAAACATCTAAAATTAAAAATTAAGTTAAAAAAAGTGTTAAGCAAAATATGGTTAGGTGGCAGTTACGATCTGATGATGAACGGGTACGTTCGAAAGCGCTAATCGGTGTCACAGTGACTAGTGGTGTGTGCAACAAGTGAGTGTAGCATAAATTTATTTAACCACTAATAAAATTTGTAGTTTAAAAGCATTTTTATTTTTCTATGTTTTTTCTTGTTCGATTCATGATTCGAATTTTGTGGTTTAGATCCACGTAAATTTAGACATCAATTTTTGTTCTTTAAAACGCCAAAGCGAAGGGTGATTTCTTACGGGTAAACACACTGCTTCCGTAATATATTTGTCGCTTGAAGGTTCAAAGACTCTGTTGACAATCCTGTTGTTAGGTCTTCTAACAGAGTCTTTCAACTGTCACTTACAGGTAACATTTTATTTTATATTATTTTGTAGTATAGTCCTGTATAGGGTGATTCAATTAGAGGTTACAATTTTAATGTAAAATAAAACGCATTGGTTTTTGATAAACTCTTAATGTATTTATTTCTATATGTTGTTTAGACATTGACATTAAACATGGTAAATGATATCGGCCAAATGGCTGCCACGAGCGGCCCTGCAGACTTCCGCCCTTTTGATGAAATTTTCCATCACTTTCCGGCATAACTCCTGCGGCAGCTCATGAATAACATGGCGTATCTCGTCCTTTAACTCTCGAATCGTTTTGGGGTCATTGGCATACACCTTCTGCTTCAAACAAACCCAAAGGAAATAATCCAACGGCGTGAGATCACACGATCTTGGTGGCCAATGTTGATCGCCGAAACGAGAGATGACGCAGCCGGGGGGAACTTTGTGTGCAACAACTGTATTGTTTCTCGCGCTGTGTGGCTAGTGGCACCGCCTTGTTGGAACCACATGTCTTTGACATCAATATCATCCAATTGGTGGCAAAAATAATTTGTTATCATCTCCTCATAATGTTCACCATTGATTGTTACTGCATCACCACAGACATTTAAAAAAAGTACGGCCCGATCACGCCGCTGACCCAAAATCCGCACCAAACAGTGACTTTTTGTGAATTTATTGGTTGTCGAGAATGGCTCGTGGATTTTCAAGTCCCAAAATGCGGCAATTTTGCTTGTTTACATACCCATTCAGTTGAAAATGAGCTTCGTCGCTGAATATGATTTTCTTCGCAAAATCGCCATCAATTTGGTGGTTCTCTAACACCCAATCAACGAAGTCACGACGCTGTCTATGATCTGTTGGCTTCAATTCATGGGTCAATTGGATCTTGTAGGCATGCAAATGCAGATCTTTAGTTAATATGCGTTGCGTGGTGCTGTAGGAAATGTCCAACTGCTGGGAACGATGACGAATTGAGGTCGACGGATTATCATGGACACTGGCACTCACTTCGGCAATATTTGTGAGTGACCGGCCACTACGAGGACGTACTGGTCTTTGCACATCCAACACTGACCCGGTTCTATTAAATTTTTCTACTAATTTTTTAACCGCGGCACGAGATGGACGTTTATGGTTACCGAAGTCATTTCGCAGTGCGCGAATCGTGTTGGTTAAATTTTCTCCACTTCGAAAATAGGTTTTAACAATTAAAATACGTTCTTGAGTCGAAAACCGCTCCATAGCAACAAATGTCAATACTTAACAATGACTAATTTCAAACATCAGCTGTTCACCTTTTACTAGAAAACAGTATTGCCAACTTACAATTGTAACCTCCAACTGAATCACCCATATTTCTATTCTTATAGTTTATGCCAAATGTTTGTAGGACTTATATTGTTATGAAACGTTTTTTAACCGTAGTTATGTATATATTGCTAATATTGTTTTTAATGTTTTATTGTAAGTTGTTTTATGTTGTTTAGCTTCTGAGGACAATCGAAGTTTCTAGGTATCGAAACGTCAAGCGACAAAGTATTACAATGGAAACAGTGCGAACAGAGGGTTTACCAGATTTCCATGGTGAGCCGTGATTTCTGTTAGTAACTGCTTTATCACGCAGAGGCTTTACCAGGTTTCCATGGTGAGCCATGATTTCTGTTACTAACTGCTTTATCACGCAGAGGGTTTACCAGGTTTCCATGGTGAGCCATGATTTATGTTACTAACTGCTTTATCACGCAGAGGGTTTACCAGGTTTCCACGGTGAGTCATGATTTCTGTTACTAACTGCTTTATCACGCAGAGGGTTTACCAGGTTTCCACGGTGAGCCATGATTTCTGTTACTAACTGCTTTATCACGCAGAGGGTTTACCAGGTTTCCACGGTGAGCCATGATTTCTGTTACTAACTGCTTTATCACGCAGAGGGTTTACCAGGTTTCCACGGTGAGCCATGATTTCTGTTACTAACTGCTTTATCACGCAGAGGGTTTACCAGGTTTCCACGGTGAGCCATGATTTCTGTTACTAACTGCTTTATCACGCAGAGGGTTTACCAGGTTTCCACGGTGAGCCATGATTTCTGTTACTAACTGCTTTATCACGCAGAGGGTTTACCAGGTTTCCATCGTGAGCCATGATTTCTGTTACTAACTGCTTTATCACGCAGAGGGTTTACCTGATTTCTACGGTGAGCCATGATTTCTGTTACTAACTGCTTTATCACGCAGAGGGTTTACCAGGTTTCCATCGTGAGCCATGATTTCTGTTACTAACTGCTTTATCACGCAGAGGGTTTACCAGATTTCTACGGTGAGCCATGATTTCTGTTACTAACTGCTTTATCACGCAGAAGGTTTACCAGGTTTCCATAGTGAGCCATGCTTTCTGTTTCTAACTGCTTTATCACGCAGAGGGTTTACCAGATTTCCACGGTGAGCCATGATGTCTGTTACTAACTGCTTTATCACGCAGGGGGTTTACCAGATTTCCACGGTGAGCCATGATTTCTGTTACAAACTGCTTTATCACGCAGAGGGTTTACCAGGTTTCCATGGTGAGCCATGATTTCTGTTACCAACTGCTTTATCACGCAGAGGGTTTACCAGGTTTCCATGGTGAGCCATGATTTCTGTTACTAACTGCTTTATCACGCAGAACTTTTATAAGAATTACTTCTTATATAATTTACTTCGACACGTCACTTTCCATACTATGTAGTTCCAGTCACCCTCTGTCTATAGCCGAATCAAATATTTCAGTCTGTATGTCTGTACGTTAATATTTCGGTCCCCATATCTTAAATTGAAATCAGATTGTGTAAAAACTGTGGCTTGTGTTCCACAGGTACAAGTTCCGTAGTAACAGTTGCATGTAGGTTCGTTGATATAATTGTAACAGGCTTTCAATAAAATATGGACTATTTTGTCTTTCACGTGTTACATCAATCTTTATTTTGAAAACAGCCGAAACAGATTTTCTAGGAATATGATTAGAATATTAGACAATTTTCTTGAATGGTCCTAAACGTATGATATGATCTAACTGAGAACACAAAAAATTCTTCTTCTTCTTGTTCTTCTTCTTCTTCTTCTTCTTCTTCTTCTTCTTCTTCTTCTTCTTCTTCTTCTTCTTCTTCTTCTTCTTCTTCTTCTTCTTCTTCTTCGTCTTCGTCTTCTTCATCTTCTACACTACAGGGATTAGTCAATGTGTCTGTTCCGACTTCCCCCTTCCTATATCCTTTCGTCCAGAAGGGTTGTACTTGGTTACAATTACTGGTATTCTGTCTTCATCCATCCAACTTAAATGCTGTCTCCATTTTCCCCTGTATTCTTTAAATTTCTCATTTAGATTATATATATTTAATTCTTCCCGTACATTTTCATTTCCTGTATGATCTCTTCTTGTGCATCCTTTAACCGTTTTTAAAAATCTCAACTCTCCCGATTGACTGTTGCTTTTATCTCTGTGTTTTGTAATGCAGGATTCACTGCCATATAGTAGCACTGGAACACCCATTGTTTTGTAGAATTTTAATTACAAGATTCAATCACTTAACTTTACACCATAGGGCAAAAATAACAGTTTTCTTATGTATTTTACAGGAATAAACAATTTTAATGTTACATTTAGCTTATAACAGCTTCCATTCACGAGGCTAGAGTATTCTACAGCCTTAAAATTGTAATAAAAAAGTATGTAATCTTTGATATATTAGTGATTCTCTTCATCGTAATAGACGAACCCAGCAATTTGAGAATATAATAAGAAAATCTGCCAAGCGAATGAAAAAAAGATCAACAGAAAAGTTTAGACTGACATCGGTAATATAATTTACACAATTTTTGTTTCATTTGCATTCCAAATTCTTTGAATTTATTAAATAAACGTGTTAAGTACTTATGCTATGTGCTGTCTGTATACACTAGTAGACTACTTGATGTAATACCAGACGGAAAACCAAATTTTAATGAACCATTTGGATTTCAGTCAGATTTTAATTACTACTTCTGTTTTTTGATTCTTCATGTTCAAGAAATTACTTCTGTTGACTTAACTTAATTAACTGAACTAATCTTAACAAAATCTACTACTTAATTAATTTTACTATCTTGTTTGTGTAAATTCAGAGGATCAATCAAGATAGTTAATGTTTAGTCTGAAGTAAAAATAAGTAACTACAACTGAAATTTTCTTCTATAAAGAAAATTCCATTCCATAAGAATGGAAGCCTACCTTGCTGAGATTTTATTACTCAAATAAAGGTAAGATGTTTCTGTAAGGCAGTTATTCAAAGAGGACTTGGTTGTAAGTAGATACAAACATTTCTTTGCACAGTCAGTATAGCGTTGCGCTGTACTGCGCTTTGGAGAGCAAGAATATCCTATAGCGTTTGAAGCAAAGCACTACGACGCAAAGCAACACAAACTACGTACTTAAAATGTTTTGAATGTCACTAAGTAATTTTTTTTTCATGTTTGCAAAGATACTATTCACTTTGTAACGCTAGCTTTCAAAGGAATTGAGAATTTTTCTAGTTAGCAAAGAGCTATAGCCTATATTTGTAATACCGACTCAACGTTCCTTGTTAAATGAATCTGATAATGTATCGTTATCAACTAATTGGCTACTACCGCTGGTGTTTTATAGGACATGAGTTCAGACTTTCTGTGTACAAGCGTCAAAACAACAGGTAATATGGTTTTATGTGAGTATCTGCTAAACAGTGGCAAATAATGTTTGCTCGATACGTAATGGTGTTCTTTGTTTTGTCAAGTTTGTCGAGTGTGCTGAGAGAAGATTTAGGGTCTGAAATGTTTTTGGTCGGTAGGTTTTTCAGTGTATGTTAATAAAAAAAACTTTCGGATGCTTCGGAGACAAAAAAAAATATCTCGTACAAACTAGATCTATATTGTAAAGTAGCCATAAACTTTAACGTACAGCTGAATTTAAAATTAATCTAAATTAGGCCTATAAATACGCAGAAGGTATGGCGTTAGAGACAAAAGGTTATATATTTCGATCGTCCACTTGATTTTGAAGATTAACCTTATTGAATGACTTTATTGAAGTCATTCAGCACCTGTCCATAGCCAATGAAACACCAATTCGATAACAAACAACAGTACTAAATTTGTTACAAAATTTGCTCAAATAATGACATACAATTTTTGGAATAACTGAATAATATTTAAAGTAACGTGATCTTGGTAACAGCCTTTCGTTTTCAGTGACTCTAAACAATACCGAATTAAACAATTCCTATACTAAAAAAGTTCACAAACCTGAGTATCGATGATGGCGTAGTCACACTGATTACTACTATCGTCATCCGATAAAATGACAGCAGTCGATAAACTGAACTGTCGATATGCGTGTACGACGTTTGTCGATAGCAATGTCGATGCAAGTCCGCACTTATCACTCACTCGTTACGCAACGATACACAACTTCCGTAATCATCGATCGAGCACAAAAACCGATAAACCGTCCCGCTTACGTCAGGTTAGTCGCATAAATTAAACTAATCGACTGCCAACAAAGGGTTAGTAATCAAACGCGCGCACACACGCACACGCAACACTGTTTAGGAAACAAACACGCGGGACACTGATGATACGGTGTGACACACTGGTTACAATTGAGGCGTTGCCTCAACGCGCTGAACATACAGTGACTGAATAACAACTAACTGAATGTCATTAACGCCACGCTTGTATCGGCCTAAGCGACTGTTAACTGTGATACTCTGAAGACGCACACACAAATTCACGGCAGAACAGATTCAGTTGCGTAACAGCGTGGCGGCCGATTGCGTCACTAGTGTGTGCGACGGACCTTCATTAATTCTAAAAAGCGACGTCGAGCCTTCTGTGTTCAACTACCACAAACGACAGAGGAATGTCAACACACACACACGCAGAGTACGGGCGCATTCACGCACTGATACGCGCCAGTTCTATTTTTAAATATAATACTAGTAAAACACAAATAACCAGCCTCACTGCCTTCACAAACAATACGGCCGTAATGTAAATAATACGCATATTTAATTAAACAAACGTTAGGTAATTAACAACAGTTAACAAACAATGAACCGGATGTTAAACATGGATACTGGATTTCAACTTTGAGGCTTTCAGTATATCTGATTACGTTGGTAACTAGAAAGTGAAAACAGTGTGTTTTACGAAATAAGCTTCCGTTAATTAATCAGATCGCGAAACCACTTTCTTAACGTAAGTACGTTGTACGTTTTCTTTGCATTAGTAAACGTACTTCATAATGACAGTAAATAACTATAATATTATTTTATTTGGTGTTCTGCCCTAAGGCAGGTCTTCAAAAAAAAGCTCTCCAAGCTGTCCTATCGCATGCCAGTATTTTCGTTTCTTCTTAACACTCTCTAATTTTAATGCTATCTATTAACTTCATTCTTCTACACTTTCTTTTTTCTCCTTCTATGATTCTATGACACCCTCCACAGCAGTTGTAAGCAAGCAGTCTCTTCTTAAACAATGACCTAACCAATTCCTTTTCCCATTTTATATTACATTCAGGATTCTTTTCTCTTCCCCTATTCTTCTTAAAACTTCATCTTTCCTTACTTTATCAACCCACTTCAATTTTTCCATTGGTCGCCAAACCTACACATCAAATCCTTCTAATCTTTTCTCATCCTCTTTCCTCAGTGTCCACGTCTCTGCACCATATAAAGCGACGCTCCACACATAATATTTGACTAACATTTTTCTTAAATTCTTATCAATTTTGCCATACAGGGGTTTTCCTTCCCATTAAATGCCTCTTTCTCTATAGCAATTCTTGCTCTAATTTCACGACTGCAGGACATATCTTCACTTATCAAGCTTCCAAGATATTTAAGCAACTCCACCTGTTGTATTTTACCATAATGTTAAAAGAAATAAAATGGGTATTAATTTCTATTTAACAAAACTTTACTTATTTATGTTTATAACTTATAGATTTGCTACGATATTTCTTATTGCGCATGTGTTAACACGATATCAAGAAAATCTGCCAAATAACTTTTACATAAAACTTATTTATTTTAAAGTCATTGTACTGGTATCCGTGTCACAATTATTATAATTAAATTTTTTTTTAAATTTTTACCTTAATCCGTCTATGTGACCGCTTGGTCACATAGACGTGTTCGTGTTCGTTTTAACGAAGCCATAACCGACGAATTTTTACTCTGATGATGGATTAAATTAATCCGAAACGCGTTAGAAGACAGAAACCAAGCGGTCACATAGACGGATTAAGGTAAAAATTTAAAAAAAATTTAATTATTATTTATTTTGATTTTCCATTAGTTAAACATGTTTAATTAGTCTGTCTTAAATACGTTTTTGAAAGTCTCTCTTTTCCTAATTGCAGTCTGAAGATCTGTATTCTACGTGTTCTGTAGGCGTAATATAATTTCCAAGCACTGTTGAGTAAAATTGTTATTAGAAATTAATTTTCGTTTATGATATGGACTGACAAAAGCATTCATAGTATCTGTTACGTGTATAAATTATCACGACTTTTGTAATATACTGAATACGATTCACAATAATCAATCAAATTCATTATTTCAGCAGAATTGAAAAGGCAAGAGCACTGTTCACTAGAATGAACAGTTTATTCAAAAGTCACGATTTAACAATAAACACAAAGATGAGACTTTTACGCTGCTACGTATTTTCGGTCCTCTTCTACGGTGTAGAATCTTGGACTTTGACTGAAGCCACAACTAAAAAATTGGAGCCTTTCGAAATGTGGCTTTACCGTAGAATTCTGAGCATTTCATGGACAGCACATATAACTAATGTTGAAGTTCTTAAAAAGATGAAGAAATAAAGGGAAGTTATTAACACGGTGAAGATAAGAAAGCTTCAGAATCTGGGACATTTTATGAGAAATGAAGAAAGATTGTACTTATTGCAGTCCATACTACAGGGAAAAGTACTTGGAAATGGAGGAGTTGAGCGACCGAGAATATCATGGGTGAGAAATTTAAGGACCTGGTTGGGCATGAATGCAACTGACTTAGGCCTATTCCGTGCAGCAGTGCAGAAAGTTAAAAAACAATACGCACACATATAAAATCTACAGAAAACGAACCACAACTGACATGGTCATCCACAACACATCAAATCATCCAACACAACATAAACATGCAGTCTTCAACCATATGCTACAAAGACTCACAAAAATACCGCTAAATAAGCAATATTATAATGAAGAACTTAACACAATAAAATACATAGCACTAAAAAACGGGTACAACCCTGATTTAATAAACAAATTACATAGACAAATCCTATACAAAAACAACAAAAATACAAAAATACAAACAACACACAACAAAACAAATACATCACACTCACATACTACAACTCTAACACACACAGAATTGCCAACACATTCAGAAAACACAATTACAAAATCGCATACAGAACCAACAATACCATCAAAAGACACATTAACGGCACAAACAAAGACATAGATATATACAACAAAACAGGCGTATAAAAATTAAACTGTAACGATTTCAATAAATTCTATATAGGCCAGACAGGAAGATCTTTTCCTCCAGATTTTCTGAACACAGAAAAGCATTATGCAATAACAATATACAATCCACATTTGCCACATACATCCAGACAAGAAAACCACAGTTACACCAATATAAAAAACAATCTTGAAATCTTACACTACCTACCCAAAAGCCGCAAACTCAACACCGCAGAACAATACGAAATATACAAACACAACAAAACACAACCAAACAATATACTCAATGACCATTTACAATTTAAAAATCAAACACACTATTCGACACAATAATACACAACGCATACAACAATTCAGAATCCCGCGCCAACCCCCTTCCATCTCCACACCTCCACACACAACCAGTCACCTAAAAAAAAACCGTTACAAATTACCGACTACTTGACACATTCAGTATTCAAACCTCACTGAAGAAGGAGAATACAACTCCGAAACGGCGTCTGAGGGAATATCAACAAGTAAGTTTCACAAGTGAAAGTACCATTAAATAATAATTATAAAATAGTCTGTATGCTATCCAACATCGGACACGGACAGGAACTATCAGAAGAAGACGATAGAAATGGAAACATTACTTGCAGGGCTGTTAGGCCGTGGCCTTTTGTCAGTGTTGACAGGCGTTTCGACAGCGTCGGAGGCCATCGTCAGTGTCGTAAACAATTGATACCCCAGTGACGAGGTAGATACTGCAGAGCCTTCACAGCGAACACAGTGCCAATTGTTTCCGACACTGACGATTTAGTTACAATGTCGTCTTACTGCCCGTGGAAAGCAAGACAAAGAAACAGTATCAGAATTAATTTGCGAAAGCTGGACGTATCTACATTAAATGGAATCCTGTGGTATGAGCAAATTACAGCAGAAAGTTAAGCCAAAATATTTAAAACCATTGTTAGAAGTATCATGACTTACGGCTCAGAAGATTGGGCTACTAATAAACGCACAAGAACAAAATTAATGACAGCAGAGATGGACTTTTGGAGACGTTCGGCAAGAGTATCCAGACGTGAGAAAATTAGAAATGAAGTCATTAAGGACAAAACGAATGTGAAAAAGTCAGTTGTTGATTTTATCCAAACAAAAAATTACAGTGGTATCCACACACGAAAAAATGGCACAGGAAAGATTGCCAAGGAGGGTTATGGAATGGATCCCACCAGAAAGAAGATAAAAAGGAAGACCACCAATCACCTGGATAGAAGAAATTTAGACTATATTGAGGGAACGAGAAATTGAAGATCTTTGGATTGACATGCAGCAGTGGAAGATGAGAATTCAACCACTTCTGAAATCTTTGGATCCGGAAAATGTGTAAACATTGTACAGCCGGAAATAATAAAAATGATTTAGTTATACCTGTGGAACAATAAGACGACTATTGAAGAATAAAAACACAGGGTGACACAACTAAAGATCTATAAGGTGGTGGCTGTGCTGACTTTAATGTATGGATGTGGAACGTGGACCCTCCTGCAAAAAAATATATTACAAAAATACAGGCCTCGGAAACTAAATTGTTAAGAGCAGTTGTGAAATGCAGTTTGAGAGATTATAAACAAAACGAGGACATAAGGAACTGAAGTTACAGTCGGTTCTGGATAGAATAAAGCAATACAGGCACATTTGGAAGTCTCATGTAGGACGACGCATGGTAGACACGCGTATTTCTAAACAGCGTTTGAATATAGGCCAGTGGGAACGAGAGATCGTGGAAGCCCATGGAAAAACGGTCAGAGACTCTGTGAAGTCGGAACGGGTACAGCCCAAACCATGTAGTGAAGAAGAAGACTGATAATGGCCTCCGACAGTGAGGCCGAGATGTCTGTCAACACTAAGAATATACCAAGGCCCAACAGCCCGGCAAATTCACTGAAGATGGCAGTCGATGGGACTGCCGAAACGTCTGGTTTTGAAGTAAACTTTGGACCAAGGCCCAACAGCCCGGCAAATTCACTGAAGATGGCAGTCGATGGGACTGCCGAAACGTCTGGTTTTGAAGTAAACTTTGGACCAAGGCCCAACAGCCCGGCAAATTCACTGAATATGGCAGTCGATGGGACTGCCGAAACGTCTGGTTTTGAAGTAAACTTTGGACCAAGGCCCAACAGCCCGGCAAATTCACTGAATATGGCAGTCGATGGGACTGCCGAAACGTCTGGTTTTGAAGTAAACTTTGGACCAAGGCCCAACAGCCCGGCAAATTCACTGAAGATGGCAGTCGATGGGACTGCCGAAACGTCTGGTTTTGAAGTAAACTTTGGACCAAGGCCCAACAGCCCGGCAAATTCACTGAATATGGCAGTCGATGGGACTGCCGAAACGTCTGGTTTTGAAGTAAACTTTGAACCAAGGTCAAACAGCCCGGGAAGTAATTTTAACGAAAATGTTTCTAATTATCTGGCGTAAAAATCTTAGGATCTCTATAGACCATTCTATATTTCTTTATACTTTTTTACACAAAAGGATTAATAAAGAAGAGAAGTGAGATATAAACATCTAGCAGACGAAAAAAATAGAAGTTATTTCAACTATGATAGACGTACGTTAAAAATGTATTAGGAAATGCCAGTGAGAATTTAGAAGGTGATTAATGAGAGGTTTTGTGTTAACGTGGCGGAGTTGCGATTTGTAACGTGGGGAGCTGTAAGCAACCCGTATTGTTGTTAATTGTGTCAAGCAATAAAACATGTATTTCACGTATTTTACCCTGGAAGTGAGGTTGCGAGAGTAATTTATTATTTCTCTCCACTTGTTCTGCTCGTTCCGCACACCTGCATGTTATTTTGGTAATATTTCTCAAGTTAACGTAATTTGAACACATTGTGATACAAATAACTGAAACATTTTTGCCAGTGTTTACATGAAACGTGATTTGCGATGATCAACAGAAATCACAGGAATAAAGTACAGCAAATGGTAACAGTGGATCCGTGCACTGGTGGTTGGTAGTCTTGGAATGATGATGGTGGTAAAATTAGGAAAGAAGGTCAAAGATATAGATATAGTAACTTAATAAATTACCTTAGATCTGTCGTGTGACTTTGTTTTTTATTTAAAATAACGCATTTCCAAACATATGTTCCATCTTCAGGTTAATTCACTCAGTGGAGGTCGTTAAATGTTAAAATCACATTACTTTGTTCTTGCACACGTCCGTACGGGTGGGCATCCTTTGAAGGCCGATCGGATACTTATATATAAGTTTTAGCAAGTAATTTGCAACAAATTTTCTCATGATAAAAGAAAAAAATTAAATATTTCCATTTTGGAAGCCAATTTTGAATAAAACAATGAAGAGGGCTGGACAGTAATGTGGTAATTTTTGTATTTAAAGGTTGGCTGATCTGTACTTTCTAAATTGCGTTTATCAAGTTTATGCATCGTCACAGTTCAACGAGCGTCGGCGGGCGGCAGACGTCATAACGTTTGCTGCCTTGTTCTGTCTTTTCACTTTTTCTTGTTGTCGCGACAATCTATGTAGGCTTTAGGCCCTACAACATTATATTGTAAACTTGCAATATATTAGCAATACATTGCTAATTCTTGTTCTCATGTAGTTGGAGTGCCGCGTACTCGCGCCTCAATTCATACGACAATTATCTAGGCCTTAGGCCTTAACATTTTTATGTAGTTGAGTGTTGCACATTTGCGCCTCATTTGCCATGCAGCTTTCGTAACCGACTTGGTTTATTCAAAATTTAAATGTCTTTCAGACATAGCCAACCTTAGCATGCCGATTTAATTGTAATACGAAACATAATACATGTATTAACTACAGTCCACTATCGTCATTATTCTGCATCCTGGCAATAACTTCATGAAACATCATTCTTCCTAATATTTAAGGGTCCTGTGGGACGAAATCTCTAACATTTTATGGTCGCTCCGTGCCTGGATTCGTCCTTTTACCTTTTTTAAACTTATATCAGAGCTGTTTTTCTACCAATTTGTGGCCATCACGGGCGATTCAGCATATTCGCTGATCCGAGCGTGTCGGGACTTAGTCAGCATTTCTTTCGTCGCCATTGAGCCTCGTGACGACACCACTGCAAGACCATCCATGTGCTAGCGTCTACACACCAGATTGAGCAGTCATCTATCCAGTCCGTGCGTGTCTGCCATCTCTTCCACGGCCTCGACGCTCCAGGACATCGCATACCAGGTACGACGCCAACGACATCATTGGCAGGTGCGTACAATGTCTGAAGAAGGCCTCAAAGTGTTGGCCAGAAAGAGAGGCGGCTTAAAGTCCGCCATAGTGCGAATTAATTCGGCTATAACTAACTTTGATAAAAGCAATAATACTAAACACTTTTTAACGGTTAGACTCGAAAGTCTAAAAAGTTTGGCAACAAAATACGATGAGGTACAGTCTGAAATTAAACTCATTTCTAAAGACATAAACGCTGCTCAAGAAGACCGAATTGAGGTTGAAGAGCTGTTATATTCAACAGAAGCCAATATCTTGGAATTAATAGAAACTTTCAACGTTCAGACTGAATCTCCAGTATTAACGAACAATATGCAATTAAAACCTATAAGTTTGCCCTGCTTCACAGGCAATATTTTAGAATGGCAGCAATTTTATTCAATATTTTTGGACTTGGTACACGCCAGATCTGATTTAACGTCAGTGCAGAAATTACATTATTTGTATTCATCTCTTAAAAATGAGCCACTAGATCTAATTAAGGCATTACCTATTTGTAATGAGAACTATTCCATAGCGTTGAGTTTGCTGTCCGCTAGATATGATAATAAATTCATATTAGCGAAGTATTATATCCAAAATTTGCTGGAAGTAAAGTCAACAATCAAGGACTCTGTCCAAAGTTTGGCAGAATTCATAAATACAATAACGTCTTCAGTTAATTCGCTGGCAGCCATGCAACTGTCAGTGGATTCGTTTGAGCTTATTACTGTACAATTATTGTCAGCAAAACTGGACCATTCCACGTTTAAATTATGGAAGGAGTCTATAGATCCCGATAATCTTCCTAACTTTCAAAGCTTCACCCAGTTTTTAAACGCACGTAGACAGTTGCTAGAAAATACATTACCGATCGATGCCGGACAGCAACTCAACAAACTAACTTTAAGGTTCAACAATAAATGTGACAAACGTAAATTACGAAACTCTGCTGGCAGCACTGCATTTAAAAGTTATCACTCAGCTTCAAATAATTATTTATGCCCATGCTGCAAATCTAGTCATCCAATTTACATGTGTGACAAATTTCGTGCATTAAGCATATCAGAACGAGAGCAATTTATATTAAAGCATAAATGCTGTACCAATTGTTTAAGACCAGATCATTTTTCATCTAATTGTAAGGTCAAACAATCATGTAAGATCTGTTCAAAACGACACCATACATTGCTGCACATAAATAATGTGTCAAAACCATGTTCTGCCAGCAGTAGCCACTATTGTTCACTCAAGTTACAGTCTACAAACAATGTTCTCTTATCGACAGCACTTGTGTTTGTCATCGACCGGGCTGGTAACAGACAACTTGCAAGAGTTTTATTGGATGCTGGGTCACAGTGAATTTTTGTACGGAATCATTTGCTAAGAAAACTAAGTTAAACTACGGCTTAACTTGACTAAATCTAACATACCGATTACAGGTATTAATAATGCGGCGTGTTGTGCCACTAACTTGGCGTCTATTCGCATTATTTCTCGCTATCAAAGATTCAGTTTTGAAGTAACATGTGCGGTCTTATCTGCATTAACCCATAAACTGCCAGCACAATCTTTCAACATAAATCATTTTAACGTCCCAGATAACGTTTTTCTCGCCGATCCACATTTCAACATATCAGCTGATATCGACATACTTTTAGGAGCGCAATTTTATTTAGATTTAATTTAGCTAACAAATATGTACGCGGTTCTCACTTCCCTATTATACAAGAAACAAAGTTAGGCTACATTCTAGCAGGCAATCTGCCCAAACACTGCCGTTATAAGGGTCCTGCTGTTTCGTTCCTGGCTAGGAACAACGACAGTCAAATTTTGGCGTCTCTTGAGAAATTTTGGGAGACCGAAACTATCCCCGATAATGCACCCATTAGTAACGATTCAGCTTCTGAGGAGCATTTTGTTAACTCCACTCATCGCAATGATGAGGGTAGGTTCGTTGTTTCGCTACCATTTAAGTCTGACAATCCCTAGTTGGGTGATTCCTATGCTAATGCTGAAGCGAGATTCTTGAGTTTAGAACGCCGGTTCATGCGTGATTCTGAGCTTGCGCGCGAATGCGGAAACTTTATTCAGGAGTATAAGGATCTTGGCCACATGACGCTTGTCGATGATTGTTCTATCACTTCCGGGGTTTCAAATACCTACTATCTGCCTCACCATGCCGTCTCTAAGCATTCTAGTTCTACGACAAAACTTCGTGTCGTTTTTGATGGCTCGGCCAAAACTACCAATGGCTTTTCTCTCAATAATATTTTGTTGGTAGGCCCAAACGTCCAACAAGACCTTTTTCCTATTCTTTTGCGATTTCGCATGCACAACTATGTTCTCATCGCCGACATCGAGAAGATGTATCGACAAGTTTTGGTATCTGGTAAGGATTGTCATTATCAACGTATTCTGTGGCGTAACTCTCCCTTCGAACAGTTTAAACATTTTGTATTGCGAACTGTAACATACGGTACTGCTAGTGCTTCGTTTTTGGCTACTCGCTGTCTTATTCAGATTGGTAAGGATCTTGAAGCTTCTTTTCCTGACGCTGCGTCAGCTATACTTAATGATTTCTATGTCGATGATTTGTTAACCGGTGCAGACACCATTTCTAATCTGACCAAGTTGAAATCTGACTTAGGTACGTTGTTGAGTCAATAGGGCCTCACTCTGCATAAATGGGCATCAAATGAACCCAATGTGGTCGCAGATCATAATAATTTATCACTCCCGTTAAACAAACAAGGTAATGTGCGTACGTTGGGCATTCTTTGGAATAACTCTACAGATTCATTTTTGTTTGACATCAAGTCATTCCCAGTTGAATCAAGCATCTCTAAGAGGAAAATCCTATCGATTATCGCGGGTATTTACGACCCACACGGACTCGTCGGTCCCATTGTTTTCCTTTACAAACACTTTATGCAGCAACTATGGCTGTGCAATCTTGGTTGGGATGAGCCAATCTCCGGGCAATTACACTTGCATTGGCATTCATTATGCGATAAATTATGTCTAATCGGTAAAATTATTGTCCCACGTTCTATTCGCTGTAAGTCTAAGGCAAAGATAGTTGAATTACATGGGTTTGTGGATGCTTCTGAAAGGGGCTATGGGTGTTGTGTTTACGTTAGAGTCATTTATCAAGATTCATCGGCCTCTTGTCACCTTCTGTGTTCCAAATCTCGCGTGGCCCCACTACGACAAGTGTCATTACCCCGCATTAAACTCTGCGCTTGCTTGTTGTTATCGCGACTCTTATTCAAAGTCACCCCTGCTCTTCATTCCTTTATCAATAGTGTTCACCTGTATTCTGACTCCATGATGTCCCTTTACTTTATGGTTTTATCATATTGTTATGGTGGTATACTTTACTATTTTTGCATTTATATATTAATAATTTGTGAGACATACTATGTCCTTTACATAACTATATTTTGATATTGGTAATGGGTTATGTGTCATGCCATTGGTGGTATTGTTCTTATGTAAAAATTTTGTTACATAATATTCACATGGTCTACAAACCATGTATGCATTTTCTTGCACATTTTTTGACAATATGTGTGATATTTTATTACTCTATGAATTTATTACTCGCAATTGTTCAACACATGTATTACATTTTGTATAAACACATTTGTTGTACTTGTCACTTATGCTATTGTGCCTTGTATTCATGTATTTGTAATTATCTAAACCGATTTCTATTGTATTTATTATGTATAACTTTTATCTATGTAAAACACATTGTTTTACCCGCATCTACTGTCTATAACCATACGCCACGCATATATTTTTATATTGTGTATTTTGTATTTTGTGATCACGTATTGCACAATTATTATTCATGCTTAATTATGACATACATGTCATTACACTTGTGCTTGCAATCATTCAACAATGTATAATCTGTTTTCACATGACAATTTATTGTACATTCCTGAAACTTCAGGTATAGCGTGCATCATTCAATTATTATATTAAAGCGTTATGCTAAATCTATGTCTTTACATGTATAATTTTTCAATAATTTTTGTCTGTTCATTTTACACTCAATACTATTGTATAGGTCAACTGGCCTTGACTGGTTCAAGCTAACCATCATGACTTGCATGAATATTTGCAATTTGTATCGGGCCCATCATGTGATGAGTCACCGATTATTCATCATCAAACATTGTCAAACTATGTATTTTTCATGTCTTATATTGTTTTATATTGTATACATACAATATATATTAGCAATACATTGCTAATTTTTGCATTTATACTCATGTATAAATCAGTTTGCAAGCCAACTTTGGCCTGCTTAACTCTTATCATCATCACTCAAGTTTATCTCTAAACAGTTAGTGTCATAACTGTTATCTAACATTTCAATCTCAAAGTTCAATACAATTTATTGAGGTTGACATCTATTATTAAGAACACATTGTGTTTTCGTATAATAAGTTATTAAAATGTATTAAAAAATCTTTTGATTTTTTGCGGGCAGTTATAGACAGTAATGTGGTAATTTTTGTATTTAAAGTTTGGCTAATCTGTACTTTCTAAATTGTGTTTATCAAGTTTATGCATAGTCACAGTTCAACGAGCGTCGGCGGGCGGCAGACGTCATAACGTTTGCTGCCTTGTTCTGTCTTTTCACTTTTTCTTGTTGTCGCGACAATCTATGTAGGCTTTAGGCCCTACAACATTATATTGTAAACTTGCAATATATTAGCAATACATTGCTAATTCTTGTTCTCATGTAGTTGGAGTGCCGCGTACTCGCGCCTCAATTCATACGACAATTATCTAGGCCTTAGGCCTTAACATTTTTATGTAGTTGAGTGTTGCACATTTGCGCCCCATTTGCTATGCAGCTTTCGTAACCGACTTGGTTTATTCAAAATTTAAATGTCTTTCAGACATAGCCAACCTTAGCATGCCGATTTAATTGTAATACGAAACATAATAAATGTATTAACTACAGTCCACTATCGTCATTATTCTGCATCCTGGCAATAACTTCATGAAACATCATTCTTCCTAATATTTAAGGGTCCTACGGGACGAAATCTCTAACAAAGGCTTCAGCATAATCAACGAAGACCAACAAAAGGAGAAAGAGAAAGTAGATCACTAGATTTCTCATAATATGAGGGCACGTCACTAACTGCTTTGGTTTTGGTCTAAGAACAACACTATGGGCTGCAGATCTCTGCTACAAAATCTAAAACGGTGGCATTTCAGGGCAGGTATCCTATAAGAACTAAAATAGTTGTGAATAATCAGATTTTGGATCAGGTTAGTCATTTTAATTACCTGGGTTGTGATATCTCACATGGGACTGATATTGATTAGGATAGTAAGCTAACAAAAACTTAGACGCATCTGTGGTACGATTCATAGGTACCTGAAAAATAAAACACGGAAGGATATTCAAATGAAATTTTATAAAACTGTGACTGTCCCCACATTCCTAATGACACATGGACTCTTGGTAAAAGGAATAAGGCAGCAGACGAAATTAAATTTCTAAGAGGGATGTAATGTTGTTCTCTCTTAGATTGGAGAAGGAACGAGGATATTAGACGCAATTTAAACATCGTATCATTGCATCAGAAGATTGAAGACCACAGAAGCATATGGTGTGAACACTTGAACCCCATGCCTGATATCCATCTACCTCTGGCTGCCTTGGTTTATCACACTACTTAGAAGACAGATGTCGATAGACCAAGGAGGGGATGGGTTCTGGAACAGGTCTAAGGCCTGTAGTGATGATGATTACTAAGAACAACAGTTTTGAAGGAGGTATAGAAGAAGAAAAGAAGGCAGGAAGTGAAGTCCTGTGGCCCCAGTATGTGGAGTGTCGTACGAATTCTGATGCCCCAATTTTGGAAGAGATAGGCTACTGCGCTGCAGCGGTGTCTGCAACCTGCTAAACAGCAGAATATCATGGGACATATAATTAGGAAGTACTAAGAAAAATTAATGTAAAATCATTTTATTAGTAGATTTCACTATTCTTTACTTGTCTGCTTCGCATAAATTAAGAGAAATAAAACGGATCACGACGTTGTAGTCAAACGTGACTAAACTATTGATTTTCCAATAAAATTAAATCTGTAAACATTATTAACATTATTACGTAATAAATATGACTGCTACTTAGTTTACGACTCGCTTTATTACTGAGTCGTTTGAACTGAGCTGAGCTGAACTGACTGGGTTTTACTGCACGATGTGTATAATCTCGCGCACTGAGTGGATTAAACATAATGAAAAGGAACATTAGAGAGAGTACGCAATTTTAAGGCTCACCATTCTAAAGCTTTGAATACATTAAATGCAGGATTTAACAATACTACCACCTATGTGCTATGTCACAGCGAAAGCAAAACGCACGCACACGCACATACACACACACAAGTAAACAATTATATACGCATTTATCCACGTGAACACAAATCCCGAAGCAGCGGTTGTTAATTACGTTGGCATTGGCATGGGTCTACAGTTACGTACAAGATTTTAATTAAATTTTTATGGCCATTCAAGGATTCTCCAATTGTGTCTGGATTATGAGTGGTGTAGTATTATGCTATACAGTTCCCAGCACTATGCGTTTCTCTTACTTTATGTTATGCTGCAGGGATGAGAAACTCCTCATGAGCTGATCGTAAAGTCTGTATAGCTCAGATTTAAGTCTACATGACGTCAAGAGTAGTCAGTTTTTCGTTTGGAAACTGCTGGAAACTATACACCACGGAGTAGGATTCTGTTTCGTGATACTATATCCTCGTATATTTACTAATGAAGTGGACAATTTTAGGACTGGTGCTGACAAAACCATCACCAGAATTTTATATATAAATAAACTACGCAAGTAATTTATTATGATACACTATAAAGTTAGTAGAGGCCATTATCATTTTGTTTTAGTAGTAATCGATCAACTGATTATAAAGGTCTTAAATATCACGTCAAGTTAACAAATTAAAACTTGATTGACTACTCTTCGAGCTAGTAAGCTTGTAATATTATCGCTGTGTCGTATACAGTGGCGGCTCGTACAAGGAGGGCAAAAGGGCACAGCCCTCACACTAAATTTGCAAATTACACTTGTCAATAATATAACTATAATGTGTAGTATTCTTATTGAAAGATATTTTTGGGGCGACTAATAGCGATCACCCGATGTTTTCGGCATGGCCCCGCAGCCGGGACGGTTTCGCTGTCGTCCTCCCTGCATAGGCCGGTCTTTCGGGGAGCGGGGCAAGAGACGTGTACACATGTCTATGCATTTAAATGAGCATCCGCCATTACAGATGGGGCTGTGCCCGCTTTCTGATGTCGCAGCTAAATTCATAGAGAAACGGAGCGTTGTTCAAAACTTCTCTGTTGCTGTTTAAAGTGCATATATTTTCTCTTGTGTTTTATGTAGTTTTGATTGTGTTCTTGTTGTACTTTTTGTGTAAACGTAATGTTCTAATAATTTATTCTTTATTAGGCAGTGTATTCTGTGTACGATAGTGTTTTTGTCGAACCTTGCGTAGGCCTACATAAACGTGTAACTTATTCTGTGTAGTATTACTTTTATGAAATTGCTAACTGCTATAATTTTTATTGTTTAGACAAAGCTTTCCGTCATCACTGACATCATAAGGTCTAAAACAACAGACCTGGTTATTTTAGACCTGATGATGTCAGTGATGACGAAAAGGTTTGTCTAAACAATAAAAATTATAGCAGTTAGCAATTTCATAAAAGTAATAGTAAGGATGTTTTATTCTTCGTATTGTTTAAATTAGCAGCCATCCTTACTATTTCTTTTATGAATTTGCTAACTGCTATAATTTTTATTGTTCGACTAAGCTTTTCGTCATCACTGACATCTTCAGGTCTTAAACAACATTTTAATGTTCTAATAATTTATTCTTTATTAGGCAGTGTATTCTGTGTACGATAGTGTTTTTGTCGAACCTTGCGTAGGCCTACATAAACGTGTAACTTATTCTGTGTAGTATTACTTTTATGAAATTGCTAACTGCTATAATTTTTATTGTTTAGACAAAGCTTTTCGTCATCACTGACATCATCAGGTCTAAAACAACAGACCTGGTTGTTTAAGACCTGAAGATGTCAGTGATGACGAAAAGCTTAGTCGAACAATAAAAACTATAGCAGTTAGCAAATTCATAAAAGAAATAATAGTAAGGATGGCTGCTAATTTAAACAATACGAAGAATTATTCTGTGTAGGCCTGAGCCTGTGTGTTCTGTGCGTATTTGTTAGAAACGATTAAAATGGGTATGAATTCGGTAAGTAATATTAAACGATTGGTTATTTCAAATTCACTTACTTACGAAAAGAAAATAGAACTAAAAAATGTATTAAATATTTAAGTTTAGGAACGTGAACTGATTAGGGTTATAAATAATTTTAGTTTCAAACACTGTTTAAATATTGGTAGTTTGCAAGGTAGGTTTTTGATATTAACAATAATTTTGGTAGTGAAGCAAAAGATTCAATTTTACAATTATTTGATGATAATAGCAATAATTTAGTTTCTACTGTTTTTTTTTTACATAATATATGGGTACAACTAAATTTTGCCTCCCCCCCCCCAGTCAAAAACATTACCAGCCGCCACTGGTCGTATAGATAATTGGACTGAAGGTTCAGCTGTTCGTTCTTTGGTGTTTTTACTTTTCAAAGGTTTTTCGAACTCCTCGACAGCGCCCATATACAGCATCGACAGCGCTCCGTAGTCCACGGTCAATAACAACGTACACAGTCGATTATAGTGTTACCTTATATCGATTATAAGCATAACAGTCGATTATAGTGTTACCGTGGTGCGCACCAACAACACCGCGTGTGTTCCGTGTTCATATATTTTATATTTATTTACAACATGTGTGTAAATTATACGTAATTTGTTTTAATTATCTGACGAACTTTACTGAGGGATTACACCTGAAAATGGGACATATACGCGTAGTGAAATATAAAAAAAAGTATTATAAACACTAGCTTTATGCCTAAGGTTTTGTCTTCTATATTTAATAATAATAGTTTCACTATTTCATTCAGGACTAATAATAAGTTACTGGATATTCTCAAACCGAAAAAACACACGCCTCCAGAAGAAAAAACTGGCATGTATAAGTTAACATGCAATGATTGCGAGTGCTTCTACATTGGACAGACTGGGAGAGGTTTCCTTAAACGATTTCGAGAACATTTACCTAAGAAAATAAGAAACATTGACAACATCAAATCAAATTACGCCCGACACCTGACTTCACACAATCATAATTACAAAGATTTTAGTTCCAATTTAATACCGTTACATGTGTGTAAGAAGGGCCGTTTCATGAATGCCTTGGAGGAATTTGAAATTTACAGTGCATATGCAAACCCAAGGAGTCGCGATATCGTGTTAAATGACCACCTGAACTTTGTATCCAACCGATTGTACGATACCGCCTTGAGTCTGTTTGCTGGGGCTACGATAAGGTAGCAACCGCTCAGTGGCAGAATGAACTTGAACGGGTGCGCACCCAAATCCGCGTACGGTTCACATGCAAATTTTGACATTTTAACTTCTTAACGATCTCGCAAGAGTGATAGTTTTACCTTTTTAATATCTGATGATGGAGCATAAGCTCTGAAACGCGTCATAGACGAAGCACAAGAAATCACACGGCGGATAATTTAAGGTAAATAATTTATTAATAAAAAAAAGGAAAACCACTGGACCAGTCGTTCCCAAAGTGGGGTCAGCAGACACTTTTAAGAAAAATAGAATATACAGTAATTTTCTCCAATTTTTATGCTCTATAATCTACATTTTAGAATCTTAAAACAATTAGTAGAAGATCCCAGATTTTTTGAACTAATTGTAATTGTAAAAGTAATTTGAAGCTAGTAGCTTTAATAATGTCTTTAAATCATCTCGTGTAGCAGATCTGTTTGTCAGCCGGACTGACTACACCTCTCTCTTACACTACAAGACGAAAACTCATTGGCAGAACTTTCAACTGACAGTTCATTAAAATTACAGTTTGCAATTACAGCTAGCTGACTTCTGGTTATATGTAATGACTGACCATCCTGAACTCGCAAAAGAAGCATTGAAGTGTTCAACTATGTTTCCCTCTACTTATTTGTGTGAAACCCCAGACTCCCTGCTCACGTACTTGAAGTCAAAGTTAAGAAATAAACTTGCTACCCAGAGTGACTCAATATTGAAATTATCAGACATTAAACCCAATGTTGCAAAACTAATTGTTCAAAAGTAGCTTCATTGTTTACATTAAACAATGTTTGACATAATATTATAGTTTTGCAAGTAAAGAGAATTTTGATTTTATACATTTTAATTAAAATACAAGAGTTTCTATCATATTTACTTTTTGTTTCATTTAAGAACTTAGATGAGGTCCGTGAATTTAAAAATTTTTTTTAGGAGGTCCCCGGACTAAAAAGTTTGGGAACCACACCACTAGACGGATAAAAGAGGTAAATTTTATTCAATTCATATACGTATAAGTGGCTTGGATACTGAAAGCATAAATTTTTTATTTTTATAACTAACTACATTATACAGTATATAGATACAGAGTACATTATATAGATTAGGCCCTAATCTACTACAGCCAGAGTAATAATTTGTGAAGACGAGTTTTATCGATCAAGAGAAGCGGTGATGATGAAATCAAAGATAAGAGTGGAAGGGATAGAGCACCCGTCCAACTGCTCTATACTATATTATCTAAACTCGCGATGTAAAAAATTAAAAGGCGTTTTAACAAAACCGTGGTAAGGAGTAAAGTTATATATGGTTCACATATATTAAAGACTAAAACTGGAAACTTTGATGGAATAAAAGGAATCAAAATATATTATAGGAAAATAATCCTGTCAAGAGAGAATAACAAAACGAAGAATTAAGGTAAACAGCAGAGAGTTGACATGGAATAACAGAAACTACAGAGGGAAGTAAAATTAATTAGTGTGGGCAAGTGGAACGACAGCGGTTCCAAAATTAAAAATTCTGAATTGGGAAGCAAGCTTAAAGTGAATGAGAGGACAATGAAAAAATTAGACAATGTGAAAATCACACACACACACACGCGCGCGCGCGCATATGTATTGCTACAGTTTTAAATATTTATATCAATAATAGGCGAGTAAAATTAAGATTTTTCTGGGAATTAATTCTGGGAAAGCTGGAAATCGTTTTAATACCTTCATTTGAGTCTAAATACGAGTAATCCGAGTTTGCACGGCCATAGGAGGTGAGCTTAAGTTTTTGGCTCGAGAAAACCGTGAAATATTTGCACTTCTTTCATTTTTTCGCTAATAAGTCAAAATTGACGCTTCCTAGAGAAAACTTTATGATTACAAGAATTAAATAGCATTAAATTTTTCGTCAAACGAGTCCTTAAACTTGAAATTCGGTTAAGTAGTATAGTCAAAAGTGACAGTCAAAAAACGACAGTTTTTACCATTGTCGAATAAAGTTTCACTTCATGACTTTTCAAACGACCCTAACTTTGAAACGGCCATTTCAATGGGAAAACACACTGAATGACGTTGTAGAGCATTAAATTCTGCGTTTAGAGACACCAAAAATTTTAATTTGGACAATTATACCTAAGTAGAGGGGGAAGGAGGGCTATTCTCACCACACCAATGAAATTTTTTCCATAGTAAGTGTTAATCGATTCTCGATTTTATACCACCATTTTGAAGCATAAAGGACGACACCTTAAACGTTAGAATCCAATTTTTTGTGTTCAGAAGTTATACGCGGTCAAAGTTGGAGGATGAGAATTTCCATCCCCAAAATCGCCCAGATTTCTCGGAGATTCGCGCATTTTACAAGGAAACTCAATATCTCAATATATGATTGATATAATCAATTAGGAAACAAATTGAAGGTTTGTAATCGTGTTTAACCGCGAAGATTTACTTCATAGTTTAAATAACTAATATATTTATAATATTTACTAAAAATACCATGCTACAAAACAACGAATGCGTATTATTTGCAAGTGTTCAGTTTGTAAGCTACGTAGAAAAGTCATCACGAGATATCGATCAGAGGAAACGAAGTGACGAACGCAACACAACCACACAAATCCCCGTTAACGGTAATTGCAAAGACAAGCCTGCACGTAGGCTACTGTTCACAGGTGCAAACACCGACACGTTTACCGACAAGCTTTACCGATCCGTTTCTTGCGATTCACTAAATCCAATTTGCCTGACGCAGTGCCACGAATATATTTACTTAAATTGTAAAATACTGTTTGAAATGCTAACATTAGAATCAACTAAACATATTATACCGGTGATGGTAGTGTTGAAAACAAAGGGGTTTTCATTAAAAATTCCGTTGTTTTTCGTTTCTTATAGCTTACTAGTGTTCTGTACTTTTATTTACCAAATTGTATGAATTAAATAGTTCTATTCATTTATGTCCACTGTATTGAACTGTTTTAAATAGAAGTTTCTTATCTCTTTGATAGAAGTTTGTTTCCTTTTTTAGCCATTATCGACACGTTTATTTTGGATAATTAAGTCACATTATTTTACATTGTTATTACGTAGGAGCGGTCGGTGTTATGCTGGATTTGAGGAATTTATGGAAACATAATTACATTAGTAGTAACCACCAGTACCAAGTTAGGGCTTAAGGGAAATGATCCTTAACCGGCATATCTTTGAGGTATTACAAGCGGGACTCTAACTGAATTTATTTTAAAGAATTATATTTTACTGCTGTCTTGCAGTTGAGTGTTGGAGCATCACAGACTAGGGAAACACAACCCTGAAGAAAAATTGCAGGTAATCATGGGCCGTAAGGGGGCAGCTCCCTCTACATGACGTAATCATCCATAGAGTGGTACCCTATAATGGGTAAGTAAGTAATTTAATTAACTCACAACTTTCCAAAAACACAGACGGACGGAGATTACAAACAGCGGTGGAAAGAACACTTAGAAAGAATGTCAGATATCAGACTGGCCAAACAAGTCTGAAAATACAAACGTAAGGACACGCGCGCGCGCGTGTGTGTAGACCCTGGAAGAGATGGCTGGATAATCTTAGAAGGCGGAACAGGCAGCACCTTGGCTATGTGGGTTATTATAATTATTTCGAAAACAATATTGGCTATAATAGAAATTATGATATTGATGTTAAGTTCCGACGACAATGAGCCGTATTATGATATTGCTGTTAAGGCCGACGACAATGAGCCGTATTATGATATTGATGTTAAGTTCCGACGATCTGTGGGACATTGAGCCGTATTATGATATTGATGTTAAGTTCCGACGATCTGTGGGACAATGAGCCGTATTATGATATTGATGTTAAGTTCCGACGATCTGTGGGACAATGAGCCGCATTATGATATTGATGTTAAGTCCGACGACAATGAGCCTTATTATGATATTGATGTTAAGTTCCGACGATCTGTGGGACAATGAGCCGTATTATGATATTGATGTTAAGTTCCGACGATCTGTGGGACATTGAGCCGTATTATGATATTGATGTTAAGTTCCGACGATCTGTGGGACAATGAGCCGTATTATGATATTGATGTTAAGTTCCGACGATCTGTGGGACAATGAGCCGTATTATGATATTGATGTTAAGTCCGACGACAATGAGCCGTATTATGATATTGATGTTAAGTTCCGACGATCTGTGGGACAATGAGCCGTATTATGATATTGATGTTAAGTTCCGACGATCTGTGGGACATTAAGCCGTATTATGATATTGATGTTAAGTTCCGACGATCTGTGCGACAATGAGCCGTATTATGATATTGATGTTAAGTTCCGACGATCTGTGGGACAATGAGCCGTATTATGATATTGATGTTAAGTCCGACGACAATGAGCCGTATTATGATATTGATGTTAAGTTCCGACGATCTGTGGGACAATGAGCCGTATTATGATATTGATGTTAAGTCCGACGACAATGAGCCGTATTATGATATTGATGTTAAGTTCCGACGACAATGAGCCGTATTTTAATAAACAGGTGACGTCGAGATATACAATTAAAGTTTCACAAAGTTATGGCAGTCCCTGTACTGTCCTATGGGTGTGAGTTATGGACAACAATGAAGAAACAACACAGTAAAATCAGTCCTCGGAAATGGCGCTCGTAAGAGGAGTTAATAGGTGTTCTAAACTTCACCGTATAAGGCTATAAGAGAAGAGTAAAAGTTACAAGTTTTTAACTTGGATGAAAAATTAACATATTACAAACAACAGTGGGAAGAACACTTATAAGGAACGTCAAATTCCAGGCTCGTCAAATAAGTCTGGACGTACAAACCTATGGACACAGGTGTGTGGGGTGTAGACTTTGGAAGTGATGGCTGGAGGATTTTTGAAGGCGGAACAGGCAGCGCCTTACCTATACCGTGTTGTAAATAATAATAATAATAATAATAATAATAATAATAACAAGAAGAAGAAGAAGAAGAAGAAGAAGAAGAAGAAGAAGAAGAAGAAGAAGAAGAAGAAGAAGAAGAAGAAGAAGAAGGAAAATGATGATGTTGATGCTATTCACATTACACATTCACTAAATGTTCCAATTGGCTTGATCTTCACACAGGTCACTTCTTCTGGGGCTTATTCACGTACAATAAACTACCGATTTACATCTCGGCTATGTGGAGTCCTTAAAAGCTTATCCGCGGAATGGACAGAGCCGTCATGCCGTGGGTGATAAACCAACCACATGGAGCAGCAATCGGCAACCCTTCGCCCGTCAATAAGGTTTGACGCGCCCGCGAACTAATTTGTAATTTTACTTTTCTTTAATACAAGAAACGCACTCGCATTGCGCCTGCTTCGAAGTACTGTATTATAGATATAGTAGGCCTACCTGCCATTTACCGAACCGCACTACGTCATCCCCCAATACGATTGTCGAGCTTGTCGCTCAGGGCCTGTAAACATCTTTCTCCCTAAAGTGATTATTTCAAGTTTTACATTTCTGTGCACTTTACGAAAAAAACAGTGTTATTGTGGTAAGTTCTTCAATTTATTTTTATTAAAATAAAAATAACCAAACAAAGTAACCATTTATTTTGCTTTAACGTGCGTATGCATGACGATACATTGTTGATGATCTACTCCTAATGTGAAGAATTTGCACAAATTTGTATGAACAATACTGCAAAGCTTTTTTTGATTCGGTGTTCCACGTCGCTAAATATAAGCGCAAAGGTATTATAAAGCGGCAGTTAATGTTTGTAACGTCCGGCTATTGAACTCCGCACCTTTCTATTTTCCATTGATGCTGTGGGAAGGGGCGCGGCCATCGAACTGGTAGTCAGTTACGTATGTGCCCCCATAAATTCAAAGGTTGCCTATGACTGCCGTAGAGCAACTGTGGGTTGCTGTGTCCGAGGCCTACGGGTTTCGCAACAGTCTTACGTACGATAGTAGCTGAGGCAGTGTGCTAGGACTGTATTCGATTCTGTGTTAGGCCAGTGTGGGGTAGACAGTCTGTGTACGGATATTTCTTAGTGGCTTTCTTAATGTACTAAAATTCTCTTTTAAATGCAATTCAGATTGTGTTCTCTCCTTATTACCTCTACCAAATGCTACAGTTTTATTCTGTTTTCTTAATGGGGCTCACGGGTCATTTTGGGTAAAATTTAGCATTTAATTTTCTCGTCTTGTGTTTTCTTGTTCTTTTTTCTTTTTAGAATTCTTTAACATTTTCTAAAGAATAAAACAACAAACAGACCGTCATAATTCTTAATGTTTTTTTTAAATATTTTTTTAGTTTGTCATTTTGTATACCGGTAACTCAGAGTTTCTTGCAGCAATTATATAATATTGTGATGTTATTCAATATAGTTTCTTCTGCAAGTAGTGTATTTTGTTTTTGTGTATTCTAGAATTATTTTGATTGTTATTGATTTACTTACAAACCTCTGATGATGCTGATATTTTTCAGCGAAACGTGCGTCAGGTGTTGAAACATCAATAACGCAATACATTACTTGCAGAAGAAACTGTATTGAATAATATTACAATATTTATTGAAAAATTGTATCCACAGACATTTTAAGTTTGTGAAATTGTTGAGTTGACAGTCATCCTGAACAGAGAGACCTCTAGAGGGCTCAAGCGCAGAAGGAGACAGTTAATGATATTATGGAGACAGATGATACAAAGAGATGGAGAACTATCATCATCTCAAAGACGCTAAGAGGTAAGTAACTAAAAGGTAATTAATATAATATTAGTTTTGTAGAAACGGTGTGTACGCCTATCTGTAACTCCTATACAGTACCAACAGTAACAATTAGAGATAATGAAGAGTCTGGATATACAAATCCTACGGTATAGTATACAGTAGTGTTCCCGTGTCCCGTAGGAAACGGAAACAGAATTCTGCAACTGAACCAATTAACCTTAATATTGTTACGTAATACGGAACGTTCTGTAATTATCTCGGCTATCCCTGCAGAGCCCAGTGGTAATGTGTGTGTGCGTACATGTTGCTGCTACTTTGAGATGAAAGACAATTACGTGACACTTGTCACGCGCCAACAATCGAGGGAATTCCAGTCTTCAGCGGTCCGCGCGCACTGTGTTCAACGACACCGTTTCTAGTGGAATCGAGATCGACCGTAAGAGGCAATTGTTTAACACGTCATCCACATCTTATTGTTGCATCTCAATGGAGTATAAATATAAGCATCCAGTTTAGTTTATATTATAATAATGGGTCCCATGTGTACCATCGAAGTAGCTTAGGACAAGGCAGGATAGGCTGCCTTATGTAAAGGTGGGTATACACTTGTGCGCTGCGCGGTGCACGCGCCGCAAGTTCTCTAGATTAGTACGGGGTTTTGGAGCTGCGCACGAACTGCGCGCGCACGGCGCATCACGATCCATCTCCTGTCTGTTTTTTTTCAACGAACACTTTGTGTGTTCGCAGTTCAGATTGGGACGGGAGCGTGAGAGTTTCGTTGTTTTTTGTGCGCATGTGATTACTGTTTTGTGCCTTTTGAGTGGTAATTATGGAGTGGTCAGAAGAAAATTTGATAAAACTTATCGATGCTTATCGTAACAAATATTAATACTCACCTGTCTTGAGCGGAAATCGCAGTGCGGAAATAAGTATCCTTTTTGGATATGTGGGGTCCAATCTTCTGCAGCAGATTCTCAAAGTCAGAAGGTGACATTCGAGTAAAATTCTTATACTGACCGCTTATTTCTTGCGACTTCAAGTCCATCATAAGCTCCGTACCATTCCTTTTTTTAAACAGGTCAGTGTGCCACCAACGTCGTTGTTTCCTTTTCTTTTTGCAAAACTTGCCATTAACAAAGCCGCACCACTCATCACCAAAATCGCGTAATTTTTCTCGCGCGACAGACATGATTACAACTACACTACAAAATGACTACTGAATGTTCGTGGGTTTCCCTTGGATCGCGGGAGGTTCGTTGAAATAATAATTCCAACGAACACTGGATGAGCAGCAGGCGCGCCGCGCGGCACGCAAGTGTATACCCACCTTAAGCCGTACGGCATACAAGGAAAGCAATGTGGCCAGCACTACGCTTCAGCCGCCCATCATTATCCCCAGGATGTTATCCCAGTTACTCATTTTCAACAGGCTGAGTCGACCTGGGGGCTGAAAAACGCACCTTGATTTTATGGTAGAGGCCCGGGAATCGAACGCGGGACCTCTAGATTAGTAGCCAGAAGTTTAGTTTATATCGGGCGATGTACACAGTGCGTCTCAAGTGGTGTATTAGTGAAAATTGATTATAGTTCGCAATTCTTTGTAGTTGACATTACTGTATGTGTGGACAGATTAACATGAATTATTATACGAGTATAATCTTGATGAATAAGCCGTTGATTCAAACTATTAATTGAGATTAAATATAGCTGGTGATCAGTGACTTAATTAAAGTCTTGTATTTTGTTTTCCACTGTACCGTAAGACAATCAGAGAGATTGTCGTAACAATATCGATTACATGTGTAACGAAGTAAGCCTTTGTATGGGTGTTAACGAGACTTAATACACATGTGGTGAAACGTTTTGCACACGTTACAATTCGGGAACCTGGTTAATTGGCTCAGGTCAATTAAACAGGCTGCCATAATCTTTACAAAATCATAAATAACTATTAAGTACACAAATGTTAAATAGGGCCCCGTGAATTGAGGGATATTGACAAGGGATTTGGTAGATATATTCACTCACCTTTTGGATAACCATGGCATCTCTTTATTACATAAATTTAGCAATGAGTATATTAAATCTAAAACATTTGTACCTCTTGTACAAAGAGAATTAGAGTAATTTAGTACTGAGTTAACATAGTTTTTCTTTTATTAATACCCTCGGATCCGAGTACTTCGTTTCAGCATATGATATTACATTTATAATATTTATTCTTGTGTTATCTTAAATACTGCTTTATTTAACCAAAAATTATTTAAATTAACGCATGTTATTGCTAAACATGAAATTACATTTAAATTTAATTAAATCAGTCTTTCTTGTTTTACTTAACGTTCAGTTTTTATCTATTTAGTGTTTATCATACAATATTATACTTCAAGTTTTGAACCACTGAATTCAAAGTTCAGTGTCACCTGTGGGTATCATCCTCGGCGAATCGGCGACTCTCTCGGTTGTCCTGGTGTCTTGTAGTTTTCTTCTGAAGATCAGGTTTCTGTTGTTGGTGAAGTTCGGAAGTCATTTTAGTCATGGTGAGTCCTGGTTCTCTCCTTTTTAATAAGTTGTAGTAATCGCTTGTTGTTTTGGACTTTTACACAAAAGTTTTATTCACTTGTAATCACGTCACATGTTGATTTAGTTATTGAGTTTCACATTATGATTTCACCATATTTCTAATTACATACACTTTATTGTTTAGATTTCTAGAGATGTCATAGACGCGCAATTCTCATTCACACTCACTTGTTCACTACATATTTACTTTAATTATACTTGTAGATTATATTCGCGGTTCACATGTTGTTTAAATTTGTATTTAGTGCCGCTACGTCTCAACTGTGAGTTTATTAACTTTTGAAAATATAATTACTATACCGCATCACGGCAGTATGCTGTTTATGCCTCGACCGCTCCATCGCAAGTGGTTTATTAGTTAAGGGGTGAGAGTAGTAATCTCGCTTCACTTACTATTCAGCATAAAAGTAGTTCCATATTCGATTAATATTTACTCGTTTATTCTCTGACATATGTAACTATATTTAATTATACTACGGTATCTCTTACTTATTATTTTATTATTGTACATCATTATGTTTTTTATCAAGTACTAATTTAATACAATTATTAGTCATATTCACGGGTAATTATGCGTGTTGATTCCGGTTTCGGCAGCTTAAAGCCGGGTTAATTATTAAGGGGTGTTATCGCAATTTTATTATAGAATTCTTTTTTGGTTTTAAAACTATTTATTTTGGGTATTATGGCGGGGTTACATTATCATTTTCATTAGGGGTTTATGTTCTGTTTTAATGTGAGATTTTAAATTATTTTAAATTTCTTTTATTTCATTTTTCCCTCTTTTAAAATCGTCACAGTGGTTTCGGTATTAGTATTTCCTAAATTATATTTCATATTTTGCTGTACATGTTTTAGGCCTACTCCTATGAGTTCATGAGTGATAACTTTACACAATTTTTCATTAAAAAGCAGTATCTTCAAATTACGTCGTTGATTTTCGTACATTGGTTGTGGAAAGCCCTTACATTGTTTTCTTCGGAACCATAAAACGTTAGGCCTTTTGTTACTCGGTGGAAATGTATTGGTCCGCTTTAACGATCTTGGCTATCTGCAGTTCAGTAAATCTCAATAAGTTGTTGTTATTCTACAAAAGCAAACGTAAAACCAATTTAGATAATAGCGTACAGTTTATGGATAAATGCAACACTGAAATTCTGGAACGGTTCCAACCGAAAACTTTAAGTCTATTCACAAGTGCACCGAACTTGGGCGACCAATACATGAGTTTGTACATATTTGAATTCTATTAAAGTAATTATTTAAAATTTTTTAATTATAAATGTACAGTTAATTATTTATTATTTTTTATAAAATTATTATACTTGTTTATGGTCTTTGTTTATAACAAGTAATTGTTTATTTTTCACCTTTTTTTCACTGTTGACTTAGCATGCCATTGTGTGTTGTTCCTTGATGATGATGATGAGGTTCCTGGTGCCGGAGACTGTTGTCGGTTGTCCGTTGAACAGAGCGTCCTCCATCTTAGAATGATTGGCGTCTGCTATATCCTATATCGCTCTATTTGCAATCGGACATAGTGTCTCCGTGAGCAAATCATACGTAAGCAGTGTTTCCTCATTCAGAATCGTACGGGGTTATATACTGGAGGCATGCCGACAGGTTGCAGATGACACACGTACGTCAGAAAAACACTCAGTTCACCACCCCTCAGTAACCAAGTAAAACAAGTTAGGAATTGTCTGTTCACGTATTCTTCTTTTAAAACGGTTTATATTTATTTTATATATACAAATAAATTACCCTTGGCGAATATGCAAATTTGTATCGTCGCATATATTCCTCAGGTGATTTTAAATAAAATTTGAATATCGTTTAAATTGTATTTACATCTTTACATGTATAATTATAATACACATTACAATAGGTTTAAATAACAGGTTTCTTACAAAAGTTGATAGTTAATTGTACATAACAAACATTTCCATGTTGGTTACAAAATTATGCCCCCTTTTCTTGTAACGTATTGTTTTATTTATTGTTGTATTGGAGTGTTAGTGGTCTCAAATATTTCTACTAGTAATTTTGTACACACCACTATGTTATCTTTGGTATTGACGAGCGCTTTCGGCAGTCAAGCCATCTTCAGGTCATTTACCAACCTAGTCAATACCAGGTTTGTACATATACCTTCAGGAAGCGCTCGTCCATACAAAAGATAACATTGTGGTTTGTACAAAATTACTAGTAGAAGTATTGTTTTATGTGTCTATTGTTATGTATTTCCTGTATATTGAATCTAACAATAATTACTATAGCACGACAACCACAAGTACACTTTATTGAATAGTAAATTATAATAAAGAATCCTTAAATTTTTAGTGACCGTCAATCAATGAATGTTTTAGTGGATGGTTAGTGAGGATCGGTCAATAATACAAATTTTAGTTAGTTTGCATCGACGTTTCGACAATATTTATTGTCATCTTCAGGACCTGTGTATGAAATACAATAGATATATCAAACATAACGAAACAATTAAATATTTGGGTGAACGTGTTTGTTCAACAACACAGTCACATCACCAACACGTTCACCCAAATATTTAATTGTTTCGTTATGTTTGATATTTCTATTGTATTTCATACACAGATCCTGAAGATGACAATAAATATTGTCGAAACGTCGATGCAAAATAACTAAAATTTGTATTATTGACCGATCCTCACTAACCATCCACTAAAACATAAAGAATGTTCTGTTCTAATACAAAGTTGCACCGTAAATAGGAAACCATATATTTTCATTCCTGATAATGGTGTGCAGTAAAAAGACAGCCCTCAGGTTCTGTGTGATCTATTTTTACGTTGCTTGTCTGTACAGAGTGAGGAATTCCGTTATTAACACAAAGGAAATCATCAATCACATTGCCCTTGTCGCGTACAGTGTCACAACACGACATTGCAGCCGTGTCTTTATTGTTTGTTACCTTTATCAGTCTGTCTGTCTCTCTCTCTATTTTCCATACAGCTTTCTTGAATTATTCGCTTCAGATCTAACTGTTGTACTTCTTCTTTTTTTTTTTTTTTTTTTTTTTTTTTTTTTTTTTTTTTTTTTTTTTTTACGCTCTAATAAAATTAGTCGCGTTTTAGATTCATTTTATGGCAAATTTAACATAGACAGTTGTCACACGCAAACGATTCTGTAACTATGCCGTACACTTTTGTTCTAAATACTCAACAGATCATCTGTTTAAATATGCTTAAATAAACACTTACAAAAGTAGTTACATCTCTAGAAATATGCTTAAAGAAGGGCATAATATGAGTTTAAATGCTTTTTACGTTGTCAGTACACACACACTAATAAAACTATACCTAAGGACGGCGTCAACTGTGTTGGAATGTAACTGAATTGTGTGCGGGTTAATAGGCCGTGGTCCACTACTGCCGCTATGAAAAGACGCTTCGGCCTCTCCGCTGGAGGCCATCTTCAGTGCAAAAACGATTCGGAAACTGGCACGGGCATTTACCAGTTAACCACAGTATGGCAAAAGCCAGTTCTCGATAATAAACCGCCTGTACTGTATATATTTATTTAACTAAAAAATATTGGACAAGTTTTCATTACACTAATTCTTTTATATTGTTACGTAATACGGAACGTTCTACAAGTATCTCGGTTGTGCCAGTGGAGCCCAGCTGTAATGTGTGTGTGTGTGTGTGTGCGCGCGCGCGCGCGTGCGTGCATAATGTTACTACTTTGAGATGACAGACAATTGCATCACACTTATCAGGCGTCACCAAGCGAGTCTGTTCCAGACTTCACCGGTCCGCGCACAATGTGTTCGAGGACAGACATCGACACTGTTTCTAGTGGATTCGAGATCGCCTGTAAAACGCAGTTTGCTTGACACGTCATCCAGAAAGTGACCAATTATTCTGGTATCTCAGCGGGGTAAAAATATAAGCCTACAGCGACGGACAATCAGTCTGACGTCGGGCGATTACTCTGCGTGTTTACGTGGCGATTTATTCAAGTGAGGTTCAAAGTATTGTGGCTAACTGTTGTTGTGTTATAATTGTATGGGACTCTATTAGTTGACATTATTATTATTATTGTGTGTGGACAAATTTAACTAAATTATTGCGCGTGTATAATCTTGTTCAATAACTTGCTGATTTCGAACGGTTAATTGTGATTAATTAAAACTGGTGGATAGTGGCTTAATTGGTGTCTTTATTTTGTTTTGCACTGTACCATACGGTACGAGGATCAGTCAGACCGTCGCAACAATACAGACTAAACGGTACTATATTGTTGACGTCTGATTCCTGCCGTGTTTCGCACTCAGTCGAGCAAACCAAGAATAAATCATTGAAGTAAAATCAATATCATAGCAACGAAGCAAGGAGGAACAGAGATAAAGAGATATAAAATCAATAACCTGATATGCTGTATCGTGAGGTGAGGTGAGGTGAAGGTGATTAATGTACCGCGGCGGTGTTGGTGTTCGGGTTTGTGTTTGCGAGTGTACGCGCTCGTGCTTGCACATACCTACGTATATCTATGCATGTGTATTCAATGGCAGACGGGAGGAAGTGATGCTCGTAAAACGCTATAACGTTTAATTGGTGTCAGTAATAAAACGTGTATTTTACGGCGGAAGACAGTGGAAGACTGCAGAATTTATGGCGTGCTATTTTTCATATCCATTCCCCATTCCCCTCACTGGAACGCAGTTAGTTTATGCTACTTTCCTTTTTTACCATTGTTTTACAAAAATATTTTGTGTGTGTGACGTGTTATGCGTATTGTTGTTTGTTCCTGTTAGCTTTTGTACATTTACGGAACTGTAGATTCTATTTAACGTCTACAAACGTGGGAATCTGTAATCACGTACGAATAGGACTGTCTCCATGACAACAGAGATACTGCTTCAGCAGTGACAGCAGTGGCAGTATTTCTGTTCCTACCGGTAGATTACAAGCACGTGTAAGTGCTTAGTCTACAACTTTAACAGTTGTTTATCAGAGTACTTTAACTAGCAAGTAGTTTATAACGTGTCGGCTACGTTATAATCCAGGGAACCCGTGGTAATTGACTCTAGCCAATTATACAGGCTGCCTACGTTGTAACAAACTGAAAAATCAAACACAACACTAAGAATAATTATAATTACTCTAATTACAGGAAACAAGGGGAGGGAATTTAGCTGATTTATGCGCTCACTTTAGTATGTAGCAAGATGACATCTCTTTATTAACATATGATATATAACACATTACATATAAAAATTTACTCATACTGAAATAGTAAAAGGGGTTTTCTGTCAAAACAAATGATCACACAGATCATGTATTTTACCTCGGATCCGAGTCTCTTTTAATCTAGTTATTAAGTTTCAAATTTACTTTACTTATTAAGAAGGTTGCATTGTTACTTAAACACCATTTGAAGAATGGTTTTACTCAGTTAAGCGATTCAAAGTTATATCTCAAGAGTAATGTTACAACGTATTATTTCAGAAATTACTGGTTACATCATTCTAAAACTTAATGCTTAGAGATTGTCTTTTAAAAGTCTTTGGCATTTATAAATACTTATATTTTAAATATACATAATTCACGTTAGACGAGCTTCCGCGTCACCTCTTAGATAAGTGTTATCTGTCCATGTCCTTGGGAGTGAATCTTCTGTACTCTCTTAGTCGAGGGTTGTCATCGGGGTAGTGTTTCCAGTGGATGTCCTCGGAGTGAATTTATGAGGAGATGGCTGTTATGTAGCGTGAAGTCGTCCTGATCCTCGGCGGTAATGGTAAATGTTGTTTAGGTCTTAGTCGTCACTATTCACAGTTATGCACATCACATGTTTAATGGCACCGTAGTATTGGAGTTTACATCTCCTTTTCACATTGTGTTGGAATTACTTTACTTGAACCATATTTTATCGTTAGTTTTAATTAACAGTAGATGTCACCTTATACACTAGTTTTCCCTTTTCACATCTTTGTTTAACAAAATTACTCACTACATCTTAGTTATTTATAACTAGCTCTCCACGCTTTTAGCGGAAGCTAACACTCAATTAAAAATTAAAAATAAACATTTTGTGAAGAGCCCTCGCTTGGAGCTGTTTACAGTTTGAAAGCCGCATCATAAGTCCTGCATTGTTACAACAGGAAAGTTGCAACGACGCGGAGTGAATACTCCGCCATAATATAGTTCCAACTCTTCATTAGTAATACAGTCTTACAGTTTGACAAAATAAAGTATCGAGACTTATCTTGTCTACAGGAATTATTACAACTACTACTTGTGACTTTAAATTATTAATTATTTACATTATGGTTTACAGGTATTTCTTATTTAATGCCGGGTCGGTATGCAAGTTGGATCCGGAATACACAGGTCATAGCATGATAAATTTACTAAAGGGATAACAGTATTATTTTTAACTTTTACTTTCACAGATTTAATTAATTATTTTAGTTAGATTTCCTTAATTAATTCTCATTACTATTATGAGTTATTTCAGGGGTATTTGGTTTAATAGTGCGATTTAATGTTTTTCACTAACTTCCCGTTTTATATTTTTACTATTAATTTTTGTTTTGTTTTGTTTACAATTTAAATCGTCACAAGTTTTCCAGTAGTACGTATGTATTAATGGATCGAAGTAAATAATCACTGCCACTTGCCTAATTTTGTCATAGGACATCCGATGAGATGCTATGAACTCCAGAAGAGTGTAAATTCTTTATAGTGTTAACGAATTATGCTACGACAATGATGGATCCTTCTAGAAAAGACGAGAGTGTCGTTCTACGCGCTTCTCGACTAGCACAAACGTGTGGCGTCTGTGTCAAGGCCGTCCACTAACGTACCACTCTAGTCTGTTCAAGAGCACTTGTAACTACGCAAATTGTGCTGGCACGCATAAAATGGAAAATTTTTATGGAACACCTACGGGGCCTATATAAGCAACAGCGGCCGGCTTAGAAGTTAGTTACACCTGGGGAGATTGTAGAGCGCGGATCAAGTGATTGTGGAAAGTGATTACTGTGTTATAATTAGGGAGGAACTCTAAATAGCTGACATTAGTATTGGTGTGGAGAACAAACTTAACTTGAGTTAAAGTATGAGAATGGTCTAGTGGCTAGTGCGGGCGCTTGATGGGCTCGTGGTCCCGGGTTCAATTCCCGGCGGAAGCTCCGTACGGCGTGCACTCAGCGTCGTGAGACCGAACTGAGTAGGCGCTGAGATAACAGCGCCGCCTTCTGGCTGTGAATACCGCAACTAGCGGCAGGTATCACGTTGTACTAGCCATGCACCCGTCACATTGCACACAACAGCCGCGCGGTACGCCTTGGTATATTCAGGGACTGTTGAGCGGAGGTAAAAAAGTATGAGAATATCTTGTAGATTTCACATTGTTATTTGTGATAATTAAATCTGGTAATTAGTGATTTCATTGGTGTCCGTAATGTATTTTTACTGTACCATAGGACGATCCGAGAGATTGTGGTAACAATACATTTCTTCCATGATTAACGAATGATATTCTTGGGTTCACGATCGCTTAATATTATGTATTTCCACTAACGCCGAAGTGTACTTTTCAGCTGTACACAAAAAGAAACCGAGATTCGCAGACGACTAAACGAAACAATCTTTTATGCCTCGTAGTTTAGAATAAGACAATCTGATCTCGTCTTCTCCGTGCGAAACGTATTATAAGGTTAAAAGGGTCACAGAACAGAGATAAAAACACGTTAGTGATAAAGTTGCAGGTAATAGAAGAAAACGTAGGAGAGAAAATAAATTAGATGTAGATAGTTATATGAGGGGTCTGACAGTTTACGTCAAATCCAAAAGCGAGCAGAAATCAATGTGCTTCCTGTACTGGTCATTGACATCGTAGTTACGTACGCCAAGGATTAGGCTCCAATCCCAGTTCCAGCTCTACATGGTTTACTTGTGCTGTTGGATACAACTTGTTGTTGGACGCCCTATTGCAACGCAATGCAGCACCTGTCTCGCTTTGGCTGGCTATCCATTGGTGTCTGCATTTTTTATTTTAATGAAGAAATTTGTGTTAGTGGTTGAAATCACAATCAGAATGATCACAGTTGCACACCACTATATAAAAATTATCCCGATTAGCGCTTTCAAGCCTCACAGCCCATCGTCAGATCGGAATAGGCAGAAATTATTTAAACAAACCCTTCACCCCTCTCTCCCACCCTGCTCACACACAACAAGCTATAATATAAATGACCCTTCCCCACCCCCTAAACCCTGTCACACCATCTGCACAGTTACATATTTTTCTAGCAAATTCCTTGTGTTTCAGTGTTTTGTGTGTGTGTGTGTGTGTGCATCCTTTTAAACTACCCTCTTCCTCTCCACACACGTGGGTCAGTCACACACCCTTATTTTAAAACAACCAATTAGTACTATGCAGTATAATTCTTAATCTTATCTATCTGTCCTCTATCATTTACTTCTTAATCATGTTATAAAATATTTCTTCATTATCAAATTTAATTTTAATATTAATTAAATTGTCTAACCCTTTTTTTCTTTCTTTCAATATTTCTAACTCCTCTCTAAGCTTCCTTTCAACTGTGTTATTTACTATTTTTACAATTTCGTATTCTTCCAAAGGATTAACAAACTTATGGTTGTCTTCTATGAAATGTCTTGCATATAACGAATTGGTTGTTCTATTACCTTCTCCACGTTTGTGGTCAGACAACCTGCATACGAATTTGTAAGCAGGACGAAAATTATTTCTTACTGCATATTTTCTATGGAAAGCAAGTAACTTGTTTTTCTCGCTTGAAATCGCTTGTAATGTACGTAATATTTCTCAGTTTATGAAACGCTTTTTGTAAATGATTCTCAGTTGATCGATGATATTTCTTGGCTTTTCCCAGTTACTGTAGGTCGGCCTTTTGTTTCGATTAGTTGACAGTTGTGCAGTAGTATGTTGATAGTGTTAGTTATTTCTCGATTTCTTTTAGGAGTTGAGTGCAAGGCTGCTTGTTTTATAAGAGTGGCGAAGCACTGTTGTAGTTGGGATATGTCCAACTCCAGATTGACGTTTAAATTTTCTACATTGTCATTCTGGAAATTACTCTAGACTGGACGTTAACTGCAGTGGGGTAGAGGAAATTTGTTTATGACATTCGTACTCATTTTAGCGTGACCGAGATTCAAGAAAGCTCACAGTTAGATTGGGTAGCGAGTTGTTTCCAGAAATTTTCCTTGTTACACAGAAGTCTACAATATTGGGAATCTTCTTAGCGTCGCTCGACTAGTATGTAGGCGTGTCGTTAGTGAGAAAGTCCAAGTTGTGTGCGCTAGAGGCTGCAGTCTTTTATGGTAGTGAGTTATAAGTTACAATGCGTTTTTAACATTCCAGTCACCTCTTACGATAAATTTACTGCTAACGGTCTGAAAAAAAGTTTTCTATTCATTAAGTCATATAGTATATCCTAATAGAATATAAATAGCTATAGTTTTAATACTTTTTCCGCACAAAATCAAAAACCTAATGTATATTGACCATTTTGAAACACACAGAAATGCAGCCAGCTGTTTGTTTAACCAACGAGTACCAACAATATTGAGGTTATGTATACGGGAAATCATTAACTTGGATAGTTGTACGAACGTTTACACGGCAGATGTCATTTTCATTAGAACTAACTACCGGGCTGTTTGGCCGTGGTCCAAAGTTTCTGACAAAACCAGACGTTTCGGCAGTGCCACTGACTGACATCTTCAGTGAAAACGAGTCAACGCCAACGTGGGATGTAGTACGTTAGGACCACAGTACTGTGGTTAAGGAGAGTGCTGTGGTCCTAATGTACTACGTTCCACGTTGGCGTTGACTCGTTTTCACTGAAGACGGCAGTCAATGGTACTGCCGAAACGTCTGGTTTTCTCAGAAACTTTGGAACACGGGCAAACAGCCCGGGAGTTAATTTTAATCATTAATTCGTATGTTAGGATTTATACCTTTAAACATACAGTTAAAATTACTGGCAGTACTGCCAGTTACTGGCAGTTAAACCTTCAGACTGTCAGTAGATATTAATTGATGACTCGTTGGGCACTTGGGAAACATATTAATACAAAGGTTTTGTAAAATATATAAAAACACTGGGTACGTTTCACAGATTTTATTTAACTCTGACAGCTGTTTCGACCTCTTAAGTCATTGTCAAAGAGATGAATGAAGACTAAACACAGGATGTAAGGTGGACATCTGGTTAGGGCATGTGTTGTGGGAACAGGTACGAGGGGTGAAGATGTGGAGTGGGTTGCAGGATCAAAGAGAAGGTCAAGTGTCTGTAAAAACTAAATATAACCTGAATGGAAAATATAAAATTAATTCCCACACTTCACCACTCGCACATGTTCCCACAACACATGCCCTAACCAGATGTCCACCTTACATCCTGTGTTTAGTCTTCATTCATCTCTTTGACAATGACTTAAGAGGTCGAAACAGCTGTCAGAGTAAAATAAAATCTGTGAAGTGTACCAAGTGTTTTTATATATTTTACAAAACCTTTGTCAGTAGACATTTTATTAACATCAGATAAAATTTCAAGACGTATCTAAACGATTTATAAAATTGGCAGTATGATATTACTAAAAATGTGCAGTATGCTTTGTATGAGAAAAATGTTCAGACAAATGTTATAAATTAAGTATGAAGTTACGATCAAACACAGAGCGCAGAAGCTGATTGGAAAGGAAGGCATTGGTGAATACTCGCCTCATATCCCACAAAACGTATTACACTTTGGTAAACCTAAAACAATGTCGTTATTACCGTAATATTTTTTTGTCTAACCGTACTACCTTTTTATATTATAAAATTAGAATCCTACGCAGAAAATCAGCTTAATACGATCGAGTGGTTTTTAGACTTCTACTAAATCATTCTACTGTTTGCTACTAGTCTTCATATCAGCTGGATTGTTCAATAAATTTTTTCTTCTTGGATTTCGTTGTACATGACGTGTCCGTTAATTAACTAAATATAATTAAATCACTATCGACACGGAACACAAAGCTTTTTTTAGGGTAAAAACGTCAAATTTCTTTTATAAATTTGCTAACTGCTATAATTTTTTATTGTTCGACTAAGCTTTTCGTCATTACTGACATCTTCAGGTCTTAAACAACCTGAAGATGTCAGTAATGACGAAAAGCTTAGTCGAACAATAAAAAATTATAGCAGTTAGCAAATTTATAAAAGAAATTGTAAGGATGGCTGCTAATTTAAACAATACGAAGAATAAAAACGTCAAAGTTTTACCTTATAGCTTGAACCAGTTTTCGCTTTTAAACTACTAACAAAACAGAACACACACACAAAGCACAAAACAAATTCAATCTACCTGGTGTTTACAAACTAAACTGCTCAGATTGGAACAAATTCTACAAAGGGCAGACAGGACGTAGCTTCAAACAAAGGTACATTGAACACACAAAGGTACTACACTCTACTACCGAATCCACGTTTGAAAACCACTTCATTGAAGCAAACCACACATACAAAACTCGACAATAATATGGACACTCTACACGTACGCACAAAAGGCCTAAAACTGGACACTCTTGAAAAATTGAAAATATACAAGCGCACGGAAACACATAAAAACGACATCTTAAACGAACAGACACAATTCAAATCACACGCATTATTCGAACATATCACACCCCACACACACACAACATCGATCCTTCAAAAGTCGATACCGTCGCCAAGAACAAGACGGACAGTGCTCCCAGCGGCAGCCTCTGAAGAAGATTTTAAAAGCGAAAACTGGTTCAGGCTATAAGGTACAACTTTAACGTTTGTACCCATAAAAAACTTTGTGTTCCGAGTCGGTAGTGATTTAAATATATTTAGTTAATTTTTTTCTTCCTGTCACTCTCTGCGTGTAAGTCTGTCTTAATCAGTATACTAAGAGTATGTTTAGAATTGATGCAGCCTGTCCAGTGTGTTACCTGTGCGTTGGTGTTTGACAAATATTGTTAATTGATTGAATTTTTTATTTTCTTTTTTACGAGGGAGACTGTGGAAATAATGTTCGCCGCAGGAGGGTCCGCACTCCTACGGTGTGTGGGACTCGCACCCACAAAAACCCAAAAACCCAGAAATCCTCGGAACGCAACTTTCGCAAAATTTCAAGGTGTGCCAATTGTTCTTCTTCCTGTGGATGTTCTTCTCTTTTAAACCTTCAGCGGGTCCATGTTATTGGACCTTCCTGCTATTCCGTCAGCGACCCTAGCAAGATCATTTTCTGCTTCCTTCTTTTGCGTTAGAACCTTCTCTATGTAGGCTGCTCCCTGATCCTAGTAGTGTTCGCCTTGCAGCATTAGTCCAATGATGTTATCTGGCGAGATCTGTCCCACTATATTTTCCAGGGTTTGGCTCTACCGTTTTCATCCGTCACATGTGAAAAACGTGTGGTGCACATCGTCTAGTTCCTATTTGCAGAAAATGTAGTCTGGTATTATTGATTTTCTGGTATTATTGATTTTCTGGTATTATTGATTTTCTGGTATTATTGATTTTCTGGTATCATTGATTTTCTGGTATTATTGATTTTCTGGTATTATTATTGTTATTAGCAATCGCCTTTAATCTTTGTGTGGTATTTTTAGAGATTTCTCCTTGTTTGCATTCTTTTCTGGCAATTATGAAACTGGAGATGTAACAAAAAGGTTTTATTTGTTATGAGATCCTGAATGCATTTTGTGACTGAGCATAACATCGTGACAGCTGAAACCCTGTTCATTGTGGCTATGCTGGGGATACAGTAAACCAAGCGTGTAGTGGATTCTGGATTTTAAGTGTGTGTGTGTTCACGAAACGTAACTGCTTCTTTGAACAAAAGAGTGTCACTGTTGTAAACTAAAGACAGATTTGTGCCTCTATGAGTCTGTCGCTTTGTTGTTACGGTCGGATAATAATCTACTGCTAGCGTCTTCTGTGTTGTAAAGTAAACTTTGTGTGTGCTTGGGGGCGCGCGTGTTTGTCTATCTGTCTGTCTAACTGTTTATAGGCTACAAGATACACGCAACGTTACTCATACTTAGTGAAGAACTTTACGCCGAACAAATCTCACTATTTGGGCTATATCAACTTTACAAAATAAAGCACTTTTACATTAGATATTCGTAATATTGATCGTATAGAGCTAGCATATCAGAAGTTGTTTGTCACACACTTTTTAATACAAACAATTGAAAGTGTATTATTAAAAATATAAAATATCATATTATAAATATATATTCAATATCCAGTAAACATTAGCCAAATAAAAATATGGGCTAAATACGAGAAACCATAATGTTTAGATTTACAGATGACATGTAACAGAATGTCACAGTCATCTACACTGAAATCTGTAGGCTATATTTTGGAAGTAATATTCTGTGATTTTGAAACGGAGTTAAACAACTAGAATACGAAAATGTTTGCAATTGTTAAAAAATGCAGTTGCATTAAGTTAAAGTTAAAGAGAAATTTAAAGTGAAATTAAGACAGATAACACGTTTTAAATATACAACCTGCTAAAAAGAGTCATAGTGGGCGAAAGATACTTTAATTGAGTTAAACGGAGTACACGTTGCACGCCGAATCCTTGAAGCAAAGAAGAAGAAGAAGAAGAAGACGAAGAACAACAACAATAACAAAGCTCGTTGACAACAATAAGGAGCTTATTAAATAATAATTTTTTTTATGTAGTTAGAATTTAGATTATTTAAAATTGGTTTTAAAGCCCTTTTTTCAAGGAGTTATTCCAATATGCAATAATAAGTATCTTCTTCTGATAGTTCCTATACATTTCGGATGCTGGATATCATACAGACTATTTTGACTTTCTACACTGCTGCACGGACTAAATCAGTATTCATGCCAAACCAGGTCCTTAAATTTCTCAGCCATCTTTAAATCAGTCACTCAACTCCTCTCTTTCCAAGTAGCATGGGCTGCATTAAGTAACACCTCTGTTCACTTTTCATGAGATGTCCCAGATACTGAAACTTTCTTATCTTCACTGTAATAATAATAATAATAATAATAATAATAAGTATAATAGATTATATTTGTACTAATAAAAGAGATTTAAAATTGTTAAGTGCTGTTAGTCTGTATGAGGTGAAAAGAAATAATATTTACCTTCTTCTTCGTCAGGTCTTAGACTTTACAGTCTGTTGATCTGACCATCGATGTTGGGAAGATAAAACAGCTGTTCCTTTACGTCTGGTCCAGGGGAATGGACCTTACGACCTGTAATGCAGCTAGTACTCGGTTCACCAGGCTCCACAGTAATGTGGCACAAGAAGTTGTAACAGTGAAGATGATCTCCAAGGTGTTGAAGCATTTCATTTCAACAGATCGGATTCGTTTCCTCTGATTTCGGGCGAGTGTCCAAGATTCACTCCCGTACATCAATACTAGTGCCGCCATTACTTTATAAAATTTCAATTCTGTATCTTTTTGTACTTTCTTTCCCAGAGTCTTATGAATTGTTCTGCACATCCTCTGTTTATTTTATTATCGACATTGTTTTCGTATTCATAGCTTACGCCACACCCTAAATAGCTGTAGTGTGATTTGTCCAATAATTTTATAGTCTATTGCTATTTTTAAGCGCTTTAAACGGTATTATTCAAATCTTTGTCATGGAATTTTTAAAAATTGTATTCATGGCAAATTGTACTAAGTTGATACACTGCTTTTTGTAATCCATTTTTGTTGTCTTGTAAGATCACATGATTGTCAACAAACAACCCCATCACCTAACCACCTAGCTGGAGACTGGTTACCTCTGTAGGGAAACTACACCTACTTATAATCTTAACAGGATTGCCGGATTGCAATAAATGTTACGTAAGCCAGACAAAGAAAAAAGTACTCTTTCAGCACCGCAATAAGTTTTTTTTTTACCAAATTTTATAAATCTATTTTAACCAAACATTCACTAAATAATATAAACATCAGTTCCCAGAAATTCAAAATGTGAAATTAATTTATTAAAAATATACAAATAGGTTACAAAATGAATATTTGAGAAAATCTTAATATTTACAAACTCAACAACAACATTTTACTAATTAAAGAACAAACTCAAATAAAAACAAAACAAGATGATTTTTTAAAATTATAAATTTATTAAAATAAATTGTATATAATGATTAAATATTTCCAACATAACCGACAAAACAGCTGGTTAAGTAAACAAACGTTACGGCACTCGGAAACTAAACTCTAAATTAAATCAATTAATCATTAGTTTTTATACTGAAATCGGATCAAAACGATTTTTTGTTAATTCATTTTGAAACCTCTGAAATAGTGATACGTCAGTGAAAATTGCGTCAGGTCAATGAAAGCGATAAAAATAGTACAATTTATATGCAGCAGTTAATACAGTTGATAATATATCTACAAATATCAAATAGAGGAATGTGATAATTTTTTTTACATAAACAATTGAAAATTCGGTACCGTACGGAACTGAGAGAAAAGCGATTGATGTCATTGTATTTGTAAGTATATTATCGCCCATTTTAGCTGTCACAAGGGGGCCATCGTTTCAAAGTTCAAAAGTCCAAGTGAACAGAGGTCAAGATGTCCAAGCGAAAACAATATAAATAACAGACTCCGTATAAATAATTCAGCGACTCCACTACGTTCGTGAATAGTGTAGGGTCGCGTTACCAACGTTATACGCAGAGGTGAAATACATAGCCTACTGAGATGCTGTGGGACCTGATAACTGATATTATACACTGATTATAGTACTAACACTGACATACACTCTTTGTATTTATCATTTTCTATATAAGTAACTCGATGTTTCTTGCAGTAATTATATAATTTGTGATGTTTTCAATTTGTTTCTTCTGCAAGTAGATAATATTGTATATTCTTTTTAACACCTGACGCACGTTTCACTGAATAATATCAGTATCATCAGAGGTTTCTAAGTGAATTAATAACAATCGAAATAATTCTATTAATTTAAAATTAACGAATAATCGAATTTGTATCGATTTGAATGTAAAATAAAATAACTGATAATCGATTTAAGTCGATTAGTTAACGATTGTTTTAATGTTTATTTTCTTCAGCAGCAGTTTTCTCGGTTATATTTGAAATTTTGTTTATATTTTATTCATTTTTATTTTTATTTTTTAGTAAATTTATAATTTTAAATAGATCGTCTTGTTTTGTTTTTATTTGGGTTTGTTCTTTAATTAATAAATTATTGTTATTGCGTTTGTAAATGTTAAGATTTTCCCAAATATTCATTTTTTGACCTTTTTGTATGTTTTTAATTAATTTTATATTTTCAATGTTTGGAAACTGGTGGTTATTATTTAGACAATGTGTGGCTAAATTAGATTTATAAATATTTGGTTTTAAATATGCATTGCGGTGTTGAACGAATCTATCTCGTAGTTTTTTCTTCGTCTGGCCCACGTAAAATTTATTGCAATCTGGACATTCTATTTTATATATTCCATTTTTATTGTGAGTATTGGATTTAGTTTTAGGTTTTATTTTATTAAAAATTATATTATCTGTATTATAAGATATTTTTAAATTAGTATCTTTAAATATTTTATTTAGTTTTTGAGTTATATTTCCGTATTAAGTGGAGGTTGTATATTTTATATTATTATTAATAGATGAATTTTTAAATGTAGTGTTTTTAGGAAGTTTATTAGTGATTTTATGTTTAATTTTATTTTCTAATTTACTAACTCTTTGTATTTATATATCATAGTTTATTTTATATTTTTGTTACTGAATTATCCATTTTATGTTTTAATATTCTTTACTAATTAAAAGTAAACAGAGTAAGTTAATTTAACTTGTTTCTTTTAAATAATTACCTTATTTCTCAATTATGCCAATACCATTCTACGCTTACACTGTAAGTTACTAATAGTTGCCTTATCACTTACACTCTAAGTGGCACACTTGCAAACAATCATACACATACAAGGTTTGATCAAAGGGTTCGCGCAATTTTTGTTTATTTGAAAAAATTAAGCATTGTTCTTACAATGACTCCTTCAATACAGCTTCAATACAGTTTAAACACGATTATGCCAATGTTTTTTTTTCAATCTTGAGTACAGTTGTGGAACACACTTTTTGTGTAGACTTCAGTTCGCTTAACGATTTTTTCTTACACCTTCAACAGTCGCGAAAAGTCTTGTTTTCGTGGTGATTTTCATTATTCGGAAGATTGAAGATTGTGTTGCAGCGAATACGGCGGTTGCGGTGTCAGTACAATATTTTGTTTTCCTAAAATTCTTCAAGAAACAATGATGCTGGTGACTGGTGACTGGTGCATTATCGGCGTGTAAACTGCCCTTCCATGAACGGAAATTTGGCCGTTTCCTAAGCACAGCTTCACACTCGTGTGGCGTAAAATGCCTGACGAGTGTAAATGTTTTTTATTTATCGTTGCAGCTGATGACAAAATTAATGGAAAACGAAACTACACTCTTCATGTGATAATCATTATCTTCAATTTGTTCACGACGACAATCTTTGAAGCGGCTGAACTGAATGGTCATGCATAGTAGGCTTGCCAGAAGTCTTTTGCAACACTCTCCCCACGACAGAACAGTTTTTCTAACTTTTTACACAAAATTTACTCCTTATTTTTCAAGCCTGTGCTTTAGAATGTCAACAAAATTGCCAAATACTCCAAAATATATCTTACTCACTTAGCTGTCGAATCTAAACTATTTACCCAATAGCGTTAAAAGTTTAGACGAATGCCACTACGATGGGTACAAACGTCTATAAAAACAATTTTTTAATTGAACATTTATAGCGCACGAAATCTAAAAATTGCACAAACGTTTTTATCCAAACTCCTACAAATAAAATGTTTATGGGCATTGTATACGGCCACCTGTTTTTTGGGTCTTAAAATATATTTTTAATTCTCGTTTATCACTGTGTGTAGTTATTATAAAACGACATTTTTGCATACACATGTTTTATAATACTGTATTTGAAAGGCTACAGGGAATCATCTTTACAGATTGACGGCTGAAGATTGTGGCCTTTCACCGTAAAAGTCAAATTTCGCAATTCTTAATTCACCTTGATTTGTATGTTTCGTAACAGCAAAAAATTTCTAAAACCAAGAACAACAGGCTTTTGGACTTTGAAATAATACTCTTTTAAAAACAGTACGAGTTAATACACCCATGTATAAGTTATATTCTATGATACATAGTGTCACCGGACAAAAGGCTTGTCGCATGACAAATGGCGCCAATCGTACAATTCTTAGTGTTTTTGGTGACCCTAAAAAGGGCCGTGTGGCGAAAACGCTGATATTGGTTGTTCCGCCCGAGCCGCGCTGATATGTTCGGCGGCTGCGCCCGCTGTTCGTGGCGTACTGCAGTCCTCCTCTTCTTTCGGCATCGGTTGCGTCGAGTCCGCTGCCGGCCCAGCGAAATCTACGCTGGCGCGGAACTGGAGTGCGAAAAATGCAAGAACGTCGGTTCTACTCTTCGGCTGTTGCTTCCGGCTGACTCCGCGTCGATGTCGTCCGAGAGAGGAGAGAAGATGAAGTGCGTTCGACGGCGTAGCGATGAAGTGCTGTGGCGAAGTGCCACAAACACACACTGCCAGAGCTGTTGGGATGCGCGTCGTGAGACGTCCCAATGGTTTCCTAGTTACGAGCCTCCGGAAGGGGCTCCTGCCTAGTGGTCCTGTCCAGACGGAATTTATTTAATTAATTAGTGGCCGCTACAACGGCATGCTCGTACTAGGCCGTTCTAGTATTTGCCGAGGTCGTTTCCAAGAATCACCTGAACGTGGTCGGTACTTGCCAAGGCCAGCTATGAGTGGGTTTGCCTGGGTCCTCCTAGCTCGGACTAAAATTTACGTGCAAGTCGCCTAACGGTGTCATCCAAGGAGCGGACACCGAGACCATTTCTCAAAAGTCGAGAAGGGAACCGATAGGGGGCTTTGGCCGCTAGGCGAAGACCCCTATCGAGAAAGCTTTGCAAATTTTTTTTATGAACGGTTGCGAGGTAACCCCAGACGGGAATGGCATAGGTAATGATCGGTTAACAGGTACGCATTGACAAACAACTTACCCAGCTTGCGGGTCATAGCCTTGTTGGCAAGTATCGGAAACAGTTGCGCGAGACGAGCGGACGCATCGTCTCAGCGTCGGCACGCCAGGTGAGCCGACGATCAAGGTGGACACCGAGGTACTTAACTTCTCTCTACCAGGTCAGGTACGTTCTACCGAGTCTCACTCGTCCTCGTGGTTCTTTCCGGCGCTTTGAGAATAGCACCGCGGTACTCTTGGTTTCGTTGACGGCAAATCTCCAGCTTTCCGTCCACGTCGTGTACGCATCGAGTACGTGCTGGATTTGCGGAATAGCCCTGTCAGCGTCCCGATCGGCGGTATATACCCCCGTGTCGTCGGCAAACAGGGTCATCTGGACTCCGGTCTCTCTGGGTGCGTCGTTGGCGAACACGGAGAACAGGGGAGGCCCTAGCACGCTACCTTGAGGTACCCCGGCTGTAATGAGTATCTCGCAAGAGACATGGTCATCTACTCTCACGCAGAAAGTCGTCTTCGTTAGAAAGCTAGCAATCAAGTGAAGGTAGCAATTTGGGAGCTGGATTTCCCGGAGCTTGAACAAGAGCCCGTCGTGCCAGACACTATCAAAGGCCTTCTCCACTTCTAGGAAACAGGCGACAGTCTGCTCTTTCCGACAGCCGGCGCCCGTGATGTATTCCACCAGTTTCATCAGCTGATGAGTGGTGGAATGCCCCACACGGAAACCGAACTGTTCGGGGACCAGTACATCGAAGTTTCTTAGATGTTCTAGGACTCTCCGTTGTACAAGACGTTCGAGGACGTTTGACGTGGCCGACAGTAGACTAATGGGCGGGAGGTTTCCGGGACGGGGAGCGTCCTTTCCCTGCTTCGGGATCACTATGACCGTCGCCTTACGCAATTTCTTGGGAAAATAGTAGAGTCTGAGACACGCGTTGAACAGCGCAACCAAGAAAAGTATTTCTTGCTCCGGGAGTCGAATTAGAGCGGCGTTCGAGACGCCGTCCGAGCAAGAGCTTTTCTCGGTACGACTTCAACGAGCCGATCTGAGACCTCTTCCCTAGTAATGGGTTCGGACTCCGCAGTGATCCGAAGAGACAGAAAGTCTTCCACTTCGTTCTCGGCTTCTTCATCGAAGTCCCAGTCCATGAGCGGGTTCGGAGCGAACTGACGCTCGAAACACGCGCCCAAGTACTCGGCCTTCACCATCGGGCGAGCCAGGATTTGACCAAAAGGTCCGGCAATGGCTGGGATGCGAGGTCGGTGCCTCTTACCTACCAAAGCCGAAGGTATCCGGTAAGGGCGACATTCGCCCGATCCGTCCCCCGCTTGCGCCACGGCGAGTTTCCAACAGTGTTTCCGGTAGATCTGTATTTCACGACGTAAAATGCCGGTCGCCCGGTTGTACGCTGTCTTGTCGGCCGGATCACGGGTCCACTGCCAGCGTCTCCGGAGGCGATTTCTCTCACAAGCAAGAGCACTCGTCTCCTTTGAGATCCGCTAGCGCGGACACATGGACCGGGCAGTCAATTCCTTGGATCACCGCTATGCCCAAGACATCGGGAGCCGCGCGGAGTTGTGAGGGGTAGAAGGTAGGTTGGGCAGGCCCAATCACCGTCACCCTGCGAGAATCTGCAAACCTGCCTAAGGGCTTCCCGTTTGGGGCAGTCAAGCGACTGTTCCAATCGCGATGCTTACAATTCAAGTCGCCGGCCATGATGACCCTCCTGTGTGCATCGAACGGGACCGCAAAATCAGGGTGAAGGAGCTCTTTGTTCGGCGGTTTGCACGCCGAGGCCACGAGGACACCGCCCAGAGTGTTTAACATCTCCGCATCAGTGACTTCTAGGTGAGACATTTGCGGCAAGAGGACGCGGTGATGATCAAGACTGAGCCTCACTGCGACCGCAGTACCGCCACCAGCAGTGCCCGTCCTGTCGTTTCGATAGCACACGTAGTTGGCCAATCGGAACTGGTTCGCAAGGGTCAAACGGGTCTCATTGAGGAGTACTACGTCTGGTTTGAGTTGGGCCAGTAATTCTTGGAGTTCCTGGATTATTTTAGCGTAACCGTTGGCGTTCCAGGAAAGAATTGAGAGGTCTGGTTTGAGGACCCGACTCATAGAAGTCCTACACAAGTGGCGGCTTCCACCAACAGCATGAACCTCTCAGTTATGTTGGCAGTCTCCATGCGGGAGCGGATAAACTTGAAGGTCTGGGCAACCCTGCGGAGGTCAAATTCCGCAAGGAAGTCGTGGACTACCTGAAAGTCGCCAGGAACGGTTTCCGAGATAGAATGCCCGGAGACTGTTTGCGCATAAGAGCGCCGAGGCTTGACAATCGGGGGATTGGTGGAAGCCAAGGGTACAACAGGGCTAGGTGTAGCGCCTTTTGCGGAGGCGCTAGGAAGCGGGACAGACTGCTTGGCAGGAGTGGCAGGAGCCCGGGAGCGAGCGCCACGGGACTTGCGATGCCGTTTCTTTTTGCCTGCGGCTTGAGGAAACCGCGGGGTGGGAGGTCTGGCGAGGCTGCTTCTACAGAAGGATCAGAGTTTTTCGGTGATTAGGAGGATTGAGTAGTCTCAGGCTCCACAACCGAGCTGTTTTCTTTGGTCTTTTTCGTCTCACTTACTGAAGCCGCGGAGTTTCGTCGCTTTTTCGCAGCGGCCTGGGACGGAGCCTGAGTTGAGTTTGCCTGTACCACAGGTGATTGCTTCGGGCCTTTGCTCGTTTGCTTCTTGCTTTTAGAAACAGTGGCGACAGTCACGGCAGCCGTAGCAGGAGGCGAAGTGCCTAGCTGCTCGGTTGCAGGTCTGGAACCAGCTACCGGATGCCTCGGTGGTGGCAGGGGCCCTTTTGGCTTTCGCCGCTCGAGCTCCCGCTTGTACACCGGGCAAGACCGGTAGTTGGCGGGGTGACTTCCGACACAGTTGAGGCACCTTTTGAATGCTGGTGCGTCACCATGCTTTGTGAGGTGCGGCAAAGAGCACCTCACGCACGCAGGAGCGTTATTACAAGTACCGCTCTGCTGCATAGAGTAATAAAGTACTTAGTTTACTGTAAGTACACGTAGGTGTTAATTAAAAGAACTCAATTACTCGTATACGTGATCTGATATTGGACAAACTGCAAAATGTATGAGGTTACAGAAGCATGAGAAGCAATGGGAAAGTGAGTGTTAAGTCCACGTAGGCAATGATTCAGGACACGGTATTACTCAAAGATAATATTCTTACGTGAATTGTTCATGATATCCGGGCTGTTTGGCCGTGGTCCGTGGTTTATAACAAAACCAAACGTCTGATATTTTTTAAAACTTCCTCCCCGTAGAGGCGTCGTAAATTATTCCTCAGGCTTTCACGGCCGGTGTCAGATGAATTCTTCATGATATAGGAATAAGGAATGATTTACGACGCCGCTACGGGGAGGAAGTTTTAAAAAATATCTGAGGAATAATTTGCGACGCCTCTACGGGGAGGAAGTTTTAAAAAATATTTGAGGAATAATTTACGACGCCTTTACGGGGAGGAAGTTTTAAAAAATATCAGACGTTTGGTTTGTTATAAACCATGGACCACGGCCAAACAGCCCGGATATCATGAACAATTCATCTGACACCGGCCGTGAAAGCCTGAGGAATAATATTCTTACGTTCGTGAGAATGGCAACCTGCATGGTTTATACGTCATTCGGTCTGCGGGCGTGTACAAGGTCGGCAAGATGGGCTTCTTCCAGTAGCAGCCGTGGGGCTTACCTGTCGGCCCCTTTTATGGCGTGTTCCTAGCTTAATACGAGCTGTTGCTGCGGAGGGAACAGACCGAGGATCTCGGACAATCTTATTAGAAGTCAAGTAGTGGGATTTACACGCACAGTGCAATCCTCGGTTCAAGATTTATGGAAGCTTTTACTTATGGGTTTTGGTCATGTAGCCCCCTCCGTACAGGGAGCGCGTTGGTAACCATCAGCACCACAAAAGTGATATAAAAGAGCTTCCCTAGGCTGTGGGTCATGGAATTGCTGCAAAGTAGGGGATGGAGTTGGTAGTTTTACGGGCTACTTTCTCGGAGTATGTCCGCCAAGTGAGCCTGACATACTTGACACCAGGAGACCAGGGCAGGGGAGTATCGCCTACTGCAGGGGATGTCTCTGAATGAGCCTTCTGCGTCTGGAGAAGCTAATGGCTGTGTTGTTGACCGCGTTAATAGCGACCCTCAGTTTCGGCTTACGGTACGTTCTAGGCGTATGTAACTACGCAATTATTCTCGACGTGTCATCTAGAAAAAGGTAGATTCTTCTGAAACCTCACCAGGGTGTAAATATTGAATTCGGTGGCGGCCAAAGAGTTTGGATTTGTAATATTGCTGTGTGTGCATTATTGAAGCTCTTGCTACTGTGACTTGTGAATGGTTTGTGTATTAGTAATTGACACTTGTATTGAGAAGTAATGTTTTTTTTGTGACTAGAGAATTGTTTGTGTATCAGTAATTGGCGGCTTGTATTGAGAAGTAATATTTTTATGTTTGTTACGTTGGTGTGTAGTGAACAATCATTAGTTTGAAGAATTGTAGTATATGATTGCATTTGTTTACTTTTAACTAAAATTAAAGTTGTACAGTCGTAATTACCGATATCAATCATCAACATCATCATCATCATCATCATCTTCAAGGATTAAACCAAGAATGGTTTGTTCCGGTCTCAAGTAGACAAAGATTTCAGCTGGTCAATCCAGCGCTTCCTCGGACGTCCCACACCTCTCCGTTCCCTTCGGCTTATAGTTCAATAGTTGTTTGGGGATGCGGCAGTCATCCATTCGGCAAAGATGTTTCCACCAATTCAGCCGATACTGGGCACTCCTGTCGAGGATATTCATAATATTCAGTTCCTGCCATATATCTGTGTTTCTTCTATGATCATGGAGAGTATACCCTGCCACATGCATGAGAAATCTCATTTCAGCCGCTTGGATGCGACTGGCCTGGCCATTTGTTAAAGTCCAATTCTCAGACACATAAAGAAGTGTGTGGAAAGGGCCATCACCTTGTAGAATTTTATGAGTGTTCCTTTACTTGCTGACTTAAGGGTTCGCCTAATGGTCCCGCGCATGAGGTTGAACTTATGTAACTTGTTCACAACGTCGTTGCTTGCATTATAAGACACACTGTAGCCCAATTATTTAAAATTGCTAAGTTGATCCAGGACAGTACCATCTATAAAAATGTTTGCCCGTACGGGATCAGTTCCACGAAAAGCCATCACCTTGGTTTTAAGTGTGGATGTTTCCAATCCAGAGTCTTTGCAGATTTGATTTAACAAATGTATACCCATCTGCAGTCTGTCCTCAGAGTCCGACAGCATAGCCTGATCGTCCATAAACAAACAATATCAATCTGACGTTAATTATTCTGTTTCCACTGTACAAACGCAACTATCCGTGCAAAAGTCGTAAACGTATAAAATGTGGCAGAAGTCTGTATTATAATATAACGTTATAACAAATAAGTACAAATAACACAACAAATACATTAAAAATATATTCATGTTATTATTTCAAACACTTTTTGCTACAGTCCGTTTCTTGATGTATATATTATATTTAATTTTTATAATGAATTTACCTCAAGATATTTCTTTCATTATTAGGAACAACAGGAACATGTTTCGGGTACCATTGTGTACCCATCCTCAGCCTTCCGGATTTTGTGTCTGGTGAAGTACATGTGTGTTGGCTGGTTGTTATTGCGGCTTCCTGTTGGCTTCAGGTACTTTTTAAATTGGTATTATTGTGTACAACAAAATCAACTATTTAGACATAGCCACCGGACACAAAATCCGGAAGGCTGAGGATGGGTACACAATGGTAACCGAAACATGTTCCTAATAAGGAAAGAAATATCTTGAGGCAAATTCATTATAAAAATTAAATATAACAAATTAATATATAAGAATGTATAAAAAATATATGACTTTTGTTGTATACATGTTAACAAATAAAAAGATAAGAACAAACTGTAGTAGCACAAACATTAGTATAAGAATAATATCAGTACAATGAAGGTATGAAGAAAAATTGACTGTCATAACACGTTCATACGAGCGACGTGATATGGCTCAAACAACTCTTAGAGTGAGTGTGCAAATAACTAAAAAAAGAGGAAAAACTTATGTATCGCGGGGATATCCTCCTTGACTGGATTAAAAGAGTTGAGTGGAAGCTGATTGAGCAGACCAAGGTTTATGGATATAAAAAATTCCGAATATTTGAGGAAGGCACTGAAAATAAATATAAAGTGTAAAGTACCTTTAGCGAAATGATTATATGGTCACATTATTTTATTACTATAACATATTTTTAATACAATTTTAATTACTATAACAACCATACAATAAACACTAAAAAATTTGAAAACTGCAGATTAGAGTTACGATCCCTTTTAGCCTGACATCCCGCTGGATTAAAAATTTGTTTTTCTAAATTTTTATCTTTTGTAGCCTCTGGGGTTACAAAATTTTAAAATTTTTAGCTTGACACAGCATCAGATGTGAGTTAAAATTCTCTTTAATTTGATACTCCACATGACATTTTACGATTTTATCACAATTTTTATCACAATTTTTGTAGCCCTGTTGCCCGAAAATTTTGAAATTTACAAACACAAACACTATATTCAGACTGTAGTTTACCTTTCCTTTAATTTGATGCCCTACATAGACTTTTGCAATATCTTCACAATTTTTCCCCCACCCTTATTTTTGGACGGATGAATCTCAAAAACAGTAGGATCATATAGGGTAAAAGTATGAAGAAGAATGCCAAGTTTCACGAAAATGGTTAAAACGTTATGGTGAGACATAGGCTACCCCATAACAGGTAGACAAATTGCAAACGGTCGAGTCAAAACTGAGAACTCGCTTGCTCGTTCAACAAAGTACGCGTACAGCAGCCTCTAGACTAGATACTGTTTTGTTCCGCAACAAGAAGTGAAACGAACAAAGTAACTGTTGAGCTATGACACCCAAAATCAGAAAATGTTAATAAGCACAATTGAGGCTATTTTCTATTTTTGCCTGTCAGCTTTCAGTATTTTCGTTGCTGTTTAAGTGTCAACTTGAGGTGCCAGTATTAAAAAAAAAAAACGGTAATACCAGTTACGCTTACGGTTGCCAGTTAAGCTGCACTTAAACTGTCGGTTGCCAGGTAATACAATAAATGTACCCAAGGTAGGAAAGGGAAATAAGAAATAACTAATCAACTGTCAATTAATAGTACAACGTCTGTCTGCGTAGTATACACAGGCTGAAGATAGTTAAACGGCAAACAAATAAGTGTGCTCTTAGTTACACCCAAGAAACAGGAATTTACTGTAAGTTCCGTTGTTACGAACAATGCAGAAGGCAGCAATGCTATTAATCACTTACATTCACAACAATAGTGATTGTTGCTGTACTGTAGTTTCTTTTTCAGTTCCTTATTTGACGGTTTCCGTTGTTCAGCAAAAATTGCGTTGTTTCGATACCATAGTGTTTCATTCAGTAGTGTTGTTAATCTCTTTTCACAACATGTAAGTCTTCCTCTATTTACCTGATATCAAGTTAACTTAAATGTTAAACAAAATTCGATATTTCCCACGAACAGACATGCGCCAACCTACGAGTTGCGAAACTGGATTAAATACGTAAGAGCATGGCAAGGAACGGCAACAGGTCTTGCACATTGTAAGCTGCTCATATGGACGCTTCTAACTATAGTCTGGTTCTTCTCATACATACATACATATATATATATATATATATATATATATATATATATATACATATACTGTTAATGATTTCGAGGTTCGGTCATTAATCATGAAAACTCAGTTTTGCGACGTTTCGAGATTTATTCTTCCCATAATCATGCCTACAACATTAAAATATAGTCTTATTACAATTATATTATTTGTAAGTGTGTATAGGTGTGTGTAAAGTCATGCATTACTATAACTATTTACTTACATTAACTGTGAGATGAGCTACAGCAACCACATTAGCTCATCTCACAGTTAATGTAAGTAAATAGTTATAGTAATGCATGACTTTACACACACCTATACACACTTACAAATAATATAATTGTAATAAGACTATATTTTAATGTTGTAGGCATGATTATGAGAAGAATAAATCTCGAAACGTCGCAAAACTGAGTTTTCATTATTAATGACCGAACCTCGAAATCATTAACAATATAATAATACGGTCGATAATTAACATTCCTATATATATATATATATATATATATATATATATATATATATATAAATAAAATTTCTAAAAGGATTTGTATGAAAGGAAAAGATTAATAGATACAGTAGATAGAAATTTGCTGGTAAATATTATAAGTACGGTGATACCCATAACAAACCTATAAGAACTGTTGGATCAAGAATAGCTACTAAAAATAATTGTAGGATATCTCAATATATGTCAATCAAGATGTTAGACAAGGGCGCAGTGTATCACCTACTCTTTTTAACATTTATATTGACGATCTAATAACGAAATGGAAACATCTTGTGAACTCTGGTATTAAGTTATCACGGGAGAGATATCTGAATGTGCTATTGTTTGCTTACGACTTGATTGTACTTCAAAATACAGTATTTGCTTCAAAAAAATCTGTTTTTAACCTTCATCATATTTACGAACAAAATAATATGAAATCCTCTACTATAAAAACAAAGACAAGACATTTTCAGGCAACGAACCAATAAGAACTAAAATAGAATGATCAAATTCTAGAACAGGTCAACCAGTATAATTATTTGAGAAATGATATAGCTATGATGGGAATTACGACGTTGATGTTAAATTTGTTAAGTTCCAGACGATCTGTGGGACAATCGACCGTTTTTTTTTAATATGTCGAGATACAAAATTAAATTTTTAGAAAGTTGTGCAAGTCCTTCTACTGTCCTATGGATGTGAATTATTGACAACAACCAAGAAACAAGATAGTAAAATACAGGCTTCGAAAATGGAGTTCTTAAGAGGAGTTTAACGGTGTTTTAACTTGACCGTATAAAGAATGAGGACATAAGAGGAGAATTACAAGCTTTTAGCTTAAATAAAAAATTAAAAGATTACAAACAACGGTGGAAAGAACACTTAGAAAGAATGTCAGATTCTAGGATGGCCAAACAAGACCTGTAGACCTGTAGGACACAGATGTGTGGGAAGGTCCAGGAAGAGATGAGTGGAGCATTTTGAAGACGAAACAGGTAGCACCTTGCTTATGTTGTGATGATGATGATGATGATTGATAAATCATTTCACACACTAGGTAAAATAATCATAGAAAGAAAAGAAGTATTGAAATTAACCAAGGTATACAGTAGTATTCCAGTAGTATCGAAATATGAGGAGGATAAACGACAGATTTGAATATAGTTTACAATCAGCCGAGCTCAAAAACCTGAGGAGAAAAGAGGGTATAACAAGGAGAAGAAAGCAATCATAAAGCAAAGAGAAGAAAAATAATCAGAAGGAAGAATAAGTATAAAAACATTTAAACCGTAATTGAGTATTGTCAACTACAATGATAGTAATTGGCCAATTACGTAATAAAGTTAGCTGTGCATAACGAATGTGGTCTGTAAATGTTGGGCGGTGGAAAAGGTAACCTACAGGTGTAGAATCACATGGAACAAAGGTGTATTTTAGAAAGGTAATTGTTGAAAATAAAATAAAACAAAATTACGGTCTAAATCAACAACATAGGATACATTTTGATACCTGATGAGGTATAAGACCGAGCCGGAAATTTTAAAAATGATACTTTAGTGTTTACAACTGTGTATCTAGGTTATGAACAAGCACATGTGTACATAGGTTCTAAATACTGCACCTTACGAGCAAGAGCAAAAACTTAACACATCGGAACAATCCAAAGTATAAAGACATTACACAGACTAACTCTACCTAATTTTAAAACATAAAACATTTCCAATCCAACACGCTGTTTGAACAATAGACAACAATATCACTCCTCCCTCCTCATCCTCCTCTTATAGCGCTACAGCCCAAAGTCGAGCCTTGACCTCCTCCATCCTGACCCTCCACCTCTCTCTATCAGTAGGAAAGGACTGCCATCCTCACATTCCCAACAACTCTCTTGCATGAACACGGAAAACATCTTTTCATCTTTTCCTTGGACGGTCTTTTGATCTTTTGCCATCCATACTCTCCATAAGGACTCTTTTAGGTGTTCGTTTGTCGTCCATTCTTACGAAATGGCCAGCCCATTGCAGCCTCTTCAATTTTACGTACACTTCTACGGTTGGTTCATTGAAGTGACAATATATCTCATCATTATGTCGTATCCTCCATTCCCCATTAATATATATGGGGCTCAGGAGCCGTCTCAGGACGGTCCTTTAAAATATCTTTAGGCGTTCAATTGTTCTTTCGGTTAATATCCAGATTTCACTGCCGTAGTACAGAATGAGTCGTATGATAGTTTTGTATATGGGTATTTTTGTCTGCCTGTGAATAACTCTTGACTTAAAGGTGTTGATGGGCGCAAAGTAGGCCTTGTTGGCTAAAATTATCCTTTTCCTTATCGCTACCTCTTCAGGTATCGTCGGTCCTTGTTATGAGAAACCTCTGACAGCTCCTATACAGTCTTTTTCTATAATCAAATTTTGCCTGGATCGGGTAGACCTTGGTATCCACTTTTATTGATAGCCCTACCTCTTTTGTACTTATTTTTAAGCTTAAGTTTGTCTTCCTTGCAGCTGCACTTGATCGGGTTATGATGGCTATATCGATGCTGCTATTTGTACTGACTTATAATAAAGTACTCCTGAGCGATCTACAATCATTTTTCTTATGACATATTCTAGAGACAGGATAAAGAGGAGAGGGGCCGGCCCTTCGTCCTGTTTTAGACCCTGGGTTGAGCTCAAATGGTTCGGTGAGTTCATTTTGTATTCTCACCTGTGATAGTCATGGTCAATTTTGTTAGAATGATCAGTTTTGTTGGTATTTCAAATCGTATAATTTAACCGACATCACTACCAAATATCAGCAACAATATTAGTACCCAACTATTTAGCACCAGGAATGCAGCAGATAACAGGAACAGTGTCTCATTGATAGTGTGACAAAAGTTCTAAAACATGACTATACTTTCCTTAGTTAAAATGCTTTTACTTGTCAATTTAGTATAGTAGTGATAAGTTTTGATTCTAAATGGATTTGTTCAAGAAAGCTTTTAAAATGGTCCAATTTTACTTGAAATGTACAATTGAGACGGTTATCCATATACAGCATATGCAGCAAACTATTTTGCATGCGATTATCCAAGTTGTATTGACCGATAGTTTCGTGTATTTTAGAAATTATTCACCAAGATGTATATACTTTGACAATACCTATAAGTGATTTCTCTAGAAATGAAATAAAATACCACATCATCGGGAAAGGAACAATTAACTTAATAAAGTATGAACAGATTAATTAAATTAAATGATGTCGACGAGAAATAATAAAACAAATTAATCGCAGAATAGTACAAATGTAGAAGTCGCATACACTGGACTCAGCGGAACAAGTCGCAACAGTAACAGTAATTCACAGCTTCCGTCTTCGACATACTTTCATTTATCTGTTTCCAGCTCACACAGCTTAATTGCACAACGTCTGCAGATCTCTTTTCATGTTTTATTGCACTGGTTCTGCAGTTTCTCCCGCAAATTGTTATCTGTACTAATAACGTCTGTTGACATCAGTTCGAACTGAAAGCTTTTAAACTCTCTCCCTCATGTACACGTTTTCTGTTGCTATATATTCTTTCTTTGTAATTATTTCACTCCTGTGTACTAGGAATGACAAGACACCTTAACTTACACTCAACTAAAACTAATTTCGCCTTAAGATAACTTATAGTAAAAAATAAAACCATAAAATAGTTTTAGTGATTTTCACTCGTCAATTTATTAAAATTATAAATCCATGGCAGCTGTTTCGGCAGCACAGTGCCTTCATCAGATGGTGTAAGCTGACTAATTTTCGTACAAACAATACAGAATATAAAATATAATACAAGTGCTGTTGTATAGAGAGCGATAGTAATCTCGTGTCAATAAGATTTAATACACATTACACAAACATATAACATAACATAAACCAAGTCTATTTGTACAAATTAAGCAGAGGCGAGCTATTTAGATCTAACTGATCATTTAATAATACATTTAAATATTTGTGTTTATTAATTTCAAGGGTTTCTAATAAATCAAGCTTTCGACCTTTATCAGATAAATGTAAAATTTCAAAATTGTCATTATAACTATGGTTTTTTTCTAACAAGTGATTTGCATAATTTGATTTGCCATAATTATATCTAAAACTATAATTGTGACCATACATTCTTTTTTCGAAAGATCTACCTGTCTGTCCGATATAAACTTTTAATATCGGATATAAAAGTTTATATTCTGTATTGTTTGTACGAAAATTAGTCAGCTTACACCATCTGATGAAGGCACTGTGCTGCCGAAACAGCTGTCATGGATTTATAATTTTAATAAATTGACGAGTGAAAATCACTAAAACTATTTTATGGTTTTATTTTTTACTATAATTTACAATGGATTTTCACCAAGTAAAGGCATCAAGCATTAATTACTTAAGATAACTGAATTAAAAAACAATTTGTCTATAAATTTGAATCGGATAAATATACGGCGTATATTGTAACATTAAACCTCTAACGGCCGGATTTACCTTCAGTACAATTGTTTACCGGACTGTTAAGCCAAAATACTCTTTCCGTAAATTCAAACATTTTGACTGCGGCTGCAGAACTCATCCTCTGTGGTCCTCTGTTCTGCTCCTCTGACAACACGTCACCAAACCGTAACACTTATATACCCGTCCGGGTGCGAGCCGTTACCTGATTGGAAGGAAGAGTGCTTGACGGTGGATAAGGCCTGGTATCCGGCACTAGAGTAGAATCTGCTTCAGGACTGGCTACGGAAGTGGCGGGTGACGATCAACACGGAGAAATCCGAGGCGATCTGCTTCATTTGAAAGTCCACTTCCCGATGCCAGCGTCTCTCTCTAGAAGAGATTCCCATCGCCTACAAAAAGACGGTGAAGTAACTAGACGTTGGGCTTCAACGCCCATATGACGGAAACCCTTGACAAAGCTCGCGGCGTCCAAGCCAAACGTTTCCCATTTCTCTCGTGTCGCAACCCTCTGGCGCTGCGTACGAAAGTCGCCATTTATCATTAGTAAAATAGTTTACCTGGCCTGGCCTGGATACCGAAAAACATGGGTCTATCGCCATTTATCTTTTGTTGCTCAAGTCTGTACTGACATATGCGGCTCCCGCTTGGTGGTCACTTTTGTCCACCACCAACAGGCGTAGACTGGAAAGATTCCCATCGAAAACCCTCCGTTCCTTGTCGGCATCTTCTCCGTTTGTAAGGAATGATGTAATTCGATGAGGTCTTTGAGTTCCTATCTTGTCAGCCTTTGTCGTTTAGCTGGTCCGTTTGGTCATTAGATGTAACAATTTTTGCTGCAGCTGCGACCTTATCGTTCCCTTACCTACGGACCATCAGCACCATGCTACCACCTCTCCCGATCCGGGTCAAACGCCCTTGGGCGAGGGCGATTCGCGATGCCAAGGACATCAATAGCTGTTTAAAATTTCATATCTGTCCCAGCCCCTGAGTTAATCTTAAAACCTGCCATTTCTTCCCCGCTCTCATACCGACAGCGTTATTTGCCGCTGTAACGCCTATCACTGGCACGGAGGATCTCTGGATCGTGGAGAGCGACCGACGCTTCATGGCGTCTGCTTGCTGGGCCGAGACAGAGAATACCTGTTTTGCCTAAATCGATTTCAACAGCAGTGCCCAAAATTGAAAGATTTTAATGTTTTCTTTCTTCTCCGCCTTCTGCGATAACTTTGCGTTGTCCATACCGGGTATGACCAAGTCGGGAAACACTCGGCTGTTGTTCAGCTTAAATCTACCATACGTATTCTCGATGGCTGGTATCTGAAGAAGATCGTAACGTAAACCGACCAATGTCGCAACCGACAACGGTCTAACAGCCCGGTTTCACATGTAATAACGAAGCAGACATTTGGACATCTGGGAAACATGAAAACAAAATTAGGAAAGCACATAGAGATACAGAAAAATTTAGAATAGATCATAAATATTTTAGATATCACAGATTAAGAATGGGTATAATAGCAGAAAAATAATATAAAATTTCAAGCTGAAAGAAATTTCAACAGTCAAGGGAAGCGATGTAAAATGAAAGAAGTGAAAACACAGAAGTGAAATAACGATAGGCTTCTGGATAAAGAGGAAAGAACAAAATGTTCACCCCGGAGCGATGTTGTCTTAATCGGAAACAGCTAAAGAATTGTAGCTAAATGTTGCGTATAGACATACAGCTGTAAACACATTAAACTGATTGAAAATAGAAGATAATAGAACTACATAAACATTGGATAATTGATCAAAATTTTCTGAACGAAAATAATTGTGTCACATTAAACAAATTACAGGTTAAACCTTTGACTTTGCTAAGGACCATAAGAATGAACGAATACGTAAGTACGACCAGCTAGCTTTTACAGTTTTCTTCCTGTCATACAAACAATACTGTAGGTTAGCATTATTTATTACGTTTACTTCCTTTATAAGTCTATTTTGTATTGTTGCAGAGTATAAGCCGATGTGCCACAAAGAGGCTTAAGTATACCTGGAATTGAATTGTTTTGTGTGGTAGGTAGTTACCTCGTTATCTACTTAAAATCGTACAAACGCTTAGAAATAGAAACACGACTGCACACGCTAACATAGACACAGACACAAATACACTCTGTCTGTCTGTCTGTCTCTCTCTCTCTCTCTCTCTCTCTCTCTCTCTCTCTCTCTCTCTCTCTCTCTCTCTCTCTCTCTCTCTCTCTCTCTCTCTCTCTCTCTCTCTCTCTCTCTCTCTCTCTCTCTCTCTCTCTCTCTCTCTCTCTCTCAACAGTAGACTGTACAATTCTCTTAAGATGACTTAAACAATCGATTCAATCACCTGTGTTTTATAGAATAATATTATTGTTGGTTATCAAGTGTGTGTTATTGTTAAAATTCCAGACTACTATTGTGGTGTATTCATTGTCCATAACCTAAAAATACCATACATATGATTTATAATACATTTTTAATTACTCAAATATTTAATTTCTAGTGTTTGTTAGTTTTATAGCAGCCATCTTAACACCAACTTTGTCACTACTTATTGCCACACTGCTAAATAATTTGTTCTTGACGAAGCCTTTTGTGTCTCCACCATCTTCAGGTCTATACGACCCGTTTAGGTCGTTTAGGCCTCGTCAAGAAAGAAGTATTTAGCAGTGTGGCAATAAAAAGCAGTGTGGCAGTAGTGACAATGTTTTGTGTTTTTAATTTCTATCTATCTGACGATAGTTTGTGACCGAAATCGATAGAAATTAATAATGTGAGTAATTAAAACTTCATTATAAATCATATGTATGGCATTTTAAACATTATTATTTATACGGTCCAAGTCACTTTATATAGTAATAATTTACCCTTAATAGGTGTCCCCCTCGAGGCTAACGATTTTAATGATGAATTAAATACAATCAAACATATTGCCGCTGCTAATGGTTATGATTGCCGTATGGTGGATAACATTCTTAGAAAACACAAGGCTAAGAAATCCAAACAATTAAATAATATAAAAACCAAAAATAAGTACATCTCAACCACATACACGGAGATAATGCCCAAAATTCTAACGTCTGTTTTTAATAGGCTTGGTATAACGTCTTAACGTTATAATATCGGGAACCTGGTTAATTGGCTCAGGTCAATTAAACAGGCTGCCATAATATTAACAAACTCATAATTAATTGAAATATAAACAAACGATAAATAGGATCCCGAGAATTCAGGAATTTCGACAGGGGTTTGTAGATTTATTCACTCACCTTGTTGGACCATGACATCTCTTTATTACATACTGTTTTAATATCATAAAAGAAAATTAGTAATGTGTATACTAAAGACAAAAATATTTGCACATTTCGTACAATTGAAATTAGTGTAAGTCATGGGTGAACATAGCATGTACTGCCCTCGGATCCGAGTTGTTTGTTCCTATTTATAATATTACAAATAATAATCTTTATTTTGTGCCATCTGAAGAATGGGCTTATTTAACTTTAGAGTGTTATACTCATTAAACTCGTTAAATTTAACACATCTTATTACATATTATGAAATTACAATTTTATAGTAATTAGGTCTGTGTTTTGTGTTTTATATTACTCTTATTTTGTTATTTAAGTGTCTTTCATATATTAGTTTAAGTTAAGTTCTGAACCACGGAAGTAGAACTTCCGTGTCGCCTGTGTGTCCTCGGCGAATCGGCGCTTCTGTCTGTTGTGCAGGGTGTCTGGGAAATCTTCTGTCTATCGTTTGTGGGTGAAGTTTGGTGTCATTCTTAAAGATGAGTCGTCTGTCTCTCCTGTAGATTCTTGTGGTCTGTTTGTTGGTGGTAACTTTCACTGGTGTTCACATTGTTGTACCGCACATACTGCTTATGGTTGACAGTTACATTCTAAAAGTTTAACATCACATTTAGGTGATGTTATTTAATTATAGAGATGTCATCGTCGCACACTCAAGTCATTTACAACATTCACATCATTCGGCAATTACACAACTTTACCTAGTCTACATGTTTTGTATTGCCAACATAACTTTCTGTACGCTGTATCACCAGCGGACTCGCTGATTCAACTGAACTAACTAACTATAACTAACTATAGTATTGGGCTGTCCGCGCGCGGGTAGTTTCTCAGCGCGAAAAGTAGTTCTCAATTATTATTAATTATTTTCCTTTAATTTGCTTACAATTTAATTACATCACTCTATACTTTTATTATTCTTTTATGTAACGCGAGGTCGTTATGGATTTATTGGGTTTCTTAAATCTAATTTTATTAACTGATACTTGGGCAAATCGGCATGTTACTACCGGTTTGGAGCATGGAGAAAGGGTTCATCAGTACCTTATTAAATTATTTTAGTATTATAATTTTTAAATTTTTTTTTATTTTTTTTTTTTATTGTGGTATTTAGGCATCTTAAATCGTCACATTGGTTTCACCATCGTTTTCAAAACCAATAATAGCCTTCGGAATTCGGTTCTCCAGGCTATTCACACACAAATAGAATCAAGGACGGGTGTATACAAGTTGATATATAATGATTGTGAACGTTTCTACATTGGCCAAACGGGGAGACCTTTTATTAAAAGGTTTCGGGAACACACTCCACATAATCTCATCAATAAAGGTGTTTCTATCGATAATATAAAATCTAATTTCACACGGCATTTAATTACATGCAACCATTCGTACACGAATTTTAGTACAAACTTAATACCCTTACATTAGTGTAGTATACTGGTATAATGGTAATATTGGGTGTATATGGATACATGGGAAGAATTTGAAATCTATAATGGACATAATAACCCAGATACTCATGGTTGCATACTTAATGATAAATTAAATTTCAAATCAAACCCGTTATATGACACCGCGCTACAATCAATTGTGAGATAACACACGGTGAGACACGCGTTTGCTCAGTGTCCGGTAAGCCTCGCGCAGTGCACTGTGTTGGACGCTCTTATACGTTTTGCAATTATACATATGTGTGTTTCATGTGAATTTTAATATTTGATGATCTCCTTGTGAGTGCTTATTGTCTGATGAAGGGTCTTATGACTTGAAACGCGTAACGAATATATCATCCTTGAAGTCACTGGACGGTTTCAATTAAGGTAAATTATTTAATATGTATGGTACTTTTAGATTATGAACAATGAATACACTACAATAGATGATTGATATTATAGGTACCGTTAGTAACCCATAAGTGTGTGTATATTATAAATACATCACATTTTCATTAGTTGTTAAAATTTGTATACAGTTTATTTCATTAAATATCCTGCAACTCAAAATATAAATAGAAGTAATTTTGTTTAATGTGAACTTTTTTATTTTCGTATAACATTTTATAGCAAACAGTGGGCGACTGTAGACGGTTTCATAATTGCCTGACCGTGCAGTGTGTTTGCAAGGACAGTTAGACCAAGTGTTCGCAACCACTACAGTAATTGTCTCCACAAAGTTAACACACTGGTTCTAATCCCATTTACTCTAATTCATCCCTATGCGTCTTAACCTTCCTCCATTCTCACTGATCTTTTTCTTATTTTGTAGTTCACGTCTCTTGTAAATAGGCTATTTGAAGCCGCAGTTTTCTATAATAGGTGGCTTTAACGTATAGATTCAGAAGATTGAACATTTAATGAAATAATTATTAATGATTATTTGTATTAAATATTTTGGAATTTTTTACAATTATTATTTTTCTTAGAGGACGGGAAATGGGTAAAAATTCTCTTTCCTAATTTTAGAATTCTAAATTAACTATTTCCTACAGTGGATTTTGCTTTATCCGGACACGTTGGTATTATATTAAGTTGGTCCAATTAAGCGGCTAGCACTATTATCCGAAATTTATAAAATATGTGCAAATAACATTTGTTATCCAAATTTTTTTAAAAAATGACAATAAAACATAACTCTTAACTACAGCAAACAATGCATAGTTACAAGTACATCTAACTAAAAGTTACAATACAAGCAAGTAAATCTAAGGAAATACAGTAATAATAGGCTAATACTATAATTACAGTATAATGAAATAGTTTGAGTAGGGCTATTTTTAAGAACCTGGAGGCCCCCTAATGGTGCCTGTAGTTGGTTTATTGTATGGAGCAAACTATGTATGTAAGGACAAACACATAAAGTCCGATACCAAGCATATGTCATCTGATTGTTGTTAACAATGTACTGTCGCTCTTACTAGTCTACTCGTGAAAATTAAGACCTAAAAAAATGGATTATTACTTCTATTTAAGAAGAGAAATCTGAGATATTACTGGACAGAATAACTGGCAGTCTGGACCTATTAAGCAAAGCAACTTCCTATGTGTAACCCTGTTTTTTGTTTTGTTTTAGTATTTTGAATATTGGCCCAATAACGCGGCTGGCCCTAATAACCGGTGGCTCCATTAACTGTCGTACACTGTATTAATTTTAGGGCAAGTTATCTCGAGTCGGTATGACAAACCTTTGCGCTAGACAGGTACCGCGTTTGCCACATGTAACAAAAACAATGCCAAATGATTCAAACAATTGTTTGGCATTCTTTGAGCACACTCTGATCACATTCTTGCGTCAGTCGTTGATGAGACACACAACATTCTTGAGACCAAGCAAAAATCAAAACAATGGACCACGAAAGGCAAAACAAACACAAGCAAGGCAGACACAGTCGTACTTCCTGGTAAGGCTATGCCGACTGTTTCAGGACGCGCATTTGTTACCTTGAATACAATTTGACGCAAGTACCATGAACACTTATTAGAGACTTTAAACGATGAGATCGAGTAAAAATGGCTGTATGATACAAGACGTTAAGTTTACCAAAACAATGAACTGGCTCACGCATAAATTGTTGCATTAGCTAAAATCAAAGAATTAAAGTAATGATTTGCTTTGTCATCTTCCAAATTGCCAGATATAGTCGCGAACAACTTCATCTGTTTCCTAAAATAAACAAGTGGCTTGTTGGCGGAAGGTTTGTGGCGCAAGTCAAGTCAGCGATGCCGTAAATGGCTATTTTGCGGATCTCGACAAATCGGCTTATCAGTCTGTCATAATCACTCTTGAACATCGCTAGAAAAAAGTATTAAGCTGTTGAGAGAAAAATGCTAATTTCACTAAAAGCTGGGTATTTTCTTATTCATGCCCGCTCGAGACTTTTCACACCACTCTTCAATGCCCTAAATAACAAGATTGTTCATTTCATTAAAAAGAGGACAAACCGGTTAATCGAATGGAAAAAAGGAAAAAATTTCTTTCATAAGTCTCGACTTAATATGCTGGGACAATTACGTAACACTCAGCAGGTACAGTTACGTAAACGTTTTACACAGTTCTCAGCTACCCGAGCAGGTACGGCATCTCTGCCAAGGCCGTGCACTCAAGTAGCTTCTAGACTGTTCGAGCACTCTTATGCTGCCTCCAAATGAATTATTCTGCAGCTTCTTCGGGTTATATTTAAGGGTCTACGGTCGGCTTAGAAGTTAGTTACACCTGGCGAGTTTTGTAGAGTGCAGATTAAGTGATTGTTGCGCATTAATGGAAAGTCATTATTATGTTATAATTAGTTAGTGATTTTAACAGTTGTCATACTTATTCCGTGTGGATAAATTTAACTTTAATTATTGTATGAGAGTACTTTGTTGATTACAAATTGTTATCTGTGACTAATTAAAGCTGGTTTTTGCTGACTTCATTGGTGTCTTGTATTTTGTTTCCACTGTACCATACGACGATCCGTGAGACAGTCGTAACAATATATACAACATCCTCCGCCAGTTGACCCGGTCAAGTGCAGCTGCTCTCCAGTTCCGGGTCCCAAGGATATGGCGCGAATCATAATTCACACCGTCTTCCCAACGTAGTTTAGGTCAACCAACTCTCCTGCTGCCATAGATCTGTTCTGTGAGTGCGTTTCTGGACATTTCATTGCCCCCCCCCCCCCATTCTGATTACATGTTGAGCCCATCTAAATCTACAAAGTTTTATAACTTTCACAATATCTGGTTTGTTCAGAAGAGTGTTCAGTTCTTGGTTGGTCCTTTTCCTCCATTCACCTCCCACACGTATTGGACCAAAGATACTGAGGAGGAATTTGAGTTCATGAACCAGCAGGCTTGACTCAGACTGGGCGGATCAGTGTTTTACACAGAAGCAGCTTGATGCTCCTGGCAATCGTTCTATTCTGGAACAGGGCTCTGAGACCAAAAAAGCACCTATTAGCTTAGGTGATTCTTCACTTTATTTTTCCTGTTGTTTCCCCATCAAATTTAACTTGGTGTCCTAAGAAAACAAAGTTGTTGACTTTTTCAAAGGAATAGATGCCAATTTGGACGTGATCTCATTCTCTAGCTTCCTGTCTTGTGACCATATATTTTGTCTTGCTTTCGTTTATTATGAGACCCAACCTCTTTGCGGGACCTTTGAGAGCACGAAAGGCTTCAGTCACTGCTCGAAGGGACCTTCCGATTATATGTAGGTCATCGGCGTATCCTAGGACCTGTATCAATCTGCTGAATACAGTCCCGGAGGAATCTATTCCAGCACCTCTCATAGCTTTTTCTAAGGCAAGAATGAAGAGGAGGCAAGGAAGAGCATTGCCTTGGAGGACTCCCTTCCCATAGTCAAACTTTCCTGATAAGTCATTCTGGATCTTCACCATGCCCTTCACTGACAGCATTGTTATCCTACATAATCTTATTAATTTCTTTGGTATGCCTAGTTCTTCAAGGGCTGTGTAAAGATTTTGTCTATCAATGCTATCGTATGCTTTTCTGAAATCTATGAAGAGGTGATGGGTTTGTAGTTTATGTTCCCTACCTTTCTCCAGAATTAAAAAGGAGAAAGGTTTCTTTTTGAAGATTCCTTTTGCTTCGGTTCCTAGCACGGTAAAATAGTATGTATCTTAATACGGTTACTATTCAGACCCAAGAAGATGGAAAACCAGCAAGTAATAGCTCTGCCAAGTAATACATCTCTATATAGCAAGAGTTCGGAGCCGGCATTAAACTACGGGCTCCCATATATAGCTTTGAGGGGTCTCTTAAACATACCCCATCTTACTGATTTTTGCTGACAGGTAAAAAAGTAGTTCCTGAACTGATACTCACAGGGGAGGAAGAAATTCTTGTTTACTATGTGCAGCGTGCTAATGATTGTATCTAAGAAATTGTTTACAAATTGCGCCCTTAATACAAACCAAATTCACATATGTTGGTTCTATAGTAAATGAACAATGGGAACAGTTTCAAGAAATAAAGGGCAGAATTGAAAAGGGAAGAGCAGTGTACACTAGAATAAGCAGTTTATTCGAAAGTCACGATTTAACAATAATGAGACTTTTACGCTGCTACGTATTCTGGGTCCTCTTCTAGCATGTAGAACTTTGGACTCTGACTGAAGTCACAACTAAAAAAATCGGAATCTTTCAAAATGTGGCTTTACCGTAGAATACTGAGCATTACATGGACAGCACATATAACTAATGCTGAAGTTATTAGAAAGATGAGGAAAGAAAGGGAAGTTATTAGCACAGTTTAGATAAGAAAGCTTCAGTATCTGGGACATCACATGAGAAATGAACAGAGATTTTACTTGCTGCAGTCCATACTACAGGGAAAAGTACTTGGAAAATGAGGAGTTGGGCGCCGAGAATCTCATGGCTGAGAAATTTAAGGACCTGGTTTGGCATGAGTACAACTGACTTACTCCATGCAGCAGTACAGAAAGTTAAAATAGTCTGTATGTTATCCAACATCTGAAACGGATAGAAACTATCGGAAGAAGTCGTGCAGCATGTATAAGCGCGTGTGTGTGTGTGTGTGTGTATGAGAGAGAGAGGGGGAGAGGGAGAGGGAGAAGGATGGAGGGAGGGAGAGAGAGGGAGGGAGATAGGGGGAGACAGACAAGCAGAGAAATAGAGAGTGTGTGCGTGCAACTATAATTGTTGCGTGTGTTAATGATCACATAATTTATGGTACTCTCGATGGTATTATATTAAAAAAGAGAACAGATAAGATAAAACGTCTCTGATAGTCCAAAACAATGTTCTTGTGTTTGAGGACTTGGCTATATATGTGTGTGATTGCGACTCGAGGCTAGAAGTCTTTATTGTACCAAGAGCAAAATGTTACCTAGTACAGAAATTTTGTAAGCAAAAATTTAGCATAGAAATTTTTCCTTTAGCGTGAGTGTAATGAAATAATTAATTTGCCCCTCATTAAATATTTAGTGCTACTAAAAAAATTTAAGACCGCCAGTATTATGTTGGTTCTGTTTCCAAAACGTTTGGTGAAATTAACGTATGGGATTATTGTTTCTTTTGGTCTGATATGTAGCCTATGGATTAGATGTGGCTTTTAGTGCGCACACCAATTTTACACTACAAAAGTGCGGGTTAAATAAAGTGTGTCACATTGGGTCTCCAGTTTAGCCTACTTTTAACGGTTTCAATAGAATGTGATTGAAATAAACCAAAGAAATAATTTAAAACAAGAAGAACAAAATGTATACATTAAGATACTTGAAATCTTACGTTCTAGATTTGATACGTAACTAATTTATTTTTAATTTCTCAGTTCTACAAAGAAGAATCACAAAATTGAAATATGAAAGTTAATGAATGTTCTCATAAACGGGTTGTGCAAATATCCACACTTAAAACCAAGGTGATTGCTTTTCGTGGAACTGGTCCCGTACGGGCAAAAACTGTTATAGATGGTAAACTCTCCTGGAACAAGTTAGCAATTTTAAATACCTGGGCTGCAGTGTCTGTTATAGTGCAAGCAACGACGTTGTGAATAAGTTGCATAGGTTTAACCTTACGTGTGGGACCATTAGGCCAACCCTTAAGTCAGCAAGTAAAGGAACATGCCTAAAATTCTACAAGGTGATGTCTCTTCCCACACTTCTGTATGGGTCTGAGAATTGGACTTTAATGAAAGGGCAGGCCAGACGCATCCAAGCGGCTGAAATATATTGTTACGACGGTCTGCTCGATCGTCGTAGGTACAGTGGAAACAAAATAAAATAAGTACAAAACACCAATTAAGTCACTAATCACCAGCTTTAATTTTTACAGTTAAACAGTTAAACGTAATGAACAACACAGTCTACTACAACAAATCAAATATAAATGGTTCACATGCAATAGAAGGTCACTAATATTAAACACAATTGTATTACAATTATACCGCCCGATTATAAAACACAACACTTAACTAATAACCACTTGAACGCGCACAGTAATATATCGCTACTATAACTCCCGAACCGCACTATCAAATATCTCGCATTGAACTGACTGAACCTCGTTGAGTACCGGTATATATACCGCCCCAAATTACTAGATTATTCGATAGCGCCAGGATAGATACGACGTAATTACTTGCGGCTTTGACACAGTTCGCGCGGCTGGCGCCTTCGAGAAACTTCTCGTATATGCGTCTACAAGCACGTACGCCACACGCGTTACATCGAGTTTCTTCTGGCACATTCGACAAACACGTAGATTGTTCTGTGATGTCGTAACAATATTTTTTCAAGCATGTGACAGGGTATACTCACCATGATCGTAGAAAAAACAGATATACGGCAGGAAATGAATATTATGAGTATACTCGACAGGATCGCCCAGTATCGGCTGAATAGGTGGGAACAGCTTTGAAGAATGGATGACTGCCGCATCCCCAAAGAACTATGGAACTATAAGCCGAAAGGACGGAGAGGTGTGGGACGTCCGAGGAAGCGCTGGAGTGACCAGCGCTAATCTTATCTAATCTTAGCATATTTGAGGCCGGAACACACCGTACTTTGTTTAGTCCTTGAAGAAGATGGTGATGATGAACGGGTTGTAAATATTTTCGCAAAAGCGTTTATCATAGTTTAGGAAACATAAACATATTTCGAAGTTTACTGAACTCTCGTAGAAAATTTATTTTAAGCATCTAGATTATTAGTTATTGTATATTACCCTTTCACTTGGCTGTCACTGGAAACTGAAAGTTTATAATTCAATAGGTCCAATAAACAGGGAGCAAGTAGTTTAAAGAGAGACAATGCAATATAAATAACAAGCTCAGTATAAATAATTCAACGACCTCACTTTGTTGAATGTTGTGAGTTTTGCCTTACTAACTTTATAAATGTAAAATGTTGTGGAGCCTCGGGGAGAACAGTAGCATTATTGTAAGTAACTTTACCTGGTGTCCAGTGTTTCATAGGCTTCGAAATATTTTAGAGAATGTTTGATTTTGTTTATATCTTTCGCATTATGCTTAAAATATTGGGTTTTGTCTTTGCTTTATTTCAAAACCATATACTAATTCCAATACATAGATATCTAGGAGTATTTGTGGTACGATTTATAGAAATCTTAGAAATAAAACAAGACACAGCATAAAGATTACATTTTATAAGACAATTGCAATACCCACGTTGATTTATGCAAGTGAGGCGTGCGACATAACAAAAAAAAGCAAAGCGGCAAGATTCAGAGTGCTGAAATACAGTTTCTTCGAAATACTTTAAATTATACATTGCAATAAGGAATAAAGATATCAGAGCAGAAGTCGAAGTGAAGGACATAAATGAAATTACTGTAATTTGCGTGAAGACAATGCTGGAATTATCTTCAAAGGATGACAGAGGATCGATTACCAAAAGAGCCACTGAACTATAAAGCCATTGGTAGAAGAGACGTGGGTCGTCCGAGGATGAGATGGGTGTCGAAACAGGCTTATATAACCTAATCCTTGAAGAGAAGAATAATAATAATGTATTTTTTAATTTATACAAAATATTTATTGAATTGTGCTAGTTTAAATAAATAATTTAAATCAATAACAGGAAGTTAGTCTTTTTAATAACAAGCTTTCTCTTGAAATTATTTGTCTTGGAATAAAGAATCAGGCATTATTTCCGTCACACGCATTCATGCACAGAAGAGGCGATCCATGCAAGAATCACTCATGCGATGCATCATAGAGTATTTTGCCTGCTGCTGGAAATTGAAGCTGTCGGTTGCAACAGATTGCAATAAATATACCCAGGGATGGGAAAAGGTAAATAAGAAAATGAAGTCGCTCGAGACAAGTAATTACCAGAACTATTTCTTTCCGACTAGATTGCTGAAGCCGGTTAAACGTTATAAAGATTTATGCTCTAAGTTTATATACGTCAGAAACAACCGGGTTTATTGTTAGCTCGTTGTTAACAATGATTTGGCAACAATCGTTAATCACTCACAGCCACAACAATAACGTTGCCGTTACACCTTGCACTTCTTTTGCATTTCCTTGCCTTATGTTTCGTTTCTTCGTTGACAGTTGCATTGTTTAGATACTATAGTCTTTTATTGTAAATTGATAATTCCTTTTGTTTAAACAGTATAATAACAGTATTGATATAAATCTTCCTGTTTTGTTAAGTCACGTTAAAATGTATTTAAAGGAAATTGTATTCTCTGTAACGGAGCTATAGTACTCTAGTAATAAAAAGTTAGCATGGAGCCAAGGAAAACGTACAGGCGATTCATTAACAATTATTTTAAAACATATTATGCTTTTTATTCTTTACGTTATTTTATTAATATTGTTATACAAAAAATTAATGAGATACTTCTTATTTACATAATTGTATCTCCCAATAAAATGTCTACGTATCTTACAAACAACACACTTTTCGCTTTAGTTTCGATTTAACGTTTATGATTTCATGCGAACGCATCTCGGTGGCGAATCTTTGAAGGAGGCGAAGGGGGTACGCCCCACTCCGGAGGAAAAATTAATTCATTTAAACCTTAACTCTGTCAATAATAGCAAAAATATTGTATAAATATTTCAATCGTTTTGCAGGCAAACTATCCAAAAGCCGTTAAGGTATTGTTACGACATCACAGACCAATCTACGTGTTTATCGAACGTTCCAGAGGGAACCAGTATGTAGGCCTAATGCGGTGGTGTACGTGATAGTTGCCAGCCGCGCGGACTGTGTCAAGGCCGCAATTAATTACGTCGTACACACTGGCGCTAAGACGCAGTTTGGAATCTTCTGGTCTGTGCGCGGATGTATAAATACAAGGCGGCGGCAGCCTTAGTTGTCAGTATTAGTTGCGATATATTTACAGTGCAGTTCGAGTTACTGTCGGGCGATATTACTGTGTACGTTCAAGTGGTTATTAGTGAAGTGATGGGTTTTATAATCGGGTAGTAATATTGTAATACAATTGTGTTTTAATATTAGTTGACTTTTTATGGCGTGTGAACAATTTTTATTTGATTTGTTGTAGAGACTGTGTTTTTTAATTACGAACTGTTTAACTGTGAAAATTAAAGCTAGTAATTAGTGACTTAATTGGTGTCTTGTATTTTGTTTCCACTGTACCTACGACGATCAAGTAGACCGTCGAAACTGTGTCTAATGTTCTGTGATCTATCCAAAACCACAGAGAAATATTATTATACTTAATTGTGAAGCTAATACTGTTCCGTCCGGCGTGTTTCTTTATTCATTGATTCGTTCTCCTGATGGTTCCTCACATATGCTTGAGTTTATGTAGATTATTCAACACATCATGGCTTGTAATATAAGAGACACATTATAGCCCAGATATTGAAAACTCATCACCTACTCTAATTCAGTACGTAATTAATAAGGTTGTGTTAGTGGTTATAACACAAACAGAATTAACACTGTTGCACACCACTATAGAAAGATTATTCCGATTAGCGCTTTCAAGCTTCACAGCTCATTACCAGATCGGAAATAACAATAATGGGACTAGAAACGTCTTTATGCCCCTACTCGCCCTACATCGCGTACACATTTTTGCAAGTGGGGGTATAAAGAAGTTGTCTACTCCTATTATTGTTATTTCCGATCTGGTAATGAGCTGTGAAGCTTGAAACCGCTAATCGGAATAATTTTTCTATAGTGGTGTGCAACAGTGTTAATTCTGTAAGTCAGTACTATTTACAATATTTTCTCTCGTGTGGGATCACCACTATTAAAAGCCATTACCTTAATCTTTAATGTAGAGATCTATAATCGGCAATTCTTGCAGATTGTATGCAATGAATGTGTAACTAGCCGTATGAAAAACGGTTTCCGAGTTCGACAAGAAGGCCTAGTCATCAGCAAACAATAACGTATCCAGTGTAGTGTTGCTAATTATAAATTGCTCCGCAAGGTTAATCTGCCAGTTGTGTATGCCGTTATCCCTATACAAATTGGAATGTAGTCGCAACCTTATGACCCTTTCCATAAACCTTATCGTAGTCCATAGTCGGTCAGACCCACACTAGAACCTAGTTCTCGGTATTCTTACGACACTTAAGATTTTGTTTTCTAAAAAAGGTTTTGTACAGCTGTAATGAGGTTCCCTTTATTTGACATTACTGTCCACATTCTGCCTTATTAACTCTATCAAATGCCTTTCTAAAGTCGATGTAACGCAATATAAATATGATCTGCTCTTCTTGAAACCATGTTGGGCTTCCGAGAGAATTATATCCGTTACTGGATTCAGTCGTTTTGATAGGATAAATGCATATAATATGTAAAACCTGTTAAGCGGGCTAACCTTTCTATAATTATCACAATCATTAAGATTTCGTTTCTTGATTATGGGGACTACCTTTGCCATCCGCCAATCTTCGTGAATATGAGCAGTGATTCGGCACAGATTGACAATAAAGTTCAATAAACGATCACGCAGCAAGGTTGGGGGCATTCTTTATGGCTCAAAACGGCCATTAATAGCATCTCAATTTTGTGGTTGTAATTTTATGTGAGAAAGATCTTTAGGTAATTATTTCTGTTTAGATGTAAAGTCAACAAGGTCTGTTTAGAGGTTAAGATAGATTAGTTTCCTTTTTTTTGTATCAGCCATCCAAGGAACCACATGTCAATTTCAATTCTTTACTACTTGTTTTTCCTTTTTTCCAATATTCTTTCATCTTCTCACTGTGTCTCTTCTTCCTGTCTTCAGTCCACTTTGAACCTGCGTTTTTATCTCTCCTACCCTGGACTCCCTCCATTTTCAACACTTTTGCCCGAAAAACTTCTCTTTCAATTGCTTCTTCTGCGGGTATATTATTTTTTTCTAGATCCTTTTAGACTCCTTTAATCCAATTTGATGTTGACTTCTTCCCCCACAAATATCTGAAGATTTGCTTTGTCATCCATTCTATATAACTGTCCAAAAAATAATAGTCTTCTTTTTCTCATTGTTTCTGTTATATTTTCTATACTTTGATATATTCCATCAATACTTCTTAATTTCCAACCTTCTGAAATTTTTCGTGGGCCTAATATTTTCCTAATAATATTATTAGTAAAATAAATTTAGTAAATTTTATTTTACTAATAATATTATTAATAATAATAATAGTTCCTTCTTTATTATAAAAGGATTATTTTTAAAACTGCCTTCTAGCTGTTTCCATTTTGCCATCTTTTAAAAAGTCGTTTTTACGGAAAATAATAATATTTATCTGATCACTGTATTCACTATGTGTTATACTGAAGGTAATAAGTATTAATTAGTAATATGGAAGTTATTGTGGTTCGAATGCTATAATGCAGCTGTCCTGCAGAGTGCAAGCGCATATCTGTGTCAACAATGCAAGTCACAGGCCTACTTTTAAACACGTTAAAGAGGAAACCCATTATGAACAGACATAAGGGCCCTGCATAACACGTTATGAACGGTCAGCAAGGCACGGATTTGGCCAGAAACTGGAGGAGATATTGAACATTTCCCGTTGTAATAGAGATTTTATCAGAAAAAAGAGCAGATTGTAATGGCTACAATTTGTGTGGAGCAGGACAAGCGGAAAACACAAGTTCTGGGTGTATGCAACACTACGGTGAATTCTGTTATCTGTTTAAGCAGTTAGTAAAAGATGGTACAAAATTGTCTTATATTTTTATGACTCAGGTTAATTTTATTAATTCTTTTGCTTCCTTCCGATTCCAGCAAAGTACAATACTCTTCGACTGAAGTCTGTACTAAGAAACGACTTGCTTTGACGCTTATGTAAATAATTGATTGTAAAGAAATTAAGCGATAACCACATAATGGTTTTGAAAACTCTCACATCGCAATGAAAACGTGTATTTGTGATTGTCAAGTAAAATGTGACTAGTATTCCTGTAGTGTTTTTCATTATATTACATGTCAATATGGTAATTGATTTGTTCACTAAGCCTTCCGTGATAACAAGGTTGTGTCTGTGATTAGAAAAGGAATGTAGATATTGTTGCGACGGTCTCCTTGATCGTCGTATGATACAGTGGAAACAAAATACAAGACACCAACGAAATCAGTAATCACCAGCTTTAATTATCACCATTGACAATTTGTATTCAACAAGATAGTCTCTTACAATAATTCAAGTTAATCTGTCCACACAAATAATAATGTCAACTAATGGAGTCCCGCACAATTATAAAACACATGACACTTCGCCACAATACTTGGAACCTCAATGGAATAAATCGCCACTTCAACTGAAACTAAACGGCAGCAGTCGTTGTTTAAATACATAACACTTGTGTTCCAGAATAATGCATAATACGCGTCAACACTACTAGAAAACACTAGAGCGTAATTGCTTGCGGCCTTGAACACAGTGCGCGCAGACCGGTGAAGTCTGGAACAGCACCGGTGGTTCACGAGTGATAATGTTCTGTGATGGAAACAGAATTTTATTAAGATTAAATATGATTTACAAATGAAGAACTCATAAAATATACTGTAAGTAAAATAACCGTAAAGTCTATAGTAATTAATCAAATTTAATTTGTTTAGAATGTATTTTCATAGAAAACAGAAATTAGAATTCTAATGCAAAACGCAGAATGTATTTAACACAGAATGTTCTTTCTAACAAGACCCAACACACGAATTGTCATAGTCCGCGTCAGAGTAGCGGATGCAGCTTTATAAGCTTACGATAGCATATCTAGAAACCGATCTAGAAAACCATGAAGCGAACAAGTATATAACTACAGGAATAGCACGGTTTGAAGTGTTTATTGAAGATACGATGGTTCTTGTTATAAAAATATATGTAAGCGTTGTTGTACAAAATACAACATCCTGCCGAAACATGTCGATTAGATTTTTGTTAATTAGTTTATTAATAGGACACTGCATTTAAGAGACACATCGCTTTGATTATCGTAAACATTATATTTAATCTGACGAATTAATTACTTTGAAGAAATTCCCGCCATTAATATTGTGTTTTTGAGTTGAGATGAAGCTAGAAGTAAAGATAAAATAAAGTTATAGTCTACAAGCACACGTTATACACGCTATGTCATTGATATGTGTTAGCAAACTTGTGTCGGTAGAAGTAACAAGGATGCAGCAATAATAACAACAAGGAACAGAATAGTAACAGTACAGTCTAGTATTAAACAAGAAGTTACACGCTGCTAAGTTTCACCTCTCCTTACACCTAACACACGATCCGGCGGTCAAGACCACTTTATTTGATTTACACGCTGCACAGAGAGGTTTTCGTGGTTGTACTTAAGCCTCAACTGCCATTAATTTACTTTCTCTACTGATAAGACTTGCTCTTGTCAGAGCGGGGTGGATAGAGATAAATATTTTAAAGTCCCCCCCCACACACACACACGCTTGCTAAGTCGTGTTTGTGTTTATTTTCATTTATTTCTTTACATATTTATTTGTTTATATGTTTACATTCAAACTTTTATGTATGCTTTAAAAACAATGAACGATGACCTATTAATTGAAAAATATGTAAAACAATTACACAGTCTTTCAACAAGATGGATTTTAGGCAACAAAGTAACAGTCTTCTTTTTTTTCTGCACCTCACGGAGTAGGCATTTTGCCTGTTCCGTCGTCTTCACAGAGTATCTCTCCACCTCATCTTGGTCTTCCTACATCTCCTGTACCATAGGGTTTATGTCGAAGCGCAAACTTACGTAGTCGTCCATCCTCCATTATATTCAGATGCTGTAACCATTCCCTGAGGTATGTCTGGATTTTATATAACCCTTAACCATTATATGTCTGGAATATTTAACTCTTAAAAAATATTTAACCACAAAACGAATTTCCAATCTAACCCTCGAGTTAAAATGACGGTCGTGAAGCTTACAGTGGTGGACTGTAAAACTAATAATAAACAACTCATTGATTGATAGTACCGAAACTAATAAAAACGATGAAATCATACAACACGGTGAAAATAATGAGCCTAGTAGCGCTATCTCTATGTAAGGCCCGGAACCTTTCACCCTACCCTCATAAGTAGCTCAAACATTAAGGACGACACTCTAAACAATACTAAATTATGGCATCTACAAAATAAAATGAATGAGTACAAAAAATTCTACATAGGCCAGACAAAATATCAATACTCCGTACACCTAAATGCATACACAAAAAAAAAATGTATAAATCCTACTTACCTACACACGCAATAAATACAGGACACGAATTCTTGGACTTCAAAAACATAACACTAGTCAAACATACGGCAGAAAGGCGCCACAATGAATATTTGGGAAAACTAAAGGACGTTAACGTGTGCCGTGTTTTGGGAAAAACGCGGCGGTGTTCTTTTCATATAGTTGAACTTAATTTACGTATTTATTAACGTGAATGTTTACGTAAGAATTCACGTACGTATTATCGGACTTTGCTGTCGTTATGAATTATCTTCCACCCGGCCGATCCGCGCGCGCTCTATGCCCGATGCTGCTTACCGCTTTTTCAGCAGCTGGTTTCGTCAGTCCAATTTTGTCGTTCAACATAGCAGCGTCTAAATCCGGCTGAAAGAGTCAATTTAAAGGTTTTCGTCTTCTAGCTGCTCCTATGGATAAGTAGAAGTCTACGCGACCTCCCGGCAAGTGTGTTAAGATATATAACGTAATAATTCATAAAAATAAATTGTATTTGCTCAATATTAACGCAGATGCGTTGCGATAGATATTGCAGTAATTTATCAGCACGTAGCCGACATCAGGTTAAATTTGTTTTATGTATGTTTCAATCTTAACGCTGGCTAACAAATATTAGTAGTAATAATATAATAATGTATTATACTAATATAATAATAATAATACTCAATTCATTAAACCCGAATGGGGCGTAAGTGAGTTAATTTTCTGAATGAATTATACATCACGAACTTGTTCAGGTTTGCCAGTTCATGTCAATGAGTGTTAGGTGCCTCACGAAAACTTATGAATAACTATTTAATTGAAATGATTATTATGTGGAATGACTATAGGTGGATATAGTATATATTATAATATTTAAAAGTGTTATTTTGAAAGGGTTTATTTGATTCATGGGGGTTCTATACATAAGTGAATTTTCGGAGTTTGTAAACCGGGTATGTCACGAAATGTCAGCTGGGTAAATGTGGTAGTGTGGTTTATTAAACCTGTAAGTAATCACAGATATAATTGTGCAGGGTTTCCGATGTAGACGGGAATCTGTCTCGCTCCAGAGGATGGCCGAACACCTGCCTTCCATGATATAGACTCAAACATTTCCGTCAGCTGTCAGCCAGGATGGACGGACACACACTCAACCGGACCCTCTACTCATATGCTGTTAACCAGGTGACATTTAAGCTTTTTGAACAAAATGTTTGTGGCCGATAAACTCTTTCTGAGACACTTGGGGAGACGCTCCAGTCTGTAGACTTAGTTTCGGGCAATGGGTTTACATGTTACTTTGTAATTTCCTTATTAAGGCTTACGCCTCGTTAGTATATTAATGTCTGTCTCATTCTGAGAATTGTAAACTCGGCCAGGGTCATGCAACACCCGGGTTGAGCTGAGTTTTCTGTAAAAGGGGTCGACACTAAATTATTTCTGTGTTGAGCAGGCATGTGCAGATGTATCTGTGCCAGTTGGGAATTTGATGGTCAATCATTTTTTGGTTAATTGGGTTGGAGTTTTTTTGCCTATTAATTAAGATCGGGGAGGTGTTTTAACAAGTGGACGACACCCGCTGGTGCCGTTTTCCACAGGACTGTATCATGTTATGTTTTGCTGGATCTCGTCCGGACGCATGACCGTGCCTGAGGTCAAGTTTTTTATGAACACTTTAAGCATGTTTCAGTACATTCATTACATAGATTCTGTTTTTAGAAATTCAGTTTTACTGTTCAGCTAATTCTGTAACCATTAAATTTGGCCATAGCCAGTTTGAATATTGTCATAGTTTATATCCTGCCATAGTTTAAATTTTGTAATTGTTAACCTTTTATTGCTCACAATACCAATTAATTAATGTTCAAGAATACAAGACTAATCAGTATCAGTTAGGAGTATTTAGGGGTGGTCACGTTCCACTATTTTTATAAATTTTGTCAGAAAAATAAAAGAAATGAGAAAGGCAGTTATGCAACCGGGCATCCATGTTGACCTAGTGATGGCACTCATTATCATTATCATTATTGAGATCCGGAATTGATAATTAAACTTCTGCGGGTATTTGTGTGCCGTTCGGGCTACTTAGCCAAATTGACCTTGGCTGTCCGTATACTTAGAATTTTTGGGGCATGTCTACTCTACTCTTTGGGGATGTATTAATTGAAGTCTTGGGGTTTAGTTTTGAATTGAAAATTAAGGTGGGCCGGATGCTCGGTCTGAATAAGAGGGTTGAGGGTGCATGATGACAGAATATACGCTGCTAACCAGGTGAACATGTGATGTGCCATTTATATGCAATTGTGTATCCATGTTAATTATATATTGTGTGTTATGTCTTATGTGATTGTTAAATGTTATTGTGCCTGTATATATATATATATATATATCTACCATGTCATGATTTCTGTGAAGTACTGGGAGGGTCGAGATTATGCGCCATTTCACATTATTATTGTTTATGCGCCACTATTATTCAGGCTCAACTATTTGGCGATGTCTATGTTTAAGGGACTTATAATAACGATTGGGGGTTTTTGGAAGTGAGCTATTTTTGATTGCAAAATACTTGTAATTATCCTGCTTTTCAAGAGGCACATATATTGTACAAAAGCTGAATACAATAAATCCTGTTATTGTTATCAGAGCAGAGTTTCATTTGCAAGTCCCATCATACTGGACCCAGCACAGTTTTGGCTTCTCTAGGCTCTTGCCTAGTTCTAAATAACTTGTGGCCTCTCTTTCAAAAAAAAAATAAAATAAAATATATAAAAAAAAAGGAGTTTGTTTTCTATATATAAAAGGCATAAAAGGAAAGAGGGGTTACAAACGCCACTAAGACTCAATCAACTAAAACCAACCAAAAGCCATCAGAAAGCGACCAATCGACAGGCAGACGGAAAACCATCATGCCTGAAGATGAGCATGCTCGAAACATGTCCGATATGTTAACACACACACACACACACACACACACACACACACACACACACACACACACACACACACACACACACACACACACACACACGTGTAGCCGCGGTTTCCTTCTTTTATTCCTCTTTATGTACATTCTGGAGGCGTCCAATGGAATATTTTTTTTACCACCTGTATTCTGGCATTTACACTATATGTATGGACTATGCAGTATCTATGTCAATTTGGCACTACGTCTAATAATACATCTTTCCCACTTCAATAACATATCGTTGGGTTAGTGGTAACATTACCCAAGTCCACTTAGGTGAATTTACGGAAAACTGAAATAAAAGGTTTTCGAGTCCAATGATAAATCATAAAATTATTAAACTAATTTTCAGTGTTATTTATAATTATTAATGGAGTTTTTTATTAATTAAATAGGTTTTGAAAAATGAAAAGGAAAATAGAAATTAATAAAAATTAAAATGTTTTTTTTTGAAACAAAATTGGACTTGGGTAATTTTACAACTAGCCCCTCGATATTACCCTTTACATGCTATAATGCTTTAAGTATTTAACATTATCGTTTTCGTTTATTTTTATTTTTCAAACATAGATAAAATAAACGAGGAAAATGTTTATGAAGTGCATAGTAAGTCACTTTAGCATTAGCGTGGCGTCCATGTAACCTCTGTTGCCGGCGGGAACATTACTGGGAGTAAGAGAAAATAATATTAATTTCATCACAGAATATACACTTTAGTTATTGAATAAATTGAAATCCGAACGATATTAGTAGGGAAACGTAAAGAAAACGACAGCATTGCTTTCGAACTGCTGGGCACATGCACCGTCTTGTGTTGCCGGCTCAGACATTGACAATGTTTTACTGCGTACGGTCATTGACCCCGTAGTAGTTATCGCTGTATAAACAGCGGAGGGCGGGACACATTCGTCCACCCAATATGTTGCCGCTGTATAAACCGGCAAAACGGACAGTTAGCAGTTATGTTCGTTTTCGGAACTGACGTGCAGCAGATACCACGTACCTATTTGTGTTTTGTTCGTTTAGTCATGTGTGTCTCTGTTTGTCTTTATTATTTGTGTTGTGATTTATTCTGTGTAAGTATAATGAGAGTCAGATTTTGTTGAACCAAGACCCTCTTCTTCTGCCAGCGAATGATAGAAAATACTCTAAAAAAAATATTTTGGATCTGAAAAGAATATTTTGGCCCTAAAAAGAACACTTAATACTAGAAAATATTTCAATTAATTTTTAGGTTAAGTTTTAGCCTGTATCACAACCGGCAACAGATGTTATGTACCCACGCCACTCCATTGCACTTTAGAAAAAAACTGTTTTATTCACAAAGCAAGCAACTAAATGATGAAAAACGTAACGGCAAACCACAACGTTCAATTAGCAATCGGTTCTTTTAATTATATTAACTGTGTATTTTGAACAGCGGTCACTTTGTTCTGAGAGTGTGTGTGTGAGTGTGGCTGGTTTCGTTTAATCGCCAGAGTGTGCTGTATCACAAGGACTTTTATACCAACTGTCTGCAACAAATTACAGACGACTATGAGAGTAATTGGTCTTAATTTTTGAGACACAATGACTTAATTATATTTAATGTATTCCATATTAATCTCCTTCTGCTGTCTGTCTCTGTCTCTGTCTCTCTCTCTCTCTCTCTCTCCTCTCTCTCTCTCTCTCTCTCTCTCTCTCTCTCTCTCTCTCTCTCTCTCTCTCTCTCTCTCTCTTCCCTTTTTATCGTAAACTACGTCACTAGTATGGGAATTTCTCTTTTGTAGGTATCGACTGCTGAGGCTGATTATTATCATTATCGGTATGGCCATCGCACGGATCGTCGTCTTCAGATAGTGAAGTAAATAACTGAACACCAGAGAAATTGTTAATCACAACATTAATTACAGTTTCATTAAACATAAACACTTGTATACAACAATTGTGCAATTGAAAGACAACATAATACAACAATTTATTTTCCATTGTAAAAAAATAATTTCAGCATATACAAACGTCTGTACATTGCAATTATCAGACAATATTACTTTCTACACTGCTGAGAAATAAGATTTTTAAAAAGAAATGTACAGCAACAACTACTAACTAATAAAAATTAACTCAATCAAATATATTGGAACTTACCGTCTGCGGCTTTTCAGAAACAGCGTCTTTATAAAATTTACATGTTTCTGTGGGAACCCTTGTCCGCATCAGTCAGAATTTAAAAATAATTGTGTACTCATTGTAAGAATTTGATACACTTGTCAGAACACTTAAAATATTAAAATCCAATATAAAAATAAGCTTAATATAACATGATAATATAATATTTACAGCGAGTGCGAAGGTTACCGATGTACGTCGTATGAAAACCGACCGCGCACTGATTTACGTCTCGCTCCCACCACGACAATAGCGCAAGGCAGTGTTGTACAATACATTTGACTTGATTCAAGTCAAATGTATTGTACAACACTGCCTTGCGCTATTGTCGTGGTGGGAGCGAGACGTAAATCAGTGCGCGGTCGGTTTTCATACGACGTACATCGGTAACCTTCGCACTCGCTGTAAATATTATATTATCATGTTATATTAAGTTATTTTTATATTGGATTTTAATATTTTAAGTGTTTGACAAGTGTATCAAATTTAAATGATACACAATTATTTTTAAATTCTGATGATGGGACAAGGGTCCCGAAACATGTAAATTTTATAAAGACGCTGTTTCTGAAAAGCCGCAGACGGTAAGTTCCAATATATTTGATTGAACAACACGTGGCTTGGTACTAAACATTTTGGGTTTATTCCTTTTAAACATAAAAACTAACTATAAAAAATAATACTGACGCGAAACATAATTATTTTAGGTAAAAAAATCTCTAAGTTTTACGTTACTGCCTTAATTAGCTTTCACTCGTTATGAGCTTCATCAGAGGCTGCAGCTAGGAGCGCTGTCCGTCCTTCTTTCGTAACGGTGCCGTCGTTCGGAAGACCGTCGTTTAGCGTTTGTGTGTGTGTGTGTGTGTGTTTCGTGTAATATGTTCAAATACTGTTTGGTAACACTCTTGAACAACTAGTTTACAAGCACGCAAAAAATGCATATAAATAACATTATAAACAAACAGACACAATTCAAATCACACATGCTATTTAAACATATTACACACACACACACACACACACACACACACACAAAACATTGATCTTTACAACGACGGCACCGTCACCAAAAGCGGGAATTACAGAGCTCCCAGCGGCAGCGTCTGATGAAGCTCATGTGCCGCCCCTTGGCAAGACAACACAAAAGGGAACTAGTTTAATTCTTTACCAGTAAACTAAACCAGTTGCCGTTGTTAGTAAAACTCTTACTAACAAATTACAAAACAAGTATGATATAGGAAACTGACAAGGTTTGCATAAACTTATTCACTCACTAGGTATTAGCTAAAACATCTCTTTATTGCCTATTGAAATATTAATCAAACATTATTCCTGATTTTAAAGAAAGTTATTTTAGTAAAATAGTGCTTTTACTGCTTCAAAGATCTTAATTATATTATTCTTTGTTATATCAAATTTATTCATATAACTGTTAGTTTTAATACACGGATCCGGGTCTCAATTTTCTCAAAATTATTAATTTATCAATATATACATTACGGTTACTATTACTGCTTACAAAATTACAAAATATACAAATCTGATAATTTGTTCATTACATTGCGAAAGTTCTTTAAAGTTCTTTGTTACTTCTTATTAAGGGGAAATTTACAAAAGTTGTGGTTTGATATCACCTGAGGTTGTTGTTGTATTCTTGGGACATCTCCAGTTGTCTTCTACGGGTTGAGTACGTGTTCTTGGTGTATCTACATCGGGTTGATTTTTAGTTTACTTGAAGCTCTCGAAGATAGGATGTTTACTTGAAGTTCCAAAAGTTGTAATTTCACTTTTCTTAGTGCAGATTCTTGTAGTTCACATTTTCTTTATTTTAAATACAGTTATAGTTCTCACTTTGCAGTACTACAGTCTAGTAGTTAACTATGTTACACTTACATTTGATTTTGTTTTTAAGAGATGTGTTGGCTACCTTTTTCTATTTTATTTATATATTTTCTCACAAACTCTAGACACTACATTATTCACAATAACAAGATTTCACGCTGGATATGCTTCTAGAGAACTTACACATACGTATATGTGTACAACACAAAACTCAATCTACTCATTGCGACGTTCTACGGCCGAATGCGCGTACGGTTTAGGGGAGAGGCTCGTAAGCTAGGGCGTATTTACGCGCTAAGAAAATAGTTCGTACTTTTCCTATTATTATTTATTCATTAATTAGGAGATAAATACTTTATGTTTATTTTTCTTATGACTTAGGGATTTCTTTATTTCTCTAGTCGCAATTTTTTAATTATTTAAGTAATTATTATTATTATTTACTACTTAATACTTTTTCTTGGCGTGTTGGTACTGGAAGGTTTCAAGTTGATTCAGGAATCTGGATATAGGTAAGGGTGTATGATACTCTTACTTATTAAAATTAAAAATTTTAATCTGTGCGATTTTTTGATACATTTAAAATTGTCACACTCATAACGAGTGAAAACTAATATTAAGGGAGTAAGGAAAAAACTTAATATTTTTTATCAAAAATAATTGTCTTTTGCGTCAATGTTATTTTATATAAATCCTCAATTCGTAGTGACCGTCAATCAATGAAGTTTTCAGTGAAAAACTTTGGGAGATCGGTGAAAACTATAACACAAATTTTAACTTATTTGTGTCGACGTTTCGACAGTGTTTATTGTCATCATCAGGGCCTGTGTATGAATACAAAAGAAATGTCAAACACAACAGAACAATTATTTGGGTGAACGGGTTTGTGTATGTGAGTGTGTGTGCGTACACGCGTGTGCGGGCGTATATATGTATCATTATATATGTGAAGGAGTTAAGATAGTTTGTTTACATTTTCAAATAAGTTAGTTAAGTGATTTTTAATTTTCTCGTTGTCTTAAAGAAAACATTTGTAGATATAAACAAACTATCTTGACTCCTTCACATATACAATGATACATACATACGAACGCACACGCGTGTACGCACGCACACGCACACACACTCACATACACAAACCCTTTCACCCCAAATAATTGTTCTGTTGTTTTGACATTTGTTTGTATTCATACATGGGTCCTGATGATTACAATAAACATTGTCAAACGTCGACACAAATAATGTTAAAATTTGCGTTAAATTTTTGACCGATCTCACAAACCCCTCACTGAAAAATTATTATATATAGTTATTGATAACATTGGACACGTCATGCACAAACAAATAGAAGAATCCAATAACATATCGTATACATCTTGTGACGATTTCATAATAACAATATGTTCATTAATTAAGTTGATAATATATAAGCGGAGAAATTTTAAATTCTTAATAAAATCTCACATTGTAAACTAAATCTTATGGCAATCATTTAATAATAATAATATTTAATATAAGTCCTAATAATAAAATTAAAAGGGAATGGAATTGTACAGAAAGGGTAAAGCTTATTAATTTATCCTGCATAAACAAGAACTGACCAGAATTAACTTGTTTTCTGACCCTAAATAAACTAAGTATTATTGTAAATTTGTTATTATTTAAATAATTAAATAAGACCATTGTTACGTACTTTGATAACTTCTGTAACTAAGAATATCTCTATTTAATTATTTAATCAACCGTAGTCCTTAAATTTAAATTAGAAACACGGAACTACTTTTATGTTGCCTAGTAATTGTCTTGAGATTACTACGCTCCCCTTAACTATTTTCTGCCACTTGGAATGGAGCGCTCACGCCGTAAGCAGCGTAAAGCGTTGTTTCGCTACGTGTATATAAAAATGTGAAAATCTTGATACAATGACTAGTTAAATAAGTAAATTTGTGTGGTGATGACATCTCTCTATATTATAAAATAACGGACTATGTAAATAATACAGTATTACAACCAAGAAGGTGATAGTAAACTAATCTATCATCATGTGAAGTGTATAACAGTGAAACAAACTTTCTATCTATGTGTTCTAACTACAAAAATTACTAAGAATAACTACAGTCGCCTGAGAGGAATGTACCACACCAGGAATGATTTCACATACTTCTAGAACTTCACCACCACAGTATGATAATGTAACGACTGAACTTCAAGAAACATCAGGAGGACCGAAGAACTAATTCTGCAGCAACGTCAGGAAACACACAGGTGACATGGAGGCTTGTCTTCCATGGTTAAGAGTTACAAAATTATAAACCCCAAAAGACAATTTAAATTATCATATTATATTAAAGACTTTAAAAATTATGCTTTAAATGTAATAACATTAAAGACTTTAGAAAACTGACATTATAGGTAACATGTAATCTAATATTTGTTGTTTTAGAAGATTAATAAAAAAAACCATTCTTCAAATGGTTAGAGTTTCAATATTGTACATGGCAAGGTGACCATTTTTCATTTAATAAATTTGATCCCGGATCCGTGGAATTAATTGAAAAGGATGTACATCATATTTTGAGGCCCCTTTGTAAAGTAGTAATTTATATATTTAATCATATAGTAAACTATATTGTTTGAGAACTTTCAATAGAGAACTTAATCACCAAATGTAATAAAGAGATGTCATCTAAGTATCGAGTAAACTGAGTGCATAAATCAACAGTCTTCCCTTCCTAATATCCTGCTATAAGAATTGTTTTTATTTGTTGTGATTATTTTCAGTGCTTCACAACGAAGGCAGCCTGTATAATTGGCACATCCAATTATTACTGGTTCCCTAAGTTATAACTCAAGAGAAGAGGTTATAAGTTGCGCCACTCTGATATTCTGCTGCTATTCTGCTGCTATTCTGCTGTAATTTGCTTATTTTGCGTATTTGCTTATTTTGCAAAAAAAAAGAAAGAAGTAATTGCGTCCCGATATCCCACGCACAAAAGCTGTTGATCTATACACTCATGTATTTCAATATGTGTCAGAGTTTGAAATAAGATAAAAATAATAATTAATATTATAGTAATATAGTATAAATAACTTTATTAGTAAATATAATATGTGTATAGTAATATTAACATATAATCCCATGTAAACAAACCATGTCGGTACTTGTTAAAAGTCCCCTTCATAAATGTGCCACATTCTCGACAATCTCGGACGTGTAAGTTTCCTGTTGCCGTTTGTTTAAAATTGTCATTGTTTAGTTGAGTTGACAATAAGTCACCCTCCTTGTGTGGTCTATTGTTATAAGAAGCGTGTCTGTTCATGTGTTAGTAACCGAAGGGGGAATCTTTTGTCGTACGCCTATTCATGTATGTGTGAAATTTCTCTCTCTCGCTCTATGTAAAACGATAAAGGTTGTCATAACATTTTAAGTGTCTATTTGTAAAAAAGAAAAAGGAGTAAGAATACGATTGATTTATATTTTTATAATTTTTGTGTAAAAGAAAAAGGAAGCGTTGTATAGCATTTAATGCAAATAGTAGAATAATTAGTTATAGCCACTCACGTTACGAAAATGGCTGAATTTAATCCTGATCTATTATTAAAAGATGAGCTATGCTACGAAGCACTTTTACGTGGTCTAAAACACGTGAATGTAACCGTGTCGGAATTACGAAAATCATTACGCCAAACCGGATCAGATACACCCTCGCAGTTAGATAGATTGCGTGAACTCGATTATGACGGCGAACGAGAAACCTGTTATGCGAAATATAGGGAATTGATAGTATTATCTCAAAACCTTGAGGACAAGAAATCACCTACGGAATTTTTGCGCGTTACGCAACGTATAGAACATTTAACCCGCCGGTTAAATAATTTATTAAGCTGGCCCGACGTCACCATAATCCCCCCCGATGTGCAGAAATTTGCGGAGGAGGCATTAAGCCAATTACCCATAATTATCAACGACTTACGACGAAAATCAGACTCATCGAGAATGGAGGAAATTGAGCACTACTTACAAAAATTATATATCTCCCCAGTTCAATCCCCTACTTTAGAACACCCTCCCTCCACCTCGAACCCCGAATCACCCACCGTATCGAAGATACAACCGAGTCATGAACAATTACCTAGTAGAGAATTAAATACCCACACTATGTCAGAACCCCCACCGCCAAATGTTCAGCATACTCGCACTAGTAAATATGCGATTACAAATCCTAATGCAAACACCAATCTTTCGAAAAGTATACCTAACGTATATTTTAATGTAGACCTCTACGGAAAGATTTCCCACCCAGTAGAGAAAATAATTAATGATATTCCTTACACCGATGGCTTAAGCATCACGATTCTATTGACTTTTATCAGATATCTACTGCAAATAAAAGATCTACAACAATTGAGCGATTGGCAAATACTGCAGGTCATCTTACCCAAATGTAAACCACCTTTACGAGATCGTGTGCTCGAATCATTAAACTCGAATCTTCCGGTAGAAGAACTTCATACAAATATAATCAAATATTTTATCCCCACTGGAATATATGAGGAGATAAAAAGGAATACCGTACTTCGAGTACAAAGAGCTCAAGAAAGACTGGCCCACTATATCGCAGACATAAGAGAATCTTCACCTCTACTGCAAGTCGACTGGACTGAAAAACAATTGGTCGATACTATATTGGTAGGCTTATCTCCTGAAGAACGCTCCCGCTTAGCTCTAATAAGTAGACCCCTTACTTTCGCTGACCTTGAACAATGTAGTGTGCACTCTTCAAATGTGTGGTATGCAGATCAGCATCGACATGCACCGGTATCCACAACACCACATAGAAAGGAAACGCAAGCCCTATCCTCAGATACAAGAAGTCTACGAGAACGACGACCATTTCGGCGACCAACCTATGTTCATGGCCACGGTAAGTCCAAAGAGGCACCACCTAGACACGAAACCAGTGAGACCTCGCGTAAAGAATATATATGCTATAACTGTGGAAAACCTGGACACCTCAGTAGAAACTGTAAACGGAAACAGTATCATCAGAAAACCCATTATCCAAAAAACATGTAAGGCAGGGAGATCGGAAACCCTGTGTCTTCCGCAGCATCGTGAAAACAGGTAAACCCCTGAGAGACCACAAATTAAAACAAAATACTAATAATAATAACAAAAGAAAATTAGACCCCTATGTTAGGAAATTTATCGATAAATGTAACTCTATTAGTAAATGTGATTACAATAGGTGTGAATTACCGTATATACAAGTTGACATTGGTGTTACATCCACCCTCGGATTAATTGATTCCGGATCCACGCGAAGTTTAATTAGTCAAGAGCTAGCCAATCAATTATTTAAACACAATTTAGTTAAACGCAGTCAATCAGTAAATATTAGATGCGCTACAGCTAATAAGCAAAACTTAATGATAAAGCTTATCATCACTTTTAAAGTAAAAATTGAAAATCTAACGTGGTATTTTCCAATGTTGGTATGCGACGAATTAGGACCCGAATTAATATTGGGAGCTGATTTTATCAGTAAAACAGGAATAATTTTAGACATTCACGAGAAGATATTTTACTTTGGATTCGATCGTTCACGGAAATATAACTTGCATGATAATGCAAATAATAGAGAAAGTACTAGCACCACTTCTACACATATAAAGCATCACGAATCTGAATTAAGTCATCTAGGAAGTAAAGATAGACGGAACATACAGACTTTAATAAAACAATTCTCCAACGTCCTCACCCCAAAGTTAGGACTGACGGATCTGATAGAGTACAAAATAAATTTGAGCGACAACAAAGTAATTCGTTTAGCCCCATACAAATTATCACCACCGAAAATGGAAGTGATGAGGAACCAAATTAATAAATTGTTAGAACAAGGGGTCATCGAACCCTCTACGTCATCTTATTCATCACCTGCGTTTTTAGTACCCAAAAGTAACGACAAACATAGATTAGTGGTGGACTACAGACAACTAAATAAACGGATAGAATTTGAATCTATACCACTTCCCGACATCCACAGTGCATTTCATTATTTTACTAAAGCAAAAATCTTTACCATTATGGATTTAAATCAGGCATTTCATCAGATACCCCTTTCGGAAGAATCAAAACGTCTTACCGCCTTTGCCGTCCCTTTCAACCTGTACCAATTTACAAGGGTACCTTTTGGTATATCCCAAGGTAGTTCTGTATGTAGCAGATTATTAGAAAAGTTATTTCATGACATAAAATTTAAATATGTGTATCACTACTTAGATGACATTGTTATCTACAGCGAGTCAATTGAGCAACATCTTAATCATCTACGTGAAGTACTAACCCGATTGGAGAAAGCTGGATTAACCGTAAATCCCAGTAAAGTAAATTTTGCTGTGACACAATTCTCATTTTTAGGTCACATCGTAAAAGCAAACGGAAAGGTAAGCATAGACCCAGAGCGAACCCGTGCCATTAGAGAATTTTTACCGCCGCGGGATGCGAAAGGAATAGCCCGATTTTTAGGAATGATAAATTATTTCCATAAGTACATCCCACATCTAGCCGAAATTGCAGCACCGCTGAATACCTTAAGAAAGAAGGGAATTAAATTTGAATGGAATGAGCAACACCAAACCGCATTCGAGAAATTAAAAGAAAGCATAATATCACCCCCCGTACTACAATTAGCCGACTTTACAAAACCATTTGTAGTGCAGACAGACAGTTCTAGTGTCGCCCTAGGTGCAGTAATATATCAGGAAGTAGATAACTCAAGGTTACCTATTAGTTACGCTTCTCGCACCCTGACTGAGCAAGAAAAGAAATACTCCGCATACGAATTAGAATGTTTAGCTATAGTTTTCGCTTTTGAGAAGTTCAAACCATTTTTAGAACATAAGGAGTTTTTATTAGAAACTGATAATCAAGCGTTATCCGGGCTACTAAATCACCCAAAACAGTTAGGTCGTATCGGAAGATGGGTATTAAGATTAAATTGTTTTAAATTCAAAGTACAACATATTAGAGGCACCCAAAACGTAGTTGCCGATACACTGTCACGTATGTTCCAGCCTAGTAGTAATACTTACGAAAACAAGAGTAGAGAAACGCCGATTATTAATACTTTAATTACCGCATTTCCTCTTGCATTTACGGATTTAGCCCAGTATCAAATACAAGACCCACGTTTGAGTCCAATTATTGAACAACTTGAAAAAGGAAATAAGTCAGAGAAATACATATTAAGTAGGAGAGTATTATGTTGTAAAATAGCGAACGGAAAATATCTACGAATAATTGCCCCTGATATTATTAAACCTATGCTGATGGAATATTATCACTCTTCCACCATTGGAGCACATATGGGAATAAATAAAACTATACACCGAATTCGTAAAGAATATCACTGGGAAAATATGAACAGTGAGATCGCCAATTTTGTAAAAAAGTGTAAGTTGTGTGCACTCAGCAAACCAGCGAGAAACAGCCAAATTAGTCAGTTAATCTCAGAGATTCCTGCTACCCCGTTCTCCAAAATTTATTTAGACTTTTCAGGACCCTACCCGCGTTCCAAATCAGGAAATACAATGTTACTAATTTGTGTAGACTCTTTTAGCAAATTCGTCTGGATGTACCCCATGCGGCGAGCCTTAGCTACAACCACAGTAAATATTTTACAGCATAGATTATTTAAAGAATTCGGTATTCCTGTCCATCTAGTGTCGGATAACGGACCACAGTTTAAGCCCAAAGAATTCAGGAACATGTGTTTCAAACTAGGTATAAACCATATTACCACTACAGAGTATCGTCCGCAAGGTAATATAGCTGAGAGGTATTTGCGAAACCTAAAATCTGCTTTAATTGCCTACCATGCTAACGACCATACTTCTTGGGACCAGAACTTATCCTGGATACAGTTCGCCTTTAATTCTGCATATCATGAAGGACATAAGTCTACCCCATTTGAATTATTGTTCAAATATAAACCTAACCACCCACTATCCACTAAGTGGAAAATACATGAATTGTTACCCCTTGAAATTAGGGATAAAAATATTAAGAAAATATGGAATGAAGCGCGCGCTAATTTACGAACAAACTTAGCGAAATCAAGGAAATATCACGTGCGAAATAATAATAATGAAGTAAAGTACCAAATCGGTAACTTAGTTATGTGTAAAACACATCCTACGAGTAGTGCAATCGATAAGACCACTTCCAAGCTATCATACCGATGGTGCGGTCCTTATCAAATTCACAAATATTTAACTCCAGTAACCGTAGCACTGTATGAACCCTCTACTCAAAAATATGTACGAAGGACACATATTTCTCAGATAAAACATTATCACGAAGAAGGTAATGGTAGAGTGCAAGTTAAATAAATGTAAAGAAAAAAGAAAGGTATATGTTTTGTACTCAACTGCAAAGGAGTACTAGAGTAACGTTTAGCTAGCTAATGGTATAGATAGGTACGAGGCCTGATCACCCTTGAATCCTATTCTTCAAAAGTAGAGCAAAGTAAGAAGTCAGCTGACAGCAAATATGATGAATAATTAAGTAACAAATTACTTAATGAGTAATTCTGTAACTAGAATAACTCCCAACTAAAGAAAAACCCGGTAGTAGTCATAAGTAGTAGTGTTAAGAAAATTTAGAATGTTAAGAATATGTTTTTTAAAATGTGTGAATTTTATGTAGTATTAGAATTAGTCTGTAAAGTATGATATGTAGATAGTAAGAAGAATCAATTCGAGACTGACGTGTGTAACTCATAATTACATACAGAGAAAAACGGGTGAGAGAAATTACACACAAAAATCCCCAAATATACTCCCGGTACATTAAAAAAAAAAAAAAAAAAAAAAAAAATATAAACCGGAGTCTGTGGCTAAAGCGGCGGAGTATGTGACGATTTCATTAATAAAAATATGTTCATTAATTAAGTTGATAATATATAAGCGGAGAAATTTTAAATTCTTAATAAAATCTCACATTGTAAACTAAATCTTATGGCAATCATTTAATAATAATAATATTTAATATAAGTCTAATAATAAAATTAAAAGGGAATGGAATTGTACAGAAAGGGTAAAGCTTATTAATTTATCCTGCATAAACAAGAACTGACCAGAATTAACTTGTTTTCTGACCCCTAAATAAACTAAGTATTATTGTAAATTTGTTATTATTTAAATAATTAATTAAGACCATTGTTACGTACTTTGATAACTTCTGTAACTAAGAATATCTCTATTTAATTATTTAATCAACAGTAGTCCTTAAATTTAAATTAGAAACACGGAACTACTTTTATGTTGCCTAGTAATTGTCTTGAGATTACTACGCTCCCCTTAACTATTTTCTGCCACTTGGAATGGAGCGCTCACGCCGTAAGCAGCGTAAAGCGTTGTTTCGCTACGTGTATATAAAAATGTGAAAATCTTGATACAATGACTAGTTAAATAAGTAAATTTGTGTGGTGATGACATCTCTCTATATTATAAAATAACGGACTATGTAAATAATACAGTATTACAACCAAGAAGGTGATAGTAAACTAATCTATCATCATGTGAAGTGTATAACAGTGAAACAAACTTTCTATCTATGTGTTCTAACTACAAGAATTACTAAGAATAACTACAGTCGCCTGAGAGGAATGTACCACACCAGGAATGATTTCACATACTTCTAGAACTTCACCACCACAGTATGATAATGTAACGACTGAACTTCAAGAAACATCAGGAGGACCGAAGAACTAATTCTGCAGCAACGTCAGGAAACACACAGGTGACATGGAGGCTTGTCTTCCATGGTTAAGAGTTACAAAATTATAAACCCCAAAAGACAATTTAAATTATCATATTAAAGACTTTAAAAATTATGCTTTAAATGTAATAACATTAAAGACTTTAGAAAACTGACATTATAGGTAATATGTAATCTAATATTTGTTGTTTTAGAAGATTAATAAAAAAAACCATTCTTCAAATGGTTAGAGTTTCAATATTGTACATGGCAAGGTGACCATTTTTCATTTAATATATTTGATCCCGGATCCGTGGAATTAATTAAAAAGGATGTACATCATATTTTAAGGCCCCTTTGTAAAGTAGTAATTTATATATTTAATCATATAGTAAACTATATTGTTTGAGAACTTTCAATAGAGAACTTAATCACCAAATGTAATAAAGAGATGTCATCTAAGTACCGAGTAAACTGAGTGCATAAATCAACAGTCTTCCCTTCCTAATATCCTGCTATAAGAATTGTTTTTATTTGTTGTGATTATTTTCAGTGCTTCACAACGAAGGCAGCCTGTATAATTGGCACATCCAATTATTACTGGTTCCCTAAGTTATAACTCAAGAGAAGAGGTTATAATCTTATTATTCGAACTAGCAGTCTCTGTAATTCCAACTTTGTCGTGTTTACTTGCTGAACTACTACTTGTCACGTTCCGGACGAGGCCTTTCAGTGTTTCCACCAGTCGTGGTTTAGGACTTGAAAATGTTGGAAACACTGAGAGGCCTCGTCCGGAACGTGACAAGTAGCAGTTCAGCAAGTAAACACGACAAATTTGGACATATCTTATAATTTCGATTTGCAAGACGCACCTGCCTAACAGCGAGGTAAGTTTGCTGTATTTAATCTGAAGAAACATCTGCGGCTTTATGAGAGAGTTGTGCACGATGTTGTAGATGCTCGGAGACTAATTGGAGGATTCTTAGAAAGGCACAGAAAGATCGATATGTGCGACAGCGTTGCGTCATCCGACTGCTAACATAATGCATGCATATGTCACATAAGTTGCTTAACGCTTTTCGTAACATATCACCACCATCGTCCTATTGTGTATATAGCAGTATTCCCTGTGTATATAGCATTCCCCCTGGGATGACTTCTATCGACTTCTTAGCATGACACTGATAAAAGAATGTATATCCGGGCTGTTTGGCCGTGGTCGACTGCTTTGTTCTGTCCCATTGTATAAAAGTTTCGGTCACAGCCCGGATGCCTTCTTCACTAGAAAAAAGTTTATGAAGTGTTCGACAAAGGGTGGAGAGTTGAACTTATGCCTAACCGAGGTGAAAAACATTCTTTAGTGGCAGAGTACCATCGTTTTGTCACAGTACTGTAGTTAATTGGCGAAGACTGTGTCAGTTACCGAATCGTTTTCACGCTAAAAATGGCGTCCAGAGGAGAAGCCAAGACTATAGCCTAATAGTCCGGAGATAACTTAATTATATCCAAACACCTGTAAAAGAATTTGAATCAACTTTTTATGGATGCAATATCAATCCTGTCCTGAAATAATACATTACTGATTAAGTTATGAATAAAACAATTGAAATAAAAGTCAAAACGTTTGTCACGATTAAAAGATACTTGAAAAATAAAACAAGGAAAAAAGGAAACAAGCAAACAAGAAAAAAGCAAAACTGTTTACATATTCAATAAGTATGGCAGTATCCGTCATTGTGCTTACATACAACCTCTTTGTTTTTTTTTTCGTATCGGCCATCTAAGGACCACACATGCCAATTTCAATTCTTTATTCCTTGTACTTTTCCTTTTTCTCCAATATTCTTTCATCTTTTCATTATGTCTCTTCTTCCTGCCTTCAGTCCATTTGGAACCTGCGTTTTTCTCTTTCCTACTCTGGATTCCTACCATTTTTAACACTTTTGCCCGAAAAACGTCTCTTTCAATTGCTTCTTCTGCGTGTATATTATTTTTTCCTAAATCCTTTTGGACTTCTTTAATCCAACTTGATGTTGACTTCTTAGCCCACAGATATTTGATGATCTGCTTTGTTAACCTATTGTCGTCTATTCTATATAATGTCAAAAAATAATAGTGTTCTTTTTCTCATCGTTTCTGTTATATTTTCTATAATGTGATATATTTCATCATTACTTCTTAATTTTCAACCTTGTAAAGTTTTTCGTGGGCCTAATTTTTTCCTAACAATTCGTCTTTCCAATATTTCAGGTTTGTCTAAATCATAATTCAATGCTAGACATTCACTTGCATATAGGCATTCTGACCTCATTACTGTACTGTAATGCCTTATTTTGCCATTTTTAGATATGCACTTTTTATTGTAAATATCTTTAGTTATATCATATGGACTTTCCATTTTATGAATCGTTTCTTCTATAGCAGAGTTTTCTAAACAATTATTTTGATTTATTTCTCGTAGATACTTAAATTTGCTAACCCTTTCTATTCGACCAATATCTGTTGGCAGGAATTTTGACGCATTTTTAATGTTCGTGAAAAATTTGGGTTTTCCTGCAGAAATTCTTAAGCCTGTTTTATTGGCTATGTATTTGTATTGACTATGTATTTGCTGGCTCGTTTTCTTTTTATATTATTTTTTTAGGAGCAAAAGATATGGTGAACCTATATATTATATAGTACAATTGTGCTTTCATTTCTCTGGCTCTGGTATCAAAATATAATAAAATAACAGTTGCAAACTGTCAACTGTCAAACAGTGATCAACTGGTTTCAATGTATGCACAGACACAAGTGTTTGATTTGCTTGCGTATTGCCCAAACTTACGTGTATCGAGTTATGTATCCATCTCATGTCCAGTCCACGCTAATAATATCACATGATGATTAAATGTCATAATGCACACGCACACAAGCATACGTTCCCTGTCCCTGCGCATTAATGACTACGAATTTGAAAAAGTTCAAGGTTTTCCATATCTCGGGTCATATATGACTCCTCTAGAGACATTGAAAAACGAAAAAAACGAATATTATCTGCGAATAGGTGTTACTACGGACTAGTGAAACATTTCAAATCAAAATTATTAAGTAAAGAGACAAAAACCACGCTCTATAAGACCTTGATCAGACCAGTTCTAATGTATGGTTCGTATTTCTGGGTGCTAAAATAACCAGATGAGCAGAAACTAGCCGTGTTTGAGAGGAAGGTACTGAAGAGAGTCTATGGCCCTGTGAAGGAAAACGAGATTTGGAGGCGACTGCATAATCAAGAGTTGTGGTTTAAAGATCTTCCGATCGTGCAATTCATACAAATTAACAGATTGCGTTGGGCCGGATATGTGCAGAGAATGGCGGAGGATAGAATCCCAAAAAAAATCATGAATTAATTGCCGATGGGAAGGAGAAGGAGGGAAGACCGCGTACAAGATGGCTGGACCAGGTTGGTAAGGAGGTAGTGAGACTGAGTGCAGCAAACTGGTGAACATTGGCCGGGAGTAGAGACCAGTGGGAACGATTTCTTTTGGAGGCCAGGGGGTGGCCCGGACTGGGCTGTAGTGCCGAGGATCTATGTATGTATACTAGCATACGTATTATGCAGGTTACGGTTACGAGATCCGACCTAAATGTTTATTTACAAATTAAAATACTTAGCTGAATTCTGCCCACGTACCTAATATACACTTTCATCATTATCATCATCATCAACTTCACGGATTAAACCAAGGATGGTTTGTTCCTGTCTCAAACAGACAAAAATTAGAGCTGGTCACTCCAGCGCTTCCTCGGACGTCCCACATCTCTTGGTCCCATCGGCTTTTAGTTCCATAGTTGTTTGGTGATGTGGGGAAAGATGATCCTACCAATTCCGCCTATCTTAGGCAATCGTGTCAAGTATACTCATAATATTCAGTTCCTGCCGTATATCTGGTATATCTGTGTTTCTTCTATGATATGGAGAGTATACCCTGCCAGGTGCCTGAGAAATCTCATTTCAGCCGCTTGGATGCGACTCGCCTGGCCTTTCGTTAAAGTCCAATTCTTGTGGGAAGGGCCATCATCTTGTAGAGTTTTAGGCGTGTTCCTTTACTTGCTGAATTAAGGGTTCGCATAATGGTCCCTTACATAAGGTTGTACTATCCAACTTATTCACTTTATTAAAGGGCTTATTCCTAAAAAATATATTTTCCACCATTCATCGAAAAATAATGATCATAATTTTACTCCTTGCATCTATATCGTGTTAGCACAAAGTCGGTTCAGTTTCATAAATTACGTCACAGTTCCGTGGCTTGTATCATTTTAAATAGGCTTACATATACTATTATTTTGTTTAATAAAGTTGTTATTAAAGTATTTATTATATATACACCTATTAATATTAACTATAGTCTGTAACTCTGTAATCTTATTTTAGGAAGACAAAGCAGTGTAACAATGGTGGGCACTAACTACTGTAGTACCCTTTAGTATAATACGGAAAATTATATTTTGTTGTAGCCTAATATATAAGCATACTACATTTTAAATTTACTTTGATTCACTTTAATAATTTCTAAAACAACTACCAGTAACATGTTACAAACACATAATAATTATTAATTCATAATTATTTATTTGTTAAGAAATACAATTTTATCGAAATCGGCTAGGTTGTTTAAACAATTTTTGTGAAATATTAAAAAGCTATAAGATTGATAAACTGTTGTAATTAGGTCAAATGAACGTCTTTCTAATGTTCTGTCCTTGAGACGAACTCATTACGAAAACCTAATGTAACGGTGCCTCTACGAGTAACTAAATGCTTGATCCAAGAGGAAACTGTGAAGACCTGAATTCTCCAGGCGTCGAACGAACATAAACCCAATCCATCAGACTTGAGCAGCTCTGCGTACTTCTTCTTTGGAAACATTTGCTTCAACTTGTTTGAAACTGCTCATTTATAACGCATGCTTTCTGTTAATGAAGAAAATAGTGAATAGGTAGAAAGTTTCTTGACATCTACTTTGACGTAGAGTAGGACGGAATTAAATTTTGAGTCCGAAGGAAAACACAGTAACAGACAAGACAAAAGGAAGATATGAGGCATGAGTTCAAGAAAAGTCATGTTGAAGTGACTGCCTAAAATGTTATACAATCCTTTCGTTATAAAAAAACCTCACAGTGGAAAACAACAGTTTGTTTGTAGTTAATTAAATAAATTTGTGATACAAATGAGAGAATGTCGTAACCATTTTTTATAAACCTTTCTTATTGAAACGTTTTGTACGTAAGATATACAATTTACAATTACAATACAAAATTTACAATTTGCTTTACATTATTTTATGACTTTACTTGTATTCTACTACTAGATATTAGTTATTTATCAAGGAAATACGATTCAACAGTAACAAATGCTACGTTCTTCTGAGAAAACGTAGAAGTTAATTGTAATTATTTTCATAATGATATTTCACACAATGTAAATTTTGAATTATCGTAAAAAGATGTAGATATTTCTTACACTATAAATGTTTCTTCTTAAAATTTTCACCAGACTACAATATTATTTGTGTGAGATTGAATTCGGGGCTGTTAAGCTAAAATTATCATTACATCTGTTACAGAACACATCTACATTTGACTTAATTACTGAAAATTTGCTTTCTGTGAGTGTAACAAATTTTTGTTTTATTCGAGTGGTGATGCAACATACATAGTTTTGTTTTGCATCTATTTATCTACTATATAATATATCCTCTAAATTCGTCTCGAGTAATGTTAAGTTTATTTTTGTTGTTTGTATGAATCTTCTAGTACTTAATGTTGGAAGGTTGCAGTGTGTATATCCCTTTTACTTGATTTTAAGTTATATAGAACGTAATACACTCGTACGCTAAAACATCAGGGACAAGTCGGTATATTTACAAACTAAATGAAATGCGAAAATTAATAGACATTTACGTTTTTGAAATTTTCTTCCGGTATGACGGAATGCATCAGAAGTGTGTTGTATGACAATTTACATTTTACGTTTCACTCATATTACAGTCAGTATCCTCATGGCTATTTGACGATGCGGCTGACAGGCGAACTCAGTTATATAGTGTAGAAAGTGGCGGTGAGTGGTCCGGTCAGTGGACCCTGCTCTGTAGGTGTTACGGCGATTGCATTATTTGTGCGCTCAGTCAACTCCCGTCACGCTCAGCACGACTTGGTAACATTTACTTTCTGGTTTGACTGTACGGGAGTTGACTACGTAACTGCACAAATAATACATGCGCTGTAACACCTACTGGGCAGGATCCACTTATCGGACCACCTAACGTCACTTCTAATCTATATAACTGAGTTCGCTTGTCAGCCTCAACGTCCACATGACCGATACCGTCTCCAAGGCTCGCGGCGTCCGAGCCAAACTTTACCCATACCTCGCGTGCCGCAGCCCCCTGGCGCTGCGCACGAAAGTCACCTTCTATCTTTTGTTTCTTCGGTCTGTATTGACCTATGCGGCACCTGCTTGGTGGTCACTTATCTCCGCTACCAACAGGCGTAGGCTGGAAAGTTTCCAATCCAGAACCCTCCGTTCCTTGTCGGGATCTCCTTGGTTTGTGAGAAATAGTGTAAGGTCTTCGAGTTCCTACTCTCTCTGCCTTTATCTGGTCGTTAACTGCGACTCTCTTTGCTACAGCTGAGACCTCTTCCTTCCCTTACCTAAGGACCATCAGCACCACGCAACCGCCTCCCCCGTCCGGGTCAAACGCCCTCGGGCGATTCTCGATGACCCGCCACAAATGTAAATTTAATTAAAACACACACCATCTTTAACATCTAACCCTGCACCAGAGTTTACCTGCAAAGCCGTTTCCTTCTTCCCTTCCTAGTACGCCGACCGAGCTGATTGCCGCTGCTATGCGCTATCACTGGCACGGAGGCTCTCCGCCTCGCGGGGAGCGACCGACGCCTCACGGCGTCTGCACGCTGGACTGGGGAAGGGTGACATCTGTCATGTGAACCCGTTCATGCGGCACTGCCCAACGATATGCAACAACTTTTAAAACATAAACAAATTGAAACCTTTCTCCCCCGCCTTCTCAGTTAACTGGTTGGCGGTTGTCCATTCCAGTTTAAGGCACCAGTCGAATGAACGAGCACTTAGTCAATCCACAGGCAGCCATTGGGCTCGACCCAGATGCTGTAGTCATGCACCGGGTGCCACAGTGTTACATGCTACATGCTACAGCCTCATCGTCACAGACGTAGACCTGAGTATACTCACTATAATATGAGTGAAACGTGGTCATACAAGACATTTTTGACGCGGTCCATATCGGAAGAAGACTTCAAAACCGTAATTGACACTGCCCGCGGAAGCCTATGCGAGAATATAATTAACAGACTTGACAACTTTTAGAGAATAAGATCCATCCAAGTTTCACATTTGTCACCTTGTTATAACTTGTGTTGTTCGCTGGAATTAAATTCACTCATTAGAATAATGTCTTTATAATATTTACTTACTTATTTTCATACTCCTTTTTTATATTAGCTAAATAAGTATTTTCTAAACATAGCCTTAGGGATTTTTGACGTAAAACACTCAAAACAATGTTAATAATTGTATACGTGAAAATTGTTTATTTTTAAAAGTGTAGTTGTTTCTGTTGGGGAAAAAATTCAAAACAGCACTATACTTAAAGAAATACTACTATATTGAAATTATGAAAAACAGATTCAAAGAAACTATTTTTATTTATAGGTAAACGTAAATAAAATGATAGAAATTGTTCTTTACGTTGTATAAAAATTGTTGTCTGAGAACATAAATTAGTTTTGTGTAAAAATATTTTTCATCACGGTGAAGACGTTAGTGCAGCGTTTTCAGTACCTGAGATCAGTATTTAGCAGGTGTTACGTCGAGGTGACGACACGAAACGTGCAGTACTGTACTTGGGGATGCTACCTACTTCTGGTTGCCAAGCAACCCATATCTGATTAGTTATCTACACAACGTTGTTCAAGTGTTAAGCAATTTAGATTAAACTGTGTTTCCGTTTCCGCAGTGTAAATACTATTACTGTCTTTGCAGTAACGATTCTGAACGAACACAAGTTCTGTACTGAACGAAACAAACTGTAAAAGGAATAGAACAACGTTTCACAGATATGAACTCGATGCGTTGTACCTATGTTCTTTCGAATACACTTAGAATTGAAAGTTGCTGTAACTTGTAGATAGGAATTCATTGTTTTTTATTTATTTTCTTTAAACATAAATTAAATACATTCACTATAGTTTACACTTAAATTCACAAATGCACTCAGAAAGAATTTTATTGATATTTGACTATTCATTAATCCCTTACGATGGTTACAAAGAACTTTTGATATATTCTATTTTTTACTTGGGTCTGAAATATTGTGACTCCATAGATTTACGTTGTATATTTATGTCGTAATTATTTGATACTTGAATGCAGTTTTATAAAACTGTGGCTGTCCCCACATTCCTGTATGCTAATGGGGTATGGACTCTTGGTAAAAGGGACGTGCAGAGTATTCAGGCAGCCGAAATAAAAGTTCTAAAAGGGACGCAAGGTTGTTCTCTCTTGGATCGGAGAAGGAACTAGGATATCAGATGCGATTTACACATTGTATCATTTCACCAGATGATTGAAGACCACGCATGAACACTTGAATCGTATGCCTGATATCCGTCTACCTGTGGTTGCCTTGGGTTATCACCCTACTGGGAAGGGAGATGTTGGTAGACCAAGGAGGAAATGGGTGCCGGAACAGGTCTAAGGCCTAGTCCTTGGAGTGATGATGATGATGATGATGATGATGAGGATTTTTGTCGTTGTGCAGATGTTTCGTTGCTTTGTATAAGATGTGGCAAATGTCTGACAAATGTGGTTTCTTTATAAATCTCACCTATCAGTAAACAGAGTGCAATGTAGTCACTTCTTATTCAGTAGTCAAGTAATATTAAATAAAATTATCTAAATATTCATAAACATAAGGTTAAGAACGAACAGAATCTTAACAACAGAGCATTCGTTAAACATAGAAAAAGTGCTTTTAATAACAGATGTTGCCACGTCAAAAAACGAAAATTGTTAATAAAAGTGAAATACACGAAAAATGCACAAAGTGAAATCAAGGAATAAGTCTTTATGGTCATAAATAATTATCTTGAAATATCTTCAAAAAAATACACTGCAAATATGTTTATTTTTACCTAACGCACGTTTTACAGAACGTTTCTGTGAAACGTGCGTCAGGTGAAAATATACCTTCTTGCAGTGTATTTATTTGAAGATATTACATAGAAAAACCTGCAGGAAACTCAACGAGTTATTTAGAAAGGAATTATCTAGAACTATTTGACGTTGTTTTTAGTGTAAGTGAGTCAAGGAGACCTATTTACTAAAGGTATAGATCTCCTTTGCATTTCTTGCATAAATGCCGGGGAACATATTGCAATGAGATAAACATTCACACTGTGTATATGGGACATAGTTACAATAAACCTCAGTTGGTGTCCTGTGCAAAGGGTGTGAATGTTGTAAGCAGTGTTGTTATTATAGTAAGTACTGCATGTTAACGTACAATAATGCGATAATAAACAATAAAAATCAGCAGTTCAGTGTAGAATGAAAGTGAATAGTGTTGTGCTCGCAACGAATTGTGTGAGGATAATACACAGTAAGCCAATTAACAGAGACACTATAAGTCGTTTATATTAGTGTGTAAATTGAAATAACTATTGATCACTAATTATTTTACTATTAAATAAATTTTAATCCCATTTATTCAACTGATAAAGTAATTAGTTATGCAAGCACATGCAGTTGAAAACACGTGGTTCGGAAAGGTTTATAAACCGGAAGTTCATGGTCAGCAGCACGTGGTCAATTTCCCGAACAATCTAGAATGTACTGAAATGTAAAAATGACGTCATGTGCGTAGATCTGTAAAAGCTCAGTTGAGTCGTGAGTCTATAATAGTCTCGTATATACAGTCTCTAATAAGGAGTCTCTCGCAGTCTCTGGGAATTATGAGTGAGCGGTTGAATTAGATCCACGACGTCAGGAACGCGTTCGAGATCTTCAACGACCGATAGCTGTCAAAGAGGACTAAATCAGGAGCAACTGGGGGCAAACAACGCCTACAAAGACAACCTGAGATCAACATCCCAACTGAAGAGGACAACGACCTGTGTGGAAGCAGCAGCAGTCCCACGAGATCGTTCGGACCGACGCAACTTAATCACAACAAATCCAGCAAAGCTCATTGTAAAGAATAAAACAATTTGTTTTACAACGTATTTTCATTGTTTTCAGATATATTTGTATATTGTTACGACATCACAGAAAAATCTACGTGTTTATCGAGTGTTCCAGAGGAATTATTGTCGGGCGATTACAAGTGATTATTCTATGCGTTCAAATGGTTATTAGTTAAGTGTCGTGTTTTATAATCGGACGGTATATTGTAATACAATTGTGTTTTATATTAGTTGGCATTTTATTGCGTGTGAACAATTTTTATTTTATTTGTTGTAAGAGACTCTGTTGTTAATTACGAACAGTTTAACTGTGCTATTTTAAGCTGGTGATTAGTGACTTAATTGGTGTCTTGTATTTTGTATTCCACTGTACCATACGACGTTTAGTAGACCGTCCTAACAATATGTTTTATATAAAAAAGGGACAAATAATAAACGTATTAATTCCCCTAATCAAAATTTATTTCTGCAAGTGCAGTCAGCTACAAACCTGTTACCTTGCAATATCTATGTTTGTCACTAAAAATGGAGGCTCTGAGCGGATGTTCTAGCAAATACAAAAATTACTTAATAAAGTCTGTAATTAATTACGGACTTTGTTGAGTAACTTATAACGTTTAATTTACGTGTGACAGCGGCTGTATAATTGGACGCGCCACTAGAAGGAGTTGTGTTCATCGTTTTAGGCATTTTGTGCTACTGCGGTTACATCGTTGCGGGCCTTATGACACGTGTGACTGGAATGTAGTCTTGTGACGGTAATAAGACACTCTAGCGGTTAGTTCGTTGTTATTGAGAACAGCAAATAACGCGCAATATGTTAATTATTGCATGAAACATATTTGCAATAATATGTTTTTAAGCTTCATCATAATTGGAAACAATAAAATATGAAAATCTCCACTATAAGCGTAAAAGTAATGGCATTTCCAGGCAAGGAACGATTTAAAACTATAATACTTGCTAATGATCGAATTCTACAACAGGTGAGCCACATTAGTTATTTAAGAAATAACATTAGCTAAGAATTGTGATATTGATGTTAAGTTAGGTAAGTTCCAGACGATGTGTGGGACAAACAACCGTATTTTTAGAAGCAAGATAGGTCGAGATACAAAGTCAAAGTTCTAAAACGTTATGGCAGTTCCCCTGTATTGTTCTACCTGTGTGAATTATAGACAACAACCAAGAAAAAGGCAATAAAATACAGGCTTCGGAAATTGCGCTCTAAAGAAGAGCTAAAGGTGTTGTAAACTTGACCGTAGAACGTGTGGCCATTAAAGAAGAGTTACAAGTTTGACCGTAGAACGTGTGGCCGTTAATGAAGATTTACAAGTTTGACCGTAGAACGTGTGGCCGTTAAAGAAGAGTTACAAGTTTGACCGTAGAACGTGTGGCCGTTACAGACGAGTTACAAGTTTGACCGTAGAACGTGTGGCCGTTAAAGAAGAGTTACAAGTTTGACCGTAGAACGTGTGGCCGTTAAAGAAGAGTTACAAGTTTGACCGTATAACGTGTGGCCGTTAAAGAAGAGTTACAAGTTTGACCGTAGAACGTGTGGCCGTTAAAGAAGAGTTACAAGTTTGACCGTAGAACGTGTGGCCGTTAAAGAAGAGTTACAAGTTTGACCGTAGAACGTGTGGCCGTTACAGACGAGTTACAAGTTTGACCGTAGAACGTGTGGCCGTTACAGACGAGTTACAAGTTTGACCGTAGAACGTGTGGCCGTTAAAGAAGAGTTACAAGTTTGACCGTAGAACGTGTGGCCGTTACAGACGAGTTACAAGTTTGACCGTAGAACGTGTGGCCGTTAAAGAAGAGTTACAAGTTTGACCGTAGAACGTGTGGCCGTTAAAGAAGAGTTACAAGTTTGACCGTAGAACGTGTGGCCGTTAAAGAAGAGTTACAAGTTTGACCGTAGAACGTGTGGCCGTTACAGACGAGTTACAAGTTTGACCGTACAACGTGTGGCCGTTAAAGAAGAGTTACAAGTTTGACCGTAGAACGTGTGGCCGTAACAGACGAGTTACAAGTTTGACCGTAGAACGTGTGGCCGTTAAAGAAGAGTTACAAGTTTGACCGTAGAACGTGTGGCCGTTAAAGAAGAGTTACAAGTTTGACCGTAGAACGTGTGGCCGTTAAAGAAGAGTTACAAGTTTGACCGTAGAACGTGTGGCCGTTACAGACGAGTTACAAGTTTGACCGTAGAACGTGTGGCCGTTAAAGAAGAGTTACAAGTTTGACCGTAGAACGTGTGGCCGTTACAGACGAGTTACAAGTTTGACCGTACAACGTGTGGCCGTTAAAGAAGAGTTACAAGTTTGACCGTAGAACGTGTGGCCGTAACAGACGAGTTACAAGTTTGACCGTAGAACGTGTGGCCGTTAAAGAAGAGTTACAAGTTTGACCGTAGAACGTGTGGCCGTTACAGACGAGTTACAAGTTTGACCGTAGAACGTGTGGCCGTTAAAGAAGAGTTACAAGTTTGACCGTAGAACGTGTGGCCGTTAAAGAAGAGTTACAAGTTTGACCGTAGAACGTGTGGCCGTTACAGACGAGTTACAAGTTTGACCGTAGAACGTGTGGCCGTTAAAGAAGAGTTACAAGTTTGACCGTAGAACGTGTGGCCGTTAAACGAGTGTTACAAGTTTTGACCGTAGAACGTGTGGCCGTTAAACGAGAGTTACAAGTTTGACCGTAGAACGTGTGGCCGTTAAACGAGAGTTACAAGTTTTGACTTAAATGAAAAATTAAAAGATTACAAACCACGGTGGAAAGAACACTTGAAAGTATGTCAGATTCCGGACTGTCCAAACAAGTCTGGAAATGTAAACCTATAGGACACAAGTGTGTGGTTATACCCACGAAGAGATGGCTGGAGGATCTTTAAATTAGCACCTTGCCTATGTCATGTTGTGAAGAAGAAGAAGAAGAAGAAGAAGAAGAAGAAGAAGAAGAAGAAGAAGAAGAAGAAGAAGAAGAAGAAGAAGATGATGATATTATTACAGAGCTAATGAATATAGTGAATTAAATTCACGTAGGATTGTTGTGACTGTTAAAACTTTCCATTGCTCTATTATCTCAAGTTTCATTTTCCTTGACTATCTATAGAACCACTGGACATATCACCGCGTTACATTATGTTAGTCAGGATGACGTCAATAATACTGACCACACAGTCGTACTTGCACGAGTAGACGCTTACTAATATTAATATACTATACTGAATATTTGAAGGTTAGCAAAAAGCTAATTATGTCAGTTCTAAATAAAAAAAAAAACAGCAAATCTAAACTGAATACAAATTGGAAACAATGGTTTTTAAAAAAGTTATAAACTCTTGGTATGTTTCACTGTTTGTATTTAACTCTGACAGCTGTTTCAGCTTATTAAGTTAGTGTCAAAGAGATGAGTGAACAAACTAAACTAAACAAAGGCTGTTATGGTGGTGAACATATGTTTAGGACGTGTATCCGGACATGTGTAGGGTGTGACGATAGAGGGAGGGTTGAGGGTTGGAAAAGCTAAGGGAATGTCAAGTGTCTGTAAAAACTAAATATAATCTGAATGAAAAATATTAAAATTAACTAAACTAAATAACAACTTTTAATAAAGGGGATACACAGAATTCAGTTTTTTCGTTTGTTAAATTTTTGTTACTTTTGATTGCTTTTACAAAAATTTAGTGCAAAAATTTAAGAAACGAACAAACTGAATTCTGTGTAATACCTTTATTAAAAGTTTGTATTTTGTTTAGTTAATTTTTATATTTTGCATTCAGATTATGTTTAGTTTTTAAAAACACTTGACCTTCCCTTAGCTTCTACAACCCCCTCCATCATCACACCTCACACATATCCGGATACACATGTTAAACACATGTTCACCACCCTAATATTCTTTGTCTAGTTTAATTTGTTCACTGATCTCTTTGACAATAGCTTAATTAGCTGAAACAGCTGTCAGAGTTAAAAAAAATTGTGAAACGTACCAAGTGTTTATAATTCTTTTAAATCCATTGTATTAATATGTTTTACCAAGTGCCCAACGAGTCATCAGGTAATATTGGGAAAAATTGAAAGTTTTTTTGTCTAATTATTGTTTATCTACAGAAATTTCTACTGCCTAACTGAAGTTTTGTAAATTAAAATATCAATTCAATATTACGACGAAAATTATTGTAACGGAAAAATGCTGCAGCAGCAGCTAACGTTTAGATCAAATACTGCTCAGGAATTTCACTTGCTCGTTTATCGGCACCTCAAAATCCTTTCAATAAAAGAAATTTCATCTCGAGCAGGAATATATCGTGACACAGTCTGCAGGACGGAAGGAATTTGACAGTGGCGGCGTTCCCGCTTTTCAATACTCTCTCTCTCTCTCTCTCTCTCTCTCTCTCTCTCTCTCTCTCTCTCTCTCTCCTCTCTCTATCTCTCACCCCCCCACGCACACACGATACATAGGATATTTTTTAAATTCGTTTTAAATTCATATTTACTCTAGGTAGGTTAAATACTTTTTAATCCCTGTTAAGACCCATCAGTGTAATTAAATGGCTGACGGCTCTTTTAGGGCTATATAACATTCCAAAAATTTCCATATAATATTTAAAAAAATTGTAATCATATATAACAGAAGTTTATATTAAAAATTTATATATATTTATATACAATTTTTGGAGCGGTCGTTGCTTAATGGCTAGCGTGCGGCGCTGCTACTCTGTCGGCGCCGGTTCAATTCCCTCCTGGGCCATCTGATTTATATACGGCCGTTCCCCCATGCAAGGCATGGCAAACCAGCGAGAGATATCCTGCCTAGTATAAACCCTCCCCTACTATGTCTTCGGATCCGGCGTTAAATTGTAGTTCCCATATACTTGTGAGAGACTCCGTAATACACGCACTACGGGTATATGCGAGGAGGGTACAAACCAGTCGAAAGACTGAAGGACCCATTATATATAATTTATATATGAAATTTATAATACGTAAATATATAAGTTAAATCTTAACATATACAACGTATGGCCTAATGTCGATGTTTCTAACTAAATGTTGTAGTATCTAAAATCACAATATCAAGTACCGCTATTGAGCACAATATTATAGCTTTACTGAATACAAGTAACTTCACTGAAAAAAATGAATAAATCTTATTAAAAACCTATTTATTAAAAATGGAAAACAGTCATAATATTTAATTTTAAACTTCTTATTGAATCTTTAATTTAAGTTGTTGACTACTGTTTTAAAATCAGCTGTCGGTTTAAAAAGTTTTAGAGTAAACAATCGGTTAAACATAAACTAAACAGTATGAGGAACGACAAAAATAGACAAAATTGATACACATAGAATATGTGTTGTATCACACACACACACACACACACACACACACACACACACACACACACACACACACACACACACACACACACACACACACACACACACACACACACACACACACACACACACACACACACACACACACACACACACACACACACACACACACACACACACACACACACACACACACACACACACACACAGACCGGTAATATGAATTAGATAACGAAAGGCTTTCTAACAACTCGTGGCTCTAGCGCATAAGCACTTAACTACCTTGCGCATCACACAGAGACGACAGATGTCTTCATTAGTTTGTAGAGAAACAGATTTTATTGAGTCTCTGACTGACAGACTAATATTGTGCAGAGGCAACCTGAACTAGCTCAGTCTCCTTTGATGTAGGACTTTATAAGTGCCTGAATAACGATTACTGCATGAGCTATGTGAGGGTGGGAGGTAAACGTGTATACCTACACACGCAAACATATCTTAGGTTATAAATCTATACATTTGTATACATATGTGAGTGTGTGTGCGGGCGTATATGTGTTTCCTTTTATACGTAAAGGAGTTGACATAGTTTGTTTTAGATCATCAAATGTTTTCTTTAAAGACAACGAGAAAATTATAATATCACAGAACATAATTTATACACTATTACAATTTAAATTACTCATAATGTAAGGGTGTTTGTAATTAATTATAAAAACAGTAGTCAACAATTCAATGTTAGAATTGGTACAGAAAACGTTTATACATATACCTGTCAAAATATAGCACAGTAAAATATATTATACCTGAATGCAGATTATAGGGCTGTTCAATCATGTAATTATTAAAAGTTATTTTCATCATGTTTATATGGCTGTTAAATTATGTAATTATTAAAAGATAGGGCTGTTTAATTATTTAAAGTACGATAAAAATAACTTTCATTAATAATTACATAATTGAACAACCCTATAATCTGTATTTAGCTATAATACGTTTTACTATGCTATATGTTGACAATTATATGTATAAACATTTTCTGTACTAATTCTAATATTTATTATTGATTACTGTTTTTATTATTAAATACAAATACCATTATATTATGAGTAATTTAAATTCTAATATTGTATAAATTAAGTTCTGTGATATTATAATTTCCTCGTTGTCTTTAAAGAAAATATTTGATGATGCAAAACAAACTATCTCAAATCCTTCACATATATACAAGGACACACACACACACTAACATACACAAACACGTTCACTCAAATAATTGTTCTTTTGTGTTTGACATTTCTTTTGTATTCATACACAGGTCCTGATGATGACAATAAACATTGTTGAAACGTCGACACAAATAAGTTAAAATTTGTGTTAAAATGTTTTGACCGATCCTCACAAACTCTTCACCGGAAAAATAAAATTAACGTATAACGTATGTCTCATTGAATAAGTGATAAAATATTTTTATATTAAACACTCTTTTCTTACATCGTGAATACTATTAACATAGAAAGAACTTAAACTTTATAGTGCCACGACATAAATAAGTAGCCATATAAAAGTATTTTCTCTACACACGGTTGCATCTATGGGCTGACTCGAGCTTCAAATATGAGAATACATGTAAACTGTGATTCTTACAGAAGATAACCAAATTTTATAATAATAAGTGTTGTTGACATATACGTAGACCAAATTTTATATTTGATATTAAACCAATAACAAAACTAAATTGCCTGTTACAGAGGGAAGAGAATTTGTTGATACTAGAATGGGTTTGTATCATTGTTTTTTAAAGGTCTTAGTACAACTGTTGGTTGCCAAGGAGTCAGTCCCCTCAGGAATGCGGAAGCAGCAATTTTGGGTGCCTAACAGTTGGAAACAAATTATTTACTACACGCATGCGCAGTTTGAATGTTGCGTTCAGCATTTTACTCAACTTTTAGGATCTTAGGATTGTTCCGACGGCTGGCATAGTTTTAACATCGAATCGAAAAGCGTACTCTATTTACAATAGCGTCGAAACAGCTTTGAAGACAATTCAAAGCACAAAAATTCTCCCAATAAAATTAACTGATAATTATTTGGTAAGAAAAGTAAAAATGTATATATTAATTATACCTGGCTTTGCTAATTAGAAAAATGGAAAGATTGAGTCAGTAAGCTTTATGTAATTTTGCTTGTACAACATAAATAAATCGATTGACGAATGGAGAAACTGTAAAAGTAAAGTGATTCACTTTTATAACAGTGAAGGTCAATATACCAGCAATTAACAAGAAAAAAACGTTCATTAAATTGAAATTGTTAAGTATTATACGGCTCAATTTAAATTATTTGAGATCTTTTATATGATAAATGTATTTGTTCTTACTTTTTAGCAACTTCTGTTATAGTTCTGTAATTAAGAGCATTCCTTTCTTTTATTAGTAAAGATCGCTTCTAACAATCACACGCCAGGAATATATTCAATTCTTGCGTCTTATATTTCTTACATTTAAGTAGTATTAATTCTAAAAACCTTTACAACTGCTAATTTTTAATTAAAACGAGATAATTTCTTAATAATTAAAATACACATGTAAATTGTTTACCGTATGTAAAAAAATGAAGAACTAGTTGCTGCGAGGATTGTTCTCGCCATATCTGCTTTTGTTTGTCACATCGAGACTTACCTGCAAGAAATGAAGAAAAGTAACTGCATGATATTATGTTACATTGCAAACAATTATATGTTGTGTTTTATAATGTACTTATATGATACATATACGTACTATAATACCAATACAAAACTGGAATTGTAGTATTACTCTAACATCGAAATGTGTGTGCTTTTTATAAACTGTAGCTAACACAATATTTCTAACTACGATTAACTACTGATTGCATTTCGTTACAAATAATACAATTCATGTAAAAAAGGGCAACATTTTTTTAATGTTAATAGCAAAAAGTTTACATATAAATTTAGAATTAAGAAATAACGTAGCCCATTTGTCAGGAATTGTTGGAATGCTTTAACGGGCGGTGTTAAACTATCTGCCGGGCTGTTTTTGGCCGTGGCCCAAGGTTTCCATTAAAACCAAACGTTTCAGCAACACCACTGGCTGCCATCTACAGTGGATGTACCGAGTCAACCTATATAAGGCTGAGCCTTAAATTCAAACTGTGGTTGAGCCTTAACCACAGTACCGTGAGCCTAGCGTACGACACACCACGTTAGGTTGACTCGATACATCCACTGAAGAAGGTAGCCAGTGGTGCTGCTGAAAGTTTGGTTTTAATCAAAACCTTGGACCACGGTCAAACAGCAAGACAAATAATTTCAATTAAACTTATTTGATTTTATTTCTGTTATTAAACCGGGATAAAAATGCGTTTTAAGTTAGTTGCATTTACACGGATTCAAACGATTCTAACGAATAGTGCTAAATAATGAATTTGTTGTTTTCAAAATAAACAACTAAAATCAGGTTTACTATGATGTTACGATGTTGATGCGGCAATATTGTAAATATTATCTCCGAATGTTACAGATATTCCACAATTGATCATCTCGTTGTAGCAGACTGATGATCAATGACGACATATGCTAAAAAGTAACGTCATTGGTAAATTAAAACAATTGAAATGTAATACGGGAGGTGTTGTGATTTGACCCAGCAATCTTTATTTTACAAAACCAATATACTAATTCCTTATCAGTTTGTCGTTTTTCAAGTTTTCTCAAGTTACCGTGTGAGATTTTGGCGCCGGAATGTCACCATCCATCCATCAATGTAAACAAAAGTTGTGAAGGCGTTCCTACAAGGACTTAACATCTTTACTGTAAATGTTCAGTGGGATCTTATTATCAAGCCAATGCCCAAGTAAAACAGAGCAAATATTAATTTGAAATTTAGTTTTTTAAATATCTCGTTTTAATAAATTAAATTATTTATTACATAATATATCAAAATAAATATATATATTTATATTTTCAGTTTTAAAAGTAATTTTTATAGACGCAACATAATTATGGATGTAGCGTTATAATAACCATAACAATTTATTAACTGGAAAAAAATTAAAATTAACACAATTAGCATTATTAGTTTTTTTACAATTTAAGTCTAAAAATTAGTTAAATAAGTATTTCAAAAATACAAAATACGGACAAGACATTAATTTTTCATCGTAAAACATGATAAAGCATCATTGAATTTATCTTTTTTAAACTATAAATTATGCAGAATATAATGATGATGATAATAATAATATTGGTGATAATGATGGTAATGAAACAGTTATTTAGAAAGTCCACGTAATTAATTTTATAGTCTCTGTCGAACATGGTAGTCACTGAAGTAGAATACAAACATGCTTAAAATTAATTACAATCTGAGAATTCAAACGATTCTCACTTATTCATTTTATTACGTGTATTGTACGCAATTTAATTTACTTCTTCAGGACAAGCAACGAAAGCCAAAGTTGTATTCGGTGTAAAATAAGGTCGGAGTATTATTGCTTGCGTATACAAACTGTTTTCGTGGCAACGCTACTCATCCCCACGATTTGGAAATATAATTGGATGTTAACGGAAACTCGATCGCAAATTATATTCTTATTGCTTGCTAACAGCACAACAGCATAACAGAATCACGTTAAAATACACTAAGATTTTTCTCAGACCTTAGGCAAGAAAGGAAAGTTGCATACAATATCAGGTATATACAATATAAAGGAACTGGTAAAATGAAATAACTTTTCTATTTTGGTAAACTACAAATTTTTAAAACAGTAAGTAAGTATTACAAATTGCCAACTATAATAAAATTTTGCTGTGCTTATTATATTAACAGACAATTCGTGATTGGTAGACAAGCAGAGACCGCTGAAATGTTAGCTATTTGCCATGTAATCTCTAATCTTTAATCTTAGTTTCTAATTATTATATTTCAAAGGACAAACATACATCATCATCATCTCATCGACGACATAAACCATGATTTATTTATTCCACCTTCAGCAACTGGTCGCTCCATCTTATCCAAGGGCCATACCGCGTTTGTCACACATAGATTTGTAATATAAAATATCGGTTTGGAGACCCATTCATGACTTCCAGGTTCTAACATTTATATTTAAATAATATTCAAAATGAAATATATCCGTAAAAGCTACTTCTTTCTTCAGCCTTAACCACAGTACTGTGGTCACTAACGTAAACCACCTCACGTTAGAGCACTCGATTTTCACTGACGATGGCAGTCGATGGCATTACCGAAACGTCTTGTTTTGTAGAAAACATTGGATCACGGCTAAACAGCCCGGGAAGGAATTTTAACAACAAACTACTTCTTTGTTGCCGATAACGTAGTACACATATAAAAAATTATCCCCTCCCTCTTCAACTTTCATTTACATTTATAGAAAATTACCCCTCCCACTTCAACTACCCTTTTCATTTATAAATATTTCGTCTACCTTTCTACAGTGGATTATTATGACCTTTTCAGGATACTTTATTTATCAAAATTGCATAAACCATAAAACGTTGCAGGTAAACTACCCCTTCCCCTTAACCGATCTTCACTTAAATCTATAAGCCTTGAGTACTCTACAACTCAGGCACATGTATAAAAAATATTTGATTCTGTTTGAATTTCCTGCAGTTATCGTTCGTCATATAAAAAAATTGTACACACTGACACACGCACAGTCACTTTTCGGAAAATGACACAATTTTTTTCGCAATCACCATACTGGATGTAAAACTTTTAGAATCTTGAGAGTCCGTAATGGAAATGACATACTTTGACAATAATCTCTATATGTCTGTGTGATCCTGCTCAGATTAAATATTCGTAGTTACTCCATTAAAAATTTCTCACTCATTCCGTCAAATAAGACGTATCCTATTGTCGCTCTATGAAATCTTGTTTCCATACTTTCAATTTTTCTTTGATTCCTTGTATGATCCCTAGCGTAAGGCGTAGCTTTTCTTCACCCCCCCCATTCTCTTATGTCCTCCACCACTTGTCTCCATTTATAGTCAGTAAGTCTTCTGTGGTCCTCCTTGGTACTGCCCAGATATCCAGATATCATTTCTTTGGTCCGTTCAGCTGTTCTATCCTGGAATATTCTTTTATGCATTCTTCCTTCTGTTATCCTTTGTATGTGACCTGCTCACCTTATTCTTACAATATTTCTCTCCCTTAATATTTTAGGCTTCCCATAGAGCTGCAGCAACCTTATTCTTTCTCTTCATTCTACACACTCCACTCTCCATAACTGGTCCGTATATTTTCCTTAGGATTTTTTGCTCCCAATTTTGCACTATGTTGTCATCTTTTATTGGAAGAATCCACGTTTAAGACCCGTAGTTAACAACGGGTCGTAATATTGTTTTATAAATTCTTATTTTTGAGGCTCTGCTAACGATCTTAGATTCCAATACATGTGGTAGTGCAAAGTAGACCCTATTTCTTGCTGCTACACTGTCCTCAATTTCTGCAGGTGTGGAATGTGTTCAAAGAACACAAGAACTAAAAATTTGTTACATTTTCAATCTATTTAATCTCAAGTTTTAGTGTATTTATTTCCTGTCTTCTATATTTTCTTAAGAACTTACTACATTTAGTTTTCTAAGATTTATTCTAAGATTTATGCTTTGTGCAGCTAAACATCTTGTTTACGTTTCATTTAGATGTCTGCTATTCTGTCCTATATTTACCACACCATCTGCTTAAGCTGGTATTGATAGTTTCTATTGGAAATTGTACTGTACTCATTATATGTTACAGCTTGTTGTACTACTTTTTCGAGTATTAAAAAGTGAAGTCGAGAGAATGTCTACGTAACGTAAACATCTTCCTACTCTGAATTCTTCCAATAACTCTTAAAGGACTGATAAATACTTAAAATGTAATGTTTTGCAGTCTTTGATAATACAAACAGTCCATGATGCCGTAAACCATATCCAAAACAGAGACAATAACTTGGTCAACAGCAAATAAAAAAACACTGTAATTAAAGTCAACTTGTCTGAATAATATAACATATTTTGGTAGATTCCCGTGGGGGACCTTGTAATCCCTATCGGGCGCGTCTCCAGGCTGACGAGTGGGGGATCCTACCAGATATGGTGGGGTGGTTCGAATAACCAATAAGGACCAGTGGACCAACAAGGAGCCCAGCTTCTGGGGGGTTGAAAATACTGGAACACCCTCTCTCCAGGGGATACAAATATGGAGGACCCAACCCAGGGTAACAGGGTGAAGATCTCAACGGTGGAGTAACAAACCAGCGGAAGAGGTAACCCTGCAATTAGGGTCTTCTGCCATGTTTACGTTGAATCACCTATGAATATATTGAAAAGAGTCAGTTACAAAGGTAAACCCTACCTGATCCACTGAGTCGTTTTTGAATATTTCTTAACCTACAACATCTTAATGTCATTATTATCATATACAACTACCCATTAACTCAAAAACTTTAGATTCTTTATTTTAAGTGCTAGTGTATTATAAGCATTGTAGATACACTTTAAACGTTATGTTTTCCTCAACCATGGGTTTTATTTATTTCAGCAGTAAACTAAAAAACAAAAACCGTTGTCACCTAACCTCACAAATGAAAACACCACGTATTTTTGCTTTGCATTCAGAAATAGGACAATTTACAATTAGTATAGTTCTTCTTTTCCACATTGTAATATTTCGATACAATCATCGCATATTATATAAAACATCGTAAATGTACTGCAGGAACGGATAAAGGTACAGTTCCGATGCCGTTAAATAGCAATTGTTTATTTACTTGTTACTATGGTAATTAATTCTAGTCTCCATGGTGTTGTGTTGACATCCTTATACACGTCAACAAAATGCCATAATTAAAAGGGCTTAAGTCGTGCGAACAAGGCAGAATATCAAATTCCAAGTTAAACAGCGTTTTTCGTCTTGTGTCAAAGGTTACCTGCGCAAAATTTGATGGCAATCGGTGTAACGGTGTGGATTTGTATTCAATACAAACAAATTATCAGACTTTGAGTTTTATGTATATAGATACGTTGGATAACTTATGTAAGGAATGTACTTATGTAGGAATGAATTATATAATGTAAGGAATTCACAATATGACATTCCCTCCTCACTATTATCCTAAGTACAAACTTTCGATTGACACAGTAATATAAAAAAGCTATAAAACAGGTGTGTTAAGCGCCCTGTGTTTTTATATTAGGCGTAAGTGTTTAACTGCAAACATACAATGTACATAAAACCTTCCCTCCGTTTTGCGTTTCATTCAACAGCACTTATAGAAACATTCCATGTTTATTTTTACTGCCAGCTAACACTTCTATAAAATTTAATTTTACCACTGTTACTAAATATAAATTTACGTTAGTATTTACTAAAGTATCCTTTTGCAAGCTTTTTTCTTACTTTTGGAGGCAAATTAAATAATTCTATGTTTATTTTTACAGTTGTAAATTATCTTGTCCTCCCTCTTATGTTCAAATCAGTTCTGTAATTTAATAATCACATAATAGAATCATCATATATGATAATAATATATTACTTGAGTCGAGAAATTCTGAGTCTACCAGTAAGTTGTTTCATCGAATTCAATTCACGTTGTTATTTTCAAATTCTACGCCGCCGTACACCCTAACCTTCATCACTTGTCTGACCTTCATCAGTAGCTAAAAGTGTTTTTCTGTAGCCCTAAATAAAATTCTCTCTGTCACGCGCGAACATAATGCGTATGCTTAGTATCAGCAAGTTTAAATTTATTTATAAGCGGAATGGCTGTAAACAAAAATGCTTTATTGAGTTAACAGCAACGTATCTTGTAAGCTGGCACTAAACAGAATAATAATGAAATCATCAATTTTATCTGTATAATGAAACAGATAAGGAATCCATACGTAGAATGTATCACATGAGAGAAGCAAGTTAAAATGTCATTATGCCTATCTTTATGTCTATGCAAACATCTACTGGACCCTGGTATTAAGATATCACGAGACAGATATTTGAATGTGCTGTCGTTTGCTGACGACTTGCTTGCAATTCTAAATACAGAATCTGATTTACAAAACTCTTTTTTTTAAGCATCGTCAGATTTGAAATTAATACAATATGAAAATCTCTTTGTTTTTTAAAAACAAAGATAATGGCATAACATCATTTTGAGGCAAGAAATCTCTAAAACAAGTGAGCTATTTTAATTAATTTTAAGATTATATTGGCTATGATAGGAATTGTGATATTGGTGTTGAGTTATGTAAGTCCCACACTATCTGTGGGAGAATGAACTGCATTTTTAGAAACAAGGTACGTGGAGGATTTTTATGAATGCGGAACAGGCAGCACTTTGCCTTGAAGATGACGGTGGTGGTGTCTGAGGCTAGTAATATTTCTGTATTATGTAATAGATTTGTCAGACAATGATTCTATATCGACTCCTGCAGAGACAACGGATTCTTAATTTTCTAATAATGCAAATGTTTTTTCCTATTTATCAAACTATATAGAATTAACACTGTTGCACACCACTATAGAAAAATTATTCCGATTAGCGCTTTCAAGCATTACAGCTTGTCATCAGATCGTTGGCCTTGAGAAAATGATGTTACTAACACACACACACACACACACACACACACACACACACACACACACACACACACACACACACACACACACACACACACACACACACACACACACACACACACATACTTCATCCCCTCCATCAGAGACACAAATCAGTCTCATCCAGTAAGTATATCAGCGGTGCAATTGCGAGTGGTGAAGCATTTAATATGTGCAATGTTAGAAGTGGCAAGTGTTAGCATTTTGTATGCAGACTGCTGTAACCATATCGGCAGTATTAGGCAATGTTCATTATTTATTTTGATAATTTGTTTACGATAATTGCATAGACATAATTAACGAAGTAAAAGCGTGTTATTCAATAAAGTCTAAATAAATTGTGAGTATTGATTTCTCTGATGTTCAATAATTTATCCCGTGTTCAAATATGTCGATTCACGCGATCGACGTAACAAAGGAAAGTGGACAAATAAATGTTGTGGATGACTGTTTAGAAACATTACATTATTATACCGTTTATTCACGATTTACGATTAACTGTTTTATTTACCTCATGCTAAAACATTTTCTTGCATATGAGCCAGTGGGGACTAGGTTTAGTTCAACTGCTTCCTTCCTTCTTATCCTCTCACTTCCTCCTCTCCCACATCTTCTTCATTATTGAAGGATGTCTCTCTCTTTTCTTTTGTCAGTCCAGATGGCACCTCCCCTCTTCTTGGGGTTTTTCTAAAAACCTTGGGCATTTTTTTAGCCTCTTTTTGAGTGGCAAGCATTCTTCAAATTCTTCAAGATTAATTTCGAGTCCTTCTACGTCTTTTTCTGTTTCTTTGAACATGTCCGTAGAAAGTATTTCTTCTTTTTCTAATTACGTCTGTGATTGTCTCATCACGTGTGTACAACTCATTATTGTGGCGTCTTCTGTACTCTCTATTTTTTACTGATCCCAATAAATATTTTTTAATATTTTCTTTTCCGTGACTTCCAGTTCTTCCTTCATCATTTTCTTGTCCAGATTGAGACACTCAGCTCAGCATAAAGTGCTTCCAGGCGAATTACTGTTGAATAATGCCTACGTTTGGCATTAGTGGATATCGATTTCTTGTTATGTGTGTCCTTGGTTAAATTGTAACCAATTTTCATCTTATTAAGCTTTAATGGCTTTAATATCTCTGAGACATTTTGTTTAACAATTTCTCTAAGATACTTAAATTTGTCAGTTCCATAGATTTGCCCGTATCGAGTTTTCATTTTCTTAGATATTGTCTTGACGTCTGTCATGAACTTGGTTTTTCCAAAAGAAATTTGTAAACCCACTCTTTCGGCTTGTTCTATCAGCAGTTTCACACGTCTAATGGCTGTTTCTACTTAATCTGACAGGGTTGCTAGATCATCTGCAAACGCTGGACAATCTACTGACAGGTTATCTCTGATATAGCCTAGTCTAATTCTCTGGATAATGTGATTTTCCTCTAATGATTTTCTCCATTCTCTTATTACTATTTCCGGAATCCAGTTAAAAAGCAACGGTAATAGTCTATATCCTTGTCTGGCTCCTATCTTAATATCAATCTGTTTAGAAATTTCACGTCTGAATTTCACTTTGTAGTAGGTATTCGCCAGCGTTTGTTTGATTAAATTTGTTTTTTAATTATCTAAGCGAAATTCGTTAAGGATTGTGAACAATGACTCTCTAGGAATTGAGTCGTATGCCTTCTTAAAGTCAATAAAGGTAAAATATTTATTATAAGTTTTTTACATCGCATAATAGTAGGATAAAATGAGATAATAGAAGTAGAATGACCAAGGGGAATATATTTCACCAAGGAGGAAGACAACTTACTATGAATTTCATTCATAATGAACGATTAGGGTTTTTATAATATAACAAGCGTTTAAGTGAAATTGTTTCTGTTTAAATATGGGTCAACTGTGGAGTTTTTTTTTATAAGAGAGGCTTCTATTACTCCTAGTGTGACATCTATTGGCCCTTTGAAGGAATGGGTGGAGGTCATCAAAACAAAACCACGACGGTCACGGGGTAATTACAATTAAACTCTGACAGTTCCTATTATTGTTAGTATGTCTGTGTTGTGCTTCTGACGTTTCCCATTGTAGATCGCTCTGATTGTTCGTCTACACATTTTTGTAAAGAACTGTTCCGCGTTTCTAGTACGAGACTCGCAATTTTCAATACAAGACAATTCAATCAATTACATTTTTTTAGTGTTGTTAATGCTTGTGACAAGTAAACAGTAGATTCGTATTTGCTCATTGTTTGAATTTGGAATAAATAGTAATAGATATATAACATGAAGAAAATACACAAAAGAGGAGATCAAAAACTAAAATTATCACTCTTTTACCATTAACTGACACTTTAAACATTTTTTTATAAGATACAGTTTTGAGGAGAAATCCAGGTGTTGTAGACAGATGGCGTAGCTGACACGATTCTATCTAAAAAATTAATCATTTATGATAGCGTTCATTTAGACTGTAGATCCACCCAGCAGCTGTAGTGATTATACCTGAAGGAGTCAAAAACAGAAACGTTTAATGCAATGAGTCAAACAATCACATTATGTGTGTGAATATATGGGGATATATTGCAATATATGGGGATATATTGCAATATATGGGGGTATATTGCAATATTTGGGGATATATTAACAATTGCTGTCCTGTGAAAATGGGTGTGCATTTTGTAAGGCACTATTGTTATTAGGATAAGTACTGCATGGTAAGACTGCATAGGATAATCGATTTTTATTTATTTTTTGTCTTTGAGAACTCTACAGTATTTTATGAGTAATTTGATACCAAATTTATATAAATTCACCTAATAATAATTTTGGTGACTTTCTTTTAAAAATGAGATCGTAGGAAAAGTCCTGTTAAAAGTGCTGATAATGTTGGAATTTATTACAAATCTATAAACAAATCGTAGAGTCATAGAGTTTTTTTACCATTGGAAAGTGACTTTCAATAAATATGGACTACCAATGTCTGTGATAAAGCCAGTGTGTGCTGATGTGAGTCTTCCTAAGTTGTTAAAACAATGTCTTCATAGTAGTAATATAATGAAAACGAATCGTTGAACCATTTGATTTGGAATAGATACCCAAAAAGTATATTTGTTAGACTAGATACTTTGGTTTTGGGTGTACATGATGCTGTGTTGACCTACAATGAAGGTAATACATAAGTAAGTGCAAGTGTTACAAAAATTATGTATCAAATATGTTTAAGGTAAAAAAAAACATTGACTTCCAACGAATAATTAAGGCAGAGTCAGCAGTAGATGAATTGATGAAATAGGTTAGACAGTTGACTAGAAATGTGAAGAGAAAACTAGAGGACCAAATCGACATAACTGAAGACCCCGAGTATGGAGCTAAACTATTTTAAATCAGGCATAACAATAAAAATCTGTTTTAAAAACTTTTTAAATGCGTTTTTATGAAAATATTTTTTTGTTAGATAAATGACCTATTATTTCAGAAACAAAGTAAACTATCAAGCTGATTTCATTTTGTAACTATTAGATTATTGTAGATATAACTACACAACCAGAACGATACAGTTTCACTGAAAAATAAATACGTAAAAAATGTTAAGTGTGCTTTTTCTATAGAAATTTATAGAGCAAAATGTAAAAAGTTATTAAACAATCAGGAAATTAAAATATATTTATAATTGTAGTAGCATAAGTACTGTATAAAGTGCTTACCTCCGTGCTAAAACTTCAGACCTTTCAGACTTCTATCTTTGAAATGTTCTGAAATAATGGATCTCAAAGTTGATGAATTTAACATGGTAAGCATAGCCGTTTACGAGTGCTCTGAAGACGATAGTAAGTAATACAAAGAACAATGCAGAGTAGAGCGAAAGTAAATAAATGTTCACTTCACTAAATTTATTTTTAATAATACTTAATAAAATTCATTACAGGAAACCAGAAAGATGTTTTACATAGTTCAAAAATAGTTTTTGTTACATATTATTCGTTTAATTTCTTTATTTTGCTTTATGCATCAGCGTGATATGACGAATATTTTTAACAAAACGAAAACAAAAAGCTAACGCTACATTATTTTATAACCGGTTAAACATGGATCACTTAGTACGTAACTGAAGCTCAGTAGAATTATGTTTGGGAAAGTACTTCCAATATACGATACACCTACAATTACATGCACTAAAATCTTGCACACATTAAATAAATCGAATAAAGGCAAATAGAACCTAATTTGAGGTATCTCCGTATTACGAGAATTCGTCTATAAATTTCGAACATCGGTCTTTTGAAAGATGAAAAAATTCCTGTGCATAGTCTACATAAATATCCCACAAAATTGGCTGTATGTGTCTTTTTTCAATAAACTGTGTTTGTTTTATCTTTTTAAGGTGGTCGCCTTTTGTCAGGTTAAAAAAAAAACAGCAATAGAGTTTCACATTAGAAACTATTTCAATGTAGTTTTTGAGACGAGCAAAGCTTTGACACCATGTGAACGAAACAGATTCAGATTATTACTGAATTAAAGAAAAAAATGCAATTTTGTTTGCTGTTGCTTCACGGCTGGGAGAACCAGACTTCGGTCCGTGTTTTGTGGGGGGGGGGGTTCGGTGTAGATCAAGCGGAATATCAGCTGTGGTATTGCTGTACAAGCAGTAAATGTCACAGAGAGACGAGACGCCAACTACAAAGGGGTTCTGATATTAATAGCCATCCTAGCTAAAGAGCAATGACGTCGTGTAACCCATAATGTAAACGCAGAATATGACGTTTGAGTACTTGATAAAATTTTAAATTATTAACACGGTTGAATATGTCATGATAAACTTGTTTAAAATTCATGTTTCCAGCATCCAAACCAGAATTGACTTAATTATTGCTGTACCTTACATGGACATCTACTAAATCCTAGTATCAAGTTATCACGAGACATATATTTGAGTGTGCTATTGTTTGCTGACGATTTGCTTGTAATTCAAAGTACAGAATCTGCTTTACAAAAATTTCTTTTGTAAAGAAAAATCTCTTTTATACCGCTTTACCACTATAAAAACAAAGGTAATAGCATTTTGAGGCAAAGAACCAATAAGAACAAAAATAATTATCAATGATCAAATTCTAGAACAGGTGAGGCATTTTAATTATTTGGGAAATTATAGGAATTGATAGGAATTATCATATTGGTGTTAAGTTATGTAAGTTCCACACAATCTGTGGGACAGTCATCAGTATTTTTAGAAACAATGTACGTACGTCGAGATACAAAATTAAAGTTCTGCAAAGTTATGGCAGTCCCTCTACTGTCCTATGGGTGTGACAACAACCTATAAGCAAGACAATAACATACAGGCGTCGGAAATGTTGTTCTTAAGAGGAGTTAAACAGTGTTATAAACTTGACCGTATAAAGAATGAGGACATAAAAAAAATTACAAGTTTTTAACTTGAATGAAAAATTAAAAGATACAAACCACGGTGGAAAGCACACTTTGTAAGAATTTCAGATTCCAGACTGGTCAAACAAGTCTGGAAATACGAACCTACAGGATACAGGTGTGTGGGTAGACACAGGAAGACAGGAAGGTTGTTGCAACTACATCAAATATTAAATTTAAATTTCAAACATTACAACATTTGTTGTTCGCATAAGATGGTCCTCTGGGAATTGTGGCTTCTTTATTATTAACAACTGACCATTTTCCTGTGATATTCGTTTACGATTTACAAATTTACGACATGCACACGAATACAAATCGTATAAGATATACTCAAAGATAATATGACAAAGATTAGGAAATATAACAAAAAAATATTATCATACTAAATGTCACTAAAAGCAACAGGGTTAAGGAGAGGAAGTTCCTGTGCTGAAAACATATTTATAATAAGGCGGTGATTGAAAAGCACAGTTAGTTTAACAACAAAACATATATCCTGTTTGTTGATTATAGGGAGGCTTTTGATGGAGTAGACAGGGAAAAATTATGGACTATACTACAAATGAGAGGTAGTTCCATTCCACAACATTTATTTTAAGTTATTAACATTGTGCATGACGACATGAAGATATTCATGAAAATATATAAAAATCAATAAATTTAGGTTTATACAAGGGTAAAGTCTATCCACAATACTATTTAATATTCACATAGATAAGGTACATACTGCATTCAAAAAGTTCCGGGACTAACGCTATTAAGGACACAACTTTTCAGATACATGAAATTTTATTATTTATGATTCAACATACATCCCTTCCCTCTCTATACAGATTTTAGATCGCTCATACAATCGTTGAAAGGCATGCGCATAGTTCTCCTTCGAAATCGCGTTTAAAACAGCTGTCACATTCTTCTGAATTGTCTCTATATTATCAAAACGCTGCCCCTTCAGTGGCACCTTCAGCTTAGGGAACAGAAAGAAGTCAGCCGGAGCCAAATCTGGTGAGTAGGGTGGATGGTTAATCACTGTGACTGATTTTCCAGCGAGAAATTGTGAGACAATCAATGATGAGTGGACTGGAGCACTGTCATGCAGATTCAACCACTTCCCTGATCTGTACATTTCTGGCCTAACCCTGCGAATTCTTTTCAAAAGGCGATCAAGTACCTCTTTGTAAAATGGTCCAGTTACAGTCTGGCCGGGTGGCAAGAATTCTTTGTGGATCAGTCCCCTTGAATCAAAAAATGTGATCAGCATTGTTTTCACTTTTGATTTTGTGGCCCTCACTTTCATGGGTCTGCCATCTCCTGGGTCGCGCCATTCAGCTGTTTGACGTTTGGTAGATGGGTCATACTGGAAACACCACGATTCGTCGCCTGTGACAATGTTCTGTAAGAAATTCGGGTTGTCATCGGCCCATTCAACGAGACTTCGCGACGCTTCCACACGTTGTTATTTTTGCTCTGCTGTTAACGAGTGTGGAACGAACCTGGCACACATTTTCCGTTTGCCGAGTACGTCATGCACGATAGTGTAAATACTACCCACACTGATGCCGATCTCTTCTGATAAAATCTGGACGCTCAGCCGACGGTTGACGGACAGTGCAGCACAGACACGCTTGACATTCTCGTCAGACACGCTTGTGGAGGGGCGCCCATCTCTTGGATCATCTTCTAGAGACTCACGACCATTTTTAAAACGTGCATACCACTCGAACACTGCTACGACTTAAACAATCTTTTCCATATGCAAGTTGCATCATCGAAAACGTTTCTGTCGCACTTTTTCCACATTTAAAACAAAATTTAATTGCAGCTCTTTGCTCCATTTCGAAAATTATGACAACAAGGAAAAACCAGATAAACTTAACAGTGTCGCTGTTTACTATGGAATGAGTCCTCAACAATGCAATTGTCACAGGAAGTGGGTGAAGGTTGTCACATAGTGTTCCAGCTGTGACACAGAGATAGCTCCATCTGTATGTCTATAGCAGCATCAGTCCCGGGACTTTTTGAATGCACTGTGTATTACGGCCGTGGATTGATAAAATAGAAAATAAGAAATATAACTTAAGGCGTAGACAATTTGCAGATGACCAAGCGATAATTACAGTCAACGAATTATGTCTTTAGAAAGCTGTACACGAATTATATAAAAGGATAACTAAGATTATGAATAGACATCGACCGCAGGGAAAGTCCCTCGGAAGAGAAAAAAAGAGGTGGAATGATCAGATCGCAATAGGTTGTTAGCCTAATACTTATTTTGAAGTAGAAGAATAAGAGGAAGAAGAAAAAGACGTATGAACTAAATATATATGAAAACTTTTACTTACTGTACGATAATTTTATATGGACCTATTTTGTATAATAATCGTTAAAAACAAAACAAAAACAGTCATTATAGAAAATTCTGCGTTCCTATGCGAAAAAACATTCAATTTTAATTAATGTTGATTATTATTTCTTTTTAATTTTGCAGTCTGCAATAGATGATTTTTAATACAAATAAAGTAATTTTCTCCAACATTAAACGAATGGAAACTTATCAAAACTTTTCACGATATTAATTGATGACTCGTTGGGCACTTGGTGAAACATATTAATACAAAGGTTTTGTAAAATATATAAAAACACTTGGTAAGTTTAACAGATTTTTTTAACTCTGACATCTGCTTCGACTAACTACGCCACTGTCAATGATTCGCCTCTTTGACAATGGCTTAGTTAGTCGAAACAGCTGTCAGAGTTAAATAAAATCTGTGAAACTTACCAAATATTTTTATATATTTAACAAAACCTTTATCAAAACTTATTCTACAGTGCGTATTCTACAGTAGTCTTAAAAATACCTTTCAATTAGAGAAACCTAACAGACAGGGTTTGGACAGACTTAAGGAATATTGGTTATGTTTTTACAAGACTTTAATAAAAACAGTACTATTTGTAAGCGACGGCGTTAAATGTATTTTTACGTGTCACGTGCAATAAATTAATTGTAAAGGAATTAAAAAATAAAAACTGAAGACTAACTAATATACGTACACGTGCAGATAAGACTAATACAACTGGTAATGTTAATTTTTGTTTTGAAAACTGTATCAAAATAAAACTTTATTTATAATTCCCTGACATTTTTACGTAATCTAAAGTAGTATACATATTGTTATTTGTATTCAAGTCACTTTGTTATTTATAAATTGGCTTAGATCCGTTTTTTATATTTACAATGACGCGTTCCGGAACGTATGTTCCATCATCAGATTACTTCACTCAGTTGAGATCGTTTAAACGATAAAATTACATTACTAAAATGTTAAAAACACACTTCAGTAGCCGGTCAGCCTTCAAAGGGTGCCCACCCATACGGACGTGTTTAAGTACCAAGTAATGTGATTTTAACATTTAACGATCTCACATGAGTGAAGTAGTCTTATGATGGAACATATGATCCGAAACGGGTCATTTTAAATATAAATCAAAGTCTCACGACGGATCTAAGGTTATTTATTAATTTGTAATCTAATGGTATCTGAGGCACGCAAAGTTTCTCAACTAATTACGATAATGTCAATATACTAAAACAGAAAAAATAAACATAAAATAATAATGCTTATATGAAACATGGAATGTGATATGTTAGTAAATTTTTCCCTGACAAGTTTTGTTGCTTCCCAGCAAATCAGAGGATTTATTCAGCCGTCTCTTTTAAATTGTGGTCTTGATAAATCGTCCCAGCTCACGGATTCGTTTTACTTTAGCACCGAATGATTTAACGTCTAACGAGAGACGACGAAGTGATCGTAAATTCTGGCAGGCGGTCAGTAGGTAAACCGTACGTTAGTGTTTAATCGTAATCAAAGCGTCGAAGAGACGAGCGTCTGACGCAGGCTGCATACTGATTCACCTCATCCCCATCTCCACTCCATTTCTTATTAGAGCGATCAAAATACGTAGACCGAGTCCGACAGGTTGTAGGTGACTATTTATAAAAAGTAGTTAGCAGTTTATATTTCTTATAAAATTGTCGATATGGAGAACCATACATGACTTCCATGTTCTCAGATTTATATTTAAAATCATTTTCGAAATTAAATATTTCCATAGAAACTACTTCTTTATTCAGCCTTAACCACACTACTGTGGTCACAAACGTATACCACCTCAAGTTAGCGCACTCGATTTTCACTGATGATGGCAGTCGATGGCACTGGGAAACGTCTGGTTCTGCCGAAACTATTAGGCCACGGCCAAACAGATCGAGAAGGAATTTTAAAAATAAACTACTTCTTTGTTGCCGATAACGTAGTACACATATATAAAATTATCCCCTTCCCTTTCAACTATTATTTTCATTTATAGAAAATTACCCCTCCCCCTTCAACTACCCTTTTTATTCATAGACATTTCATCTACCTTTCTACAGTGGATTATTATGACCTTCTTTTCAGGATACTTAATTATCAAAATTAAGTACTTTACTCTTGTTAAAACATAAAATGTTGTAGGTAAAACTACTCCTTCCCTTTAACCGATCTTCACCAAAATCAATAGGCCTCTACAACTCAGGCACATATGCACAAAATTATTTGATTCGAATTCAATTTACGGTAATTATCGTTCGTCATAGAAAAAATTACACTTGTTAAAACATAAAAAATCTCCTCCCTCTTAACCGATCTTCACCAACATCAATCGACCTTGAGTCTTCTACAACTCAAGGACATATGCAGAAAACTATTTCATTCTGTTTGAATTTGCGGCAGTTATCGTTCGCTATAGAAACAAATTTACATACAGACACACACAGAGACACTTTTCGGAAAAAGACTTTTCTTCATGTTTAGAGCGTAGTGCAATCAGAATCAGCCCTTATCTTGAACACGATTATTTTTCGCCATCACCATGGAAGTATTATTGTTCATTTACTTATGGAACATGGAAGTAATAAAAGGAATAAGGCAGTCTTGAAAATTTACTTTCAGAAGTGAAACTGAATCCAGGAGACAATGTGAACTGATAGGAGTAGATAACACTAGCTAAGAATGCTAAGGTTTTAAGTTGTACGGTCGACAATTAATAACCGTTTTCACGTTGTAGAAATGAATATTTAGCGTAATGTCAATACGTCAATATAGGTACAACGTAGCGAATAGTAAAATCTGATAACAAAATATTAAATGTGTATACGAATGTAGATATATGTAGGAGGTGTAATTCAGCAGAAACAGAAAGTGATTGCCAAATTTTAGGCGCAATTGATAAAGAAAGGAAGATTGTTAAAACTGTGAATTCTGTTTCATGGAAGGAAGGGTAATAGAAGGCTAAAATGAAAGAATATATAAACTCTTAATAGAAATCGTGTTATTATATGTAATGAAGTCAATGTAAATCAATAAAAGAAAACTATTATGGTCAGCCGAAGCCTTTTGAGGAAAAATCTTTGTCTTTCTCGGTTGTAAAGGAAATTACAGTAAATTAACATATTAACTAAAATTTTCGTAATACGTCAGTGATCACTATACTCTACCTTGGAAGTGATGATGATGATGGTGATGAAATTCAAACTGATGTTAATTTTGTTATTTTATAAATAGGTTAAAATGTTGCTATAAAATTCATTTTAAGGAACTGTAAATTACATAATAAGTAAAAGAATTTTCTTCTTCTTTTTCTTTAACTTTATTCAAACGATTGTTTAATATGCACTTATGGGTGTCGTAAAGATAGTTAATGTTTCAAAACAATATTGAGACATACTGACCAACTGAATGATCATTTTTAATTCTATATCGATTATAATAAACGATATGTGTGTCATAAAATATGCTGTTATGAATTCATGCCACGAGTAATGTAAGGTTTTATTGGTCGTTATCATTTCATGACGTTCAGTAATATTAAATTATTTAATATTTGGGGGGGGGGGCAATTTGTTAGAAGTAGTAAACAAGCAGTGTTTTACGTAAAACTGCGAGCGGTAACAGTCCTGGCGAAATCACTAATTGAAAAACTTGTTAGTATGAGTAGAGTCAATTTTAACTTTTGTAATTGGAGAGAAGTGTTGGTTTCTGAGCAGAGAGGGCGATAACAGAACAAAATTATCTGATGAATTTTAAATTGTCAATTTAGTCATAATCTCAAGAATTAACAACAAATCCTGGTGGACAGTAATTTGAAAATAATTAGGCAATGACATCTCAGTAATTATACGGAGTAAGTAGGCTTGAATTTATAAAAGAAAAAGGTTGACAGAGAACCAACTTGAGATTAAATGTAGGGTTTAGATAATTCTTAAAAACTAAGCTAATTCTTATTAATTTTTGGAGAAGTTTTTTTATGAGCCTTAACATTTGTACAATTGACAAATTTTCACTTGTTATGTTATTCCTCTGAATGTAGGCCTAACATTTCTATCAAGATTAACAATGATCTACGTATATTTGACTTTTTTACGACTCTGTAAGTGTGGTCCTTTAGATACAAGACAACACTCTATCCTCTACTGAACATCAAATACGTCATTAAATTCTCATAATCATAATTTGTCGAAATTTAATACTTAGATATATTCCTCTATTTAAAAGACTATTATTGTTATTATTTATTATTATATTTTTAATATTATCGTCACCATCATTATCATCTTCAACAAGCATCTTCATAATTTTCCGAAACGAAAAATTGTTTGGTCCTAAAGAGACTAGAGGTGGTTACTCCGCCCCACACCTTTCCGTCTTTTGCTGATAATTCAACACTTTTTGGGGGATGCGGCAATCATCCATTCGGTTAAGATGTTCCAATCATTTTAGCCGACATTGGGCAATCCTATTGAGTATATTGATAACATTCACTTTGTTGCGTTACATAAACATTTGTTTTGTAATTTTGAAGAGTGTATCCTACCTGAGAAATTTCATTTCGGCCGCTTGAACACGACTAACTTGGGATATTGTTGAAGTGTGGGGAGCGCCTTCATATTATAGAACTTCAGGCGAGTTCTCCTCATGTTACCACACGTATGGTTCCACCTATGTAGTTTCATCACAACGTCATTGTTTGTAATGTCAGATACATTGTAGCCCACGTGTTCAAAATGAATGACCTGCTTCAAAAAAAATGTATTATTATTATTTTTGGTCAGACAACCTGTCAATCTGGAAAACAGGACTGCCAAATGCTCTATTCTAATTACCGTATTATTCAGATATTCTAATGTAAATAGCTCAATACCTAAAGTCTGTTTGGCGCAAAACTTCTGATAGGTTATCAAGACTTTATATTTCCATTTCGGTGAATTTAGATTGTTCACATAACGGTAACTGTTTGGCTGTAAGGTAAAAACTTTTACATTTTTACAAACAAAAACTTTGTTAAATAAAATTAATTCACTACCGACTCGGAACACAAAGTTTTTTATAGGTAAAAACGTAAAAGTTGAACATTATCACAAAACAAAACTACTTCAAATATAACAATAAATTTTACACAGAAAATGACGGTCTACCCATGGGCTCACCCATATCCAGCATTCTAACAGAAGTCTTCCTCTACCAATTAGAAAAAACAAGAATACTCACAAACAATGACAGAAACTCACATAAAATACTATATTGGTACAGATACGTTGATGACATTCTAATACTATACAGGGGAAACAAAAGACAATGTGAACAGTTACTAACGCACATAAACAAAATACACAAAACATAACCTTTACTGCCGAATACGAACACAACAATAGCATAAATTTCTTAGACCTCTTCATCACAAAACTTGAACACAGGCACAAATTCAGTATATACAGAAAACCGACTACAACTGACACACTAATACACAACTCCTCCAACCCAACACCACACAAACTAGCTGTCTTCAGAACTATGATACATAAACTTAACAACATCCCACTAGATGAAAAAGACTACGAAGACGGACTAAACACGATAAAATATCTAGCAGAATCCAACGGATGCAACAGAACTATAGTCAAAAACTCCTACACAAAACACAAAACAAACAACAGACAAAGACAGAAAACAACAAAGTCATAAGACATCAACAACCAAACTGAAAAAATAGAACACAAATTCAAAGAAGCAGGATACAGAATACACAAAACTACTAACAAAACAGAACGCACACTAACAAAACACACACACAAAGCACAAAACAAATTCGATCTACCTGGTGTTTACAAACTAAATTGTTCAGACTGCAACAAATTCTACATAGGCCAGACAGGACGTAGCTTCAAACAAAGCTACATTGGACACATAAAGGCACTACACTCCACTACAGAATCCACCTTTGCAAACCACCTCATTGAAGCAAACCACACATACAAAAACAACGACAATAACATGGACGTACTAAACTTACACACAAAAGGCCGAAAACTAGACGTTCTAGAACTATTGGAAATATACAAACACACGAAAACACATAAAAACGACATCCTAAACGAACAGACACAAATCAAATCGCACGCATTACTCGAATATATCTCACCCCACACACACACAATATCGATCTTTCAAAAATCGATACCGTCGCCAACAACAAGACGGACAGTGCTCCCAGCGGCAGCCTCTGAAGAAGCTTTTTAAAAGGGAAAACCGGTTAGGTCTATAAGGTAAAACTTTTACGTGTTTAGCCATCAACTACTTTGTGTTAGTGAAATAATTATATTTAGTTAAAAACTTTGTGTTCCGAGTCGGTAGTGATATACTTATATTTAGTTAATCAATTTACACGTCATGGACAAAAAATTCCAAGAATAATTTTAGTTTAATTATTTTCAGATTTTTACATAAATTATGTAATATTACTGTATTAACTTTATTTTAAATCATTTATAAATATTTTAAATCATATTCTAATTATACTCTAAGTTGACATTCCATGTAATCCAATATGGCTGAAAGCCGTCTTGACTTTCTCTTTAATCTAACCTTTGTAAAATTTTCTATTAGTTTAACAGTGATTATGTACTGTAACAATTTACAGCAATACAATATGTATAAAGCTATATATCTTATAACTCGAAGCCACTAACGTATATTATCAAGAAATAGCATAAGCAATGCAAACTATTACGTGTACAGAACAAGGATTTCATTATAGTTTTGTGAACACAAACTTACTGCTTACTTGTTATGAGCACTGAGCTGCAATGCAAGCCATTGTCTCCATATGTATTAGATGATGTGAATCACACGTTTTTCACCTGTGGTAGATGAAAAGAGGAGATGCAGACCCGGGAAAATATAGTGTGACAGATCTCGCCGAAAAATATTATCGGAATAATGCTGGAGAGCGAACATCACTGGGATCAGGTAGCAGCCTACATAGAGAAGGTACTAAGGCAAAAGAAGGAAGCAGAAAATGATGTTGCTAGTATCGCTGGCAGAATAGCAAATAGCAGATAACGTGGACCCGCTGAAGGTTTAAAACAAATGAACGTCCACAGGACGAAGTACAAACGGCACCACGTTGAAGTATTGCGAAAGATGGATCCATGTCCTGGACAACAGGCTTTGTGGTTTTGGCGGATGCGAGTCCCACTCACCGCAGGAGTGCGGATCCTCCTGCGGCGAACATTAGTTTTCCACAGTCTCCCTAGTAAAAAATGTCTCCATACGTGATATAACGGGAAGGAATCATCAAAAATTTGCTATAACAATTATTAATTTCAAAAAGAAAAAGAATTTCAATTTGATCTAAAATACAAAATTAAATAAATAGGCGAATACCTGGAAATATTACTTTTTTACAGCACAACAAATGAGATCTTAAAGAATGAAAAAGTTATAAAAATAACATGCGTTGTGATTTAGAATTAAAACAAAGAAATGGGATTTAAAGAATCCTTCCAGTAACGTTACGGTAAGTTAACAAGAGAAGCGTTTACAGCTGCCTTTGAAGTGTCGCCTACTTCTTGTTGTTGCTAGGCAACGTACATCTCATTAGGTACCTACACAGAGCAGTTCAAGTGTTAAACAGTTTATATTAAACTGTGTTTCCTTTTCCTCTGTATAAATATTATTACTGTCTTTCCATCACACACACACACACACACACACACACACACACACACACACACACACACACACACACACACACACACACACACACACACACACACACACACACACACACACACACACACACACACACACACACACACACACACACACACACACAAAACCACTGCCGTTTCACACGTCGTGAACACAGCGCGTTTTCCCGTTGAACGAACACACACAAAGTTTACAAAATGTCATTCGGTTTTGTTCGTTGTATAGGTGTGCGACAAATGAGTCAATAATTTCGTTCTATATTAGTATTGTCTGTTCCCTATCGTAAGATAGACTTTAATTTTTCAACATAACAATGCTTGTAAGAAATGGAAAAACAGATTTTCAGATAATGTCACCTTAATCATGAATACCTCCGCCATGATTACTACCGTCGCAAGAAATCGTCCACCATCGTGGCCGTCGTCATCGATAGCATTGACGGTGTATGCGTCTTCGTATTAGGGTCGTATTTACGGGGAGAAGGGACGAACGGGAACGACCTCTCCCCCCAGAGGATCGAAAAAGTTAAAGAATTTTGTTAATCTCTTAATTTTTAGGCTGTTTTAATATTTTTTCGGCGGTGCACACTAATATAATAGTAACCATTTTTTAAATATACAAACAGGTTTATTTCACGGAATTTGAGTAAACGTTGAAATATGAAATGTAGGAAAGTCAATTCAGCCAATATGTTTCAATAACGCATATTTTTATTGTGTTATTACTGTTTACATTAATATGCTATCACACGTTTTTCGGCCAATTTAAAGATGGTTATATTGATTAGTCTTAAATTGTTTTTTTTCTTTTGTGTGAAACCTGTGACGTCTCCCTTGTTAAGACCTCACAAAAGTCGGGAACTAGTTCAATTCGTTACCTGTTAATTAAACTAGCTGCCGTTGTTAGTAAACCTTACTTACCAACAAATTATAACACATTATTACATAGGAATTAGTCAAAGATTGCATAAATTTATTCACTCGATAGGTGTTAGCAAAAACATCTCTTTATTATTATATTCAAATCTCATGGTTTACTTTGCTTTTAAAAGAATTACTCTAGTAAATTCTGCATATAATGCTTTAAAAATATTAAATGTCTTATTCCTTTTATCTCAAAAGTTTTCATCTAGATATTGTTTTAAGTACCTCGGATCCGGGTCTCAACTTTGTTATGTTTTAATTTATCACAACTTTAACCAAATTATTTGAAGAATAATGTTGGTTGTAAATTATAGAATTACCTTACATTTAGATATCGTGATGTTACTACTACTTCATTACAGAAATTACAAATCTTATAAGTTATTCTTTAAATTATCAAAAGTTCTTTACTGTTCTTTTGTTACTTCTCTTGTTGAAACAAATTTTTACAAATGTTATGTTTGGATATCACCTGAATTTAACATGAGGTTGTTGTGGGGTCCATGATGGTCATCTTCTAGGGTGCAATACATGGTTCCTCTCGATGCTCCATTAGGTTGATTGTATCTGGTAGTCTCGACGATCGGATTTTGTGCTAGAAGTTCATACTGTTGTAGTTTGAGTTTACCACTTCTGGAGTCAGTTGTTCATATTTTACACCTTAATTACAGTTCTTATTTTGCAGTACTAAAATCTGGTAAGTAACATATCTTACCACTTACAGTTTTATTTTTTAAGAGATGTGTCGGCTAAGTTTTCCTTTCTTTTTTTTATTACTCTTCACACACTACATTATGTAATTTTTTATATTATTTCCACGCTACATTTTTCAAAATAATATCACCACAAACTGCATATAAACTTTTAACGGTATACACCTACGTGTATGTGGACAACACAGAACTGACATCTTTACATGTCGAAGTTGCACTAGCGAATGTTGTGCATAGCTTAGCGGCGAGGGGTCAGTAAGCTGACGCGGTTTTACGCACTGAGAAAATAGTTCGTTCTTTTATTTGGTATTAATTATTCATTAATTAAATTGTAATGCTTTATGTTACTTTTGTTATGAATTAGGAATTTCCTTATTTATTTAGTACGTATTTTAAATAATTAACGTAATTATTATTATTATTAGCTAAATAACACCGTTCTTTGCGTGTTGGTACGGGACAATTTCAAGTTGATGCAGGAATCTAGGTATAGGTAAGGGGTGGATAATACTCTTACTTGTTAGAAAGCAACATTTTTTATTTGTGCGATTTAAATATTTTCTAAAATCGTCACAAACCGACTCGACCCCGGACCCCCCGCCCAAATTCTAGATACCCCACTGCTTCGTATGACTGTATTTCTCTATTTTCTGCAAATCATTCATCTCACTGCAACGTCTAAAAATCCCTTCTATTCAATTTCTGTATTTTATTTTTTCCTTTTGCTAATACGTTTATATTCAGACCTGTTTACCATGATGTGTTCTTATTCCATGAGAATTCGTTTCAAATATTTTTTATGATTCGCGATGGTCAGCAGAGCTGATGTTCCTTTTTGATGAGGCAGTGTCCAATTGCTTCCATGTTTGCAGTACAAAGCCGTTCTGGTAATTACTTAAGGTATATATTACGTCGGTCTAACTGATCGTCGTATGGTACAGTGGAAAACAAAATACAGACACCAATTAAGTCACTAATAGCCAGCTTTAATTAATCACAAATAACAATTTGTAATCAAATCGTACAATAATTGCAGTTAAATTTGTCCACACACAATAATAATGTCAACTAATACAGTTCCGCACAATTATAAAACACATGACACTTCACCACAGTACTTCGAAACACACTCGAATAAATTGTCACTTAAACTGAATTCTAAGCGGCAGCTGTCGTTGTTTAAATAGATAGCACAAGTGTTCCAGAAAAATCCATATTACGCGTCAACACTACTCGAAAAGACTAGAGCGTAATTGACTGCGACCTTGAACACAGTGGCCCGACTAGTATGGTCTGGAATAACCTCTTTTGTTGACGCACGTACACACGCAACATTACAGCTGGCTATACTGGAATAGCCGAGAAACATCTAGAACATTTTGTAACGGCGTAACAACAATAACATTATTAACAATGAATCTATCGCACTAACGTGGAGTCGAATTCTGGCCAGAAACAACAACAATTACGTATATTACCAGTTTAGAACACCCATAAGTTTTAAACTTTGCTTCGTAAGTTTCCTTATACTTCTATGTTTCGTAAGTGACTTCACCATATGCTTGTTTTACTGCTAATGTTGTGTCTCTGCTGGGTTAATGTATGTCGTTTATTTGTTCTGCCTTCATCTATACAAGATAACTGTCTCAGAGAACTACGGATTATCCATATTAACACAAATTGTTTTGTTTTCTTAATTGTTTAGTTCTAGTAAGTTTTGTTTGTTTTTTAAGTGTATTTCATACTGAAAGTTATTATGAGGTATTCATTGGTTCGCTGTAATGAGTAAATTACTCCACATATGTCACCGGCATGTCTACGCGGTTACTTGCTTGCACTTAACTAAGGTATATGTATAGATAAGTATAAAATATTCTTCAAATATTCATTATTTCTGCAAGTAAAATTATTATTGTGTTTTCTCCTGACCCACGTTTCACCGATCACATTAGTATTAGCAGTGGATTATATTAATAATCGATTCATTAAAATTCTCCAATGATATAATCCTAATCCTGATATAATCCTCTGACGATGCTTATGTCATCAGTGAAATGTACGTCAGGAGAAAATGTAATAATAATTTTACTTGAAGAAATACTCAATATTTGGAGAACATTTTATTCTATAAAAAATTGCAAACGTATTTAAGAGTTATTTACTAAATAAAGATGTATGTGTACGTTTACATAAATTAATATACTAATTAGATTATAATAATATAACATTCAACATACACACACGCGCGCGCGCGCACATACACACGTAGCTACGACGTAATTTGAGTTTTGAGTTTGACTTGAGGCGGGTGTATCATGAATACCACTGAATCATAAAGAGAACATTTAATAAGATATGGTGAGATTACGTCATGTATTTACACTCAATATAAAGCACAATATATATTATTTCCATTTATTATTTGTCTATGCTATTAGGCTGAAAAAGCGACCCATCTTTTTCAAAATATTTTGCTCCATTATTAAAATAAACTGCAGGAATGTTATTAAAGTTTGGCATTATTATTTAATTACATATCAAAAAAGTGAGTTATAAAAGCGAATACTTAGAACGCTTTTGTTAAGAGAAACGTGGACTACAGAGTATGTATTTTCCTGCTAAAACAATATCATAACAATTTAAGTTTTTTCAGTGTTTATGATACTATATTCGGGTTATTGTACACCAACTAACAAAACGCGTGGAATTTGTTAGAGAAATGTCATCATCATGGATAGGATTCCTTCTGTTACGGCTATGATTCCCCCCTTATAGAAATGTATAATTCATAAATATGAAAATATGTTAAGTCATATTTTATTTAATAATCAATTTTAATACTCTAAACTTAAATGTACACTATAAGTAATGTATGAGTCATGATATACTAAATACTATTATTAATTATTTTTATTAACTGACATCATAGCTCACTGGAAACATGAAGTCTTTTTGGATAATTATTAAAACAAGTGACTGCACTTTTATTATGTACTTATACTGTTACCATAATAATACGTAAAACATTTTCTACTTTAGAAATTATTTTATTAGTATACATTATTTTAACAAAACTGACATTTATTAACTTATTAATTGTATCAATAGCAAGTATCCTAAACTGTATGTCATATATTGTTTGTAATTATGGTTGAAGTTATAATTTTTCACTTTGTAAAGAGTGTGTATATTTTAGTTAAAAAATATTACGTTGAATAGTAACTTTTATTCCTTGTAACTTACTAACTTTAGAACTACCACTGTCTAGACTTAAACCATCCGAAATGTGAACCTGTTATCCGTGTTGCAGACAAGTATCATAGTTCAAGACTACAAAAATACTTACAGCGTGATATCTTGAAATTAAAAGGGCAAGTTCAAGTATGCTCGAAGTAGCGTTTAGTTAAGGATTCGTTGGTAATCTTTTATCGTGGCACCTCCTTACAGGTCAATATGAGCAGTGAGTTGGCTCCTCAAACTTAAGAAAACAGATGTCTTACCTGAAACAAACAAACAAGGACTTCTGTAATGCCTAACTAAATTCAGAACGCTTTATTATGTTTAAGAAAATCTGTAAAAAATGTACCTTTATTAAGAGAACTTCACAAAAAATCACTGAATTTTGCACAGAACAACGTATTTTGTGCCAACGAATAAAACGTAAAAGTAAAATACCACCTGACATTCAAATGTCAATGCAAACATTTGACATTGTCACCTAAGAATAAATTTTAAATTGATAAAGTTGCTTATCTTAACTACTAATAGATTAGCATTATTTTATACAACTGTGTAGACATATTTCCTTACTTGAAACCAATTCTGAATATTACGCACTATACACGGCTCATTGTTAACCTTACTGAACAGTTCTAAAATGAAGTGATTTTGCTTTTGCTTTATTATTGCTGATAATTTATGAAACTGGAGCTTGCTTTGTTGCACTGTGCTGATCGGTTTTTGTATCCTCACTGCTGTTATTAACAAATTTAGTGTTTTGAAAATTGTGTTTTGTATTGACTTAATTGTTTTTTAGATACTAACTTGCTTTGTATTATTCTTTAACATATTTATGTACGTTATAAAAATCTTAATTACAGTAACGTTTTTTGTACAAGTTTAATTAGTGCCATCTTATTTACGTTTCGTAATTTATGCTCCGTACGTCTTGCTAAATTGGGTATTTACCGTTTCGTTTCTTTTTGTTGTTAGTATGCTTGTAAACCGTATGCGGACTTTCTTAAAATTAATTGATGATTGGATTGGTGTTTTGTTTTTACGTTCTTTTATTAGGCAGTTAATTTAGGGTGGTTTTAATTATGCTTTATGTCTGTCTGTACTTATTAATTGTTAAGTTCCTTCTTTGCTGCCCTTATTAGTTTAGCAGAGCTTATATTTTTTGTAGAGTATTTACTTAAAAATCTGTAAATCGTAAGTTAATGAATTCTCCCGATCTTCCACTTTAAACTGTGCTTCAATTACAGTGCTTTTCATAACATAATTCATATTAATAATTCATTAATATTCATTAAACAATTTTAACGGACAAATGTGTGTATTTTTCTATATTCTTGAGTACATAAATATTACATTATTTATATGTCTGTCCGTCTAACTATCTCTCTCCCTTCTCTTTTCCTCCAGACTTGCACGCAGAGAAAAAACTCATTAAAACATACACCGACACACCCACATACAATAGACTATGAGTCGCAATTTTGGTTTGTATAGAAACACGATGACATTTATATGAAAAATTTATAAACTTGTTTTGACCTTTACTAACTTCACATTAATTCAAGGTTAAGACACAGACACCTTTTAATAATAAAAAATTGGGATAGTGATTGAAAAACATACACATAAAAATTATGGCGAACAATTAGTATAATTAAAGAATAGTTTAGATATATTATCACTAACAAATTAAAAACTCCTTGTTAAGAAGTGAAATCGAAAATAATTAATACAAGCCTCAAACAATTTTACAAATTATTAATTCCTTTTAAAAATTCATTATGTATTTATTAACAAATATCTAATAATGACAGAAACAATCATAGGTTGTGAATAAGCATTAGTAACCTAATTTACTTGACTAAGTGGAACAAAAAATTAATAACAGAACCAACCTCATCAAAAATACCCAATCTGAAAGACTTTAGGTCTCTCTAAATAGGAAAATGTGTCTCTATAAATGTAAACCTTGTTAAATTCTGCATTAGACGAATGATTTCAGCATGATGCAAACAAGAAATTTAATGTTTCTGAACGTTTTGTTGGAGTTGAACCGCTGACTATTGATCTGTTGAGGTCTTGGGAAAGGCAACTCCCACTCATTTGGTACATAACATTAGTGCGTATTAATTACTCATTTTACTATTCAGTTGCCCATTCATTCTCTCTTTAATTCTGTACTCCTAACATATATCTGTAGCTAGTTATTATTTATTTGAATTAAAACACAATATTTCTCGAATTGTTTATCGTTTATGAGTAGTCTACTATTCTACAACCTTTCAAAACACGTTGATTCCTACTTATTTATTAATTCATTTTTACTAATTCAATGACGTTTTCTTTAATGTAAAACTAAAACTTGTTTTCCTCTTAGCACCTCGGTGCTTATACTAAATTAGGAGTGGGAAATTCACCAGCGCGCCTTGTTTATTGTTCCGTACAGAGTGTAGCATGTGTTTTTGACATTTCTATTGTACTGCTTCCTAATTGGATACCAGGATGTTGACGGTTGGTTCCATGTCTGTTACTCAGTACTTGTGACGCCCGTTAATATTCCTACATGAAACGTATATATATATATATATATATATATATATATATTATTAATTTGTTTTGTTCATTATTATACATCGGAAATTCAATTAATTCCTATCTGAATTCAATTCAGATTTCCGATCACAATTTTTCTGTAATGACGTGCAACAGTGTTAATTCTGTTTATTATACATCGGAGTACGCATGAGGAAATGACATTTGCCGAAACAAAGAATGTCACACTAAATCATCATTCAGTTGCTTTTGCAGAAAGAAATATACATATAAATTATAATCGTTGCAATTCTAGGGTACGGCATATTTTCCTGAATGCACTTATTATTTACTTAATATTTAATGTGGGTTATGTAATAGTTTACACTAGACTAATCTGTTTAGCCGAGTGTCCCTTATCACTGTAACACTTGCTGTATGATTAAGATGTCCTTATCACTTGCACGTCCTCCTCGGTTATCCTCTCCACCTTCCCAACAATTGTCGTTCATAAATCCACTATGTCTAAACACATGGTCTAGAAATTATGTCTTTCTCTATTACATTTATAAGTTTTCTTTTCTACTTGGATCCTTTTGAAACTTCAAAGATGGTGTTTGTTATACATTCAAGCGATCAAATTCAAATTATTCATCATCTTGTTATTTGAATTAGCAATCTCTGTAATTATAACTTTGTCGTGTTTACTTGCTGAACTGCTACTTCTGATGTTCCGGACAAGGCCTTTTAACTTTTCCACCATTTTCACGTCCTAAACCACGAGAAAGTTTAGGACTTGAAAATGGTGGTCGTGGTTTAGGACTTGAAAGTTGTAGAAACACTGAAAAGCCTCGTCCGTAACATGACAATTAGCAATTCAGCAAGAAACACGACGAAGTTTAAATTATTCAATTCCTATTAGTGCATAATAATACCGATGTTTACAAATTTACAAAATTATATTAATAAAATTCAGTTCTTAAGTTTATATGATAACCTTACAGACGGTGAAATACCATGATCATCCTTTGATATATATGTATCGTAGAATATACTAAAGCACGCTTACATAATATAAGAATTTACAGAGATACGTAAGTATAAAAATAGCGATTACATCCTCCTACAGTGATAATAATAGTGAGTGCTGTTTTCGTATATACCGCTGATCGATTGTATAAATAAAAACCTACGTTTTAACAATGTCACTACTTTTATCACAACATGTAAGAAAAGGTAAGGCCAATATTGTAGAAAATTTCTGTAACAACATTATAATTTTGTCGCCTGTTTTTTTAAGCTGACAGAATTTTCAGTAGAGTGGGTGGTGTGCGCCCGACGTAGATTGAATACCGCCGTGATATTGCGGGCGTGCGCGGAGTTGCTGGCGGCTTGGAATTACGTACACACACACACACACACACATTAACCTTCACACCTCCTCTGCTGTACCACCACATATTTAACCACAAATAGATTGTGTCATATAAATCTTGTAAAACTCGTTTGGGAAGTTCACGTAAACGCAAGGCCAAGTTGACGCGTGTAGAGGTAGATATTTTTCTCTTTATCAATGAAAACTATTCGTTGATGTTTTAAATGTGATCAAGTGGCAACTTGGCAAATTTAACAGTGTATATTCCGGCATCTCAAAATAGGGAAATTTGAATCCGATGAGAAAATGTTAGAAACTTTCATGTTTCCGAATTTGCATATTAATTGCATTTATTTAAAACTCCTCAAAAGCACTTATCTAATAATTAAGAATTTTGCATATAATGTTTTCTATTTACATATACAGTTTATGCTATTCTTGTTCTTCTGATAGTTCCTATCCGTTTCGGATGTTGGATAGAATACAGACTATTTTAATTTTCTTTACTGCTGCACGGGACAAGTCAGTTGTATTTATGTCTAACCATGTCTTAAATTTCTCAGCCATGAGAACCTTGATCGCCCAAATCCAAGTACTTTTCCCTGTAGTATGGACTGCAATAAGTACAATCTCTGTTCATTTCTTCTGAGATATCCTAGATACTGAAGCTTTCTTATCTTCACTGTGTTAATAACTTCTCTATCTTTTTTCATCTTTCTAAGAACTTCAACATTAGTTATATGTGCTGTATATAAAATGCTCAGTATTCTACGGTAAAGCCACATTTCGAAAGATTACAACTTGTTTATACTATTACTATCTAAACTTTTTTAATTTTTTTTGTACAGCTGCAAAACAAATGCAGAGACAAAACAACTGCTTAAAACAAATTTCAAAAGATATGATTCACAACAACACGATTAAAAATGTAAACAAATAATCTACATTCTGAGATTTATAATTATGTTAAAGATGATTCACTTATTTATATAACAACAACAACACCAACAATAATGAAGATAACAGTAACAACAACAAGAACAACCACACAACAATACGAGTAGTAGTAGTAGTAGTAGTAGTAGTAGTAGTAGTAGTAGTAGTAGTAGTAGTAGTACTGTATCATATTATGCGCGAAACGATTAGTTCTAAAATAAATAAACCAACGTGTGTTAAACCGAAGTACAGTGTTGTTGTTACTATGAGTGCGTTTGTTTATTTCAAAGTGTAAATAAAGTTGTAATTAACGACTTCTTCTGGTGTCAGTTATTCCATTTTCACCGTAGAACACGACGATCCGTGCTACCGTAGTAACGATATCAAATTAAACACATAAAACTGAATGAATGTGTAATTCATCATTTAATCTATATTAACCTTGTGGATAATCTACAGGAATTGTGTGTTATAGGCAGCGGCACAGTATTGGGGGCTAGGCTTCCTCCTCGCTAGATTATTGTTAAACGTTAACCTATTCTATATAAACACACGTTTTTGGCGTTTTAAAACTTATTCTAGCACTTAGTCTTATTTTATACTATGAGTCACGCTAGATTTTTACTTTCTGTTATTAATGATCATGTTTACGTAATATTTTCTTTTTAGTTTATATCGAATCTCTAGTATCATGACATACATTATAAAGTTTACCATGGGTAGGGCGTGTACACCTATTAAAGAAAAAATTAAAGAAATTTCGACGAAACCGAAACATCGAAGCATGATAATGTTTTTAGGCTTTTGAAACGTATAATGTGCGCATAACAAATGTTTACTATATAACAAATATATTTACTATATAACAAACATTATCATGTTAAAACGACAGAGACCGAAGATTTCGAGACTGTGGGGAATCGAAAGTGTGGAAGCGTTACATTTTTCGATGACATTACATTTTTGTGGAATGACCTCCAGCCTAAAACACATTATCATGTTAAAACGAATGTTTAACTTGAGGATATGAACGACGTGTTGATAACAAAAGACGTTAACTTTCTGAATTTGGAGTTTTCATTTTGCTATGCCCTCGAACAGTCGGCAGTCGCAGTTAAGTAACACTTCTAGTGTTTCTCGACTAACCCAGCGTTCGGCGTCTGTCTCAAGGTCTTCCACTCAAGTAGCTTCGATACTGAACGAGCACTCTTAACTACGCAAATTAGCCGCCAGCAGTATGGAAAATTATTCTGGAACATTTGCGGACTATATATAACCAATAGCGGCCTGCTTAGTTACTTACACCTGGCGAGATTGTAGAGTACGGATCAAGTGTTTGTTGCTGATTAATGGAAAGCGATCATTGTCTTACAATTTGTGCGAAACTCTATTAGTTGACATTATTACAGCGTGTGGACAATTTTAACTTGGATTATTGTATTAGAGTATCTTGTTGATTTCACACTGTCATTGTGACTAATTAAAGCTTATAATTAATGACTTCATTGGTGTGTGTATTTTATTTCCACTGTACGATACGACGATTTCTGAGACCGTAGTACCAGTACATTGACAGATAAACACCAGTATATTGACCAGTAAACATGTTTGAAACAGGCTTCCGAATTTAAGTTCTTCGATGAGAATGTAATTTCTGCTAGGAATCTTTTAGACTTTCCAGAATGGTAGGAAGTGATTTTGTAGCTGCAATGATTGTGAGGGCTGTATAATTTACGTTTTCAATTCCAACAAAGCTGTGCGCTGAAGTCTTTCCATTATTTGAATTATTCACACAAAAGACAAAGGTCTAATACTGAAAACTTTTCTTACCCATAAAAATTTATATAAGTTCCCAGAATGTGAGGAATATTTTTTCAAAGTTTAGTTCGGTGATCTAAAACTAAAGACTTCCTTTAACTGCTGTAGGTAAGTTAGTTAACTTTACGGCTATAGTAACATTTTTGATAAAAAAATAAGAGCACAATTGGAATTGATAATATTTCATAAACAATTTAGAAGTAAAAGTTTAAAAAATATAAAAACAGAAACATAAATAAAAATAATTATTTGTTTTATCTCATGGGTTCCAAATACAATAAGAACAAACATTTTCTATATTCAGACATGAAGTATTTATATCAGTGTCCGACATTTTAAAATAAGCCTCGTTGTGTTTAAAACTAGGTAGTGATTGCGATTCTTGTATACGAGCGTCAGTGCCATATATCAGTGGAAGCATGACTTTCAAAACAGCAAACTGTTCCTACATGCTTGTTGTTTCTAAATTAACCTTTAAATTACCACGAAAGTTGTGGTGTTGAATGCTTTTGTTTTTTGTTGTTGTTATTGAGTGGAGTGAGATTATCTTTTACACGCAATATTTGTTGGTGGATTTCGTTCATTCCACTGTGTGTTATTTACATAACTGCTGTGCTTTGGAAGCTTAATAATTTCATATGAATTTCCATGATAACGTTACGTCATATTTACTTTGCATGGTATTTAACTTTAGTACAGTTTAGCAGAAACTGGTTTCTACCGAATGTCTGTATCCACCACGTGTGTAACAATTTAATATTATTATGCGTCCAATTTTGTTTCAGGTTTGATTTAATAAATGCTACATCTACACTCTCGCTGTCTTATATTTATATATTGTAGCGAGAATCTTATCGAACAGCCCAGAACATTCTCCACTATCCCGTCCAGTGTGGTAGATGCTGCCTCAGTCAGGCCCGCTCACAAGTAGGTTCTAGTGTGTTCAAGAACACTTGAAATACGCATTAAGCCGGCATGAAGTAACGAGGGACAGGTATGCTGGACCTATGCGCGACCTATAAAAGCAAAAGCGTCTGGCGTTGTCAAGTCAGTTACGTGAGCGATTTTCCTCAGCGCGGATCGAGTGTTTGTCAAAGTATTGTGTGAAGTTTACTGTGTTATAAATTATGTGAAACTCTATTATTTGACATTATTATTGCGTGCGGACAAAACCTAACTGGAATTATTGTACAAGTTGATTACGAATTATTAATTGTAATAATTAAAGCTAGATTTTAGTGACCAGATTGGTGTCTTGTATTTTGTTTTCCGTAGCAATATTTCAGTTGAGAGTACACAGACATTAAGCAGCGCTCAAATGCTGCCTAAGGCTTTCACCGCCGGCGTCATCCTCGTGAAAATTCTGGTTTGCCGAGCTGGTGTTAGATGTTACAAACGTTTCGGCCGTACTTTCGTCGGCCATCTTCAGCGCGAAAGGACTGAAAACACAATATTGTGGTTTACTGACTATGAAATCTTGGTGAGTGTTTTCATTCCCTTCGCACTGAAGATGGACGAGGTACGGTCGAAACGTTTGCAACATCTAACATCGGACCACGGCCTTATTGCCCGGCAAACCAGAATTTTTACACCATTAAGCAGCTCTGTTTCTGTTTTTTGAACAAACATTGTGGGGGTCCATTTTTAATGTATGCATATTTTTCTACATAACCTGGTAAAGGATACAAACAAAAACAGAAACAACACATACAATTTTTCCAATACAAAATTGATTCTACTTAATTCAGTTAGCTTTAAAATTTATTTTCAGATAACGGTACTTGAAAAACTGTTCACCTGAAATAAAATGTTTTCCAGATTTAACAGCATTTTCATGTGTGCATACGAAACAGTTATGAGCTTTTAAGATTTATTTTCCAGCTAACCATACTTGAAAAATTGTTCATCTAAAAAAATAGTTTTCCATGTTGAATAGTATACACATTTCACGTGCGCATACGAAAGGGTTTTAGATGTCTGGAGAAAACAAACAATCTTTATAAATTATATGACAAAATAAGACATGGGTTTCAAAAGAAATATAAAAGACTGTCATGTAGACGAGAATAACGATAGAACGACAGTGTTAAGCAACAAACAAGTAGACAAAGGTGAAAACTGTTATTTCTAAAAGGACTGTTGTGGTGAGGTTTAAATTAACCACCGCCTACGTGTCCTGGACCGCCAGTCAATTTTATTCTTTGCTTTGTTTTTGAGACGTTCTATAACAGCGTTAGCAATTCTACCCTGCTTAGTTCTGGTTGTTTTACACTTCTACACGGTCTCTATAAATTTTTGTACAAAGCTGCTTCCTATCTTTCTTTCAACCAATCCTCTCCTTCGGTGGTAGTAGTATGACGTAGTATGTTTTTAACTACCAAATTTAAACTTGTTTTAGAGACGAGACTTACTACGTACGAGTCTATTTTCGGACGTAAAAAGTCGTCACATTATTGTTGGATGCCTACTATTACGTTTACATTTAAAGTATGCAAGAAGGTGTTACTTATGATGGCCAATATCTTTTACAAAAGCGGTCTCTATGTTACTGAAAACTCTATGCTACTGAACTGAAACGTTGTTGCGCTACTGCTGTCATTAAAAACCTTAGAGATTTCTATCATCTGTATTATAAATATATCACTGGTATCATTGGTAATATCTTCTTCTTCTTCTTCTTCTTCTTCTTCTTCTTCTTCTTCTTCTTCTTCTTCTTCTTCTTCTTCTTCTTCTTCTTCTTCTTCTTCTTCTTCTTCTTCTTCTTCTTCTTCTTCTTCTTCTTCTTCTTCTTCTTCTTCTTCTTCTTCTTCTTCTTCTTCTTCTTCTTCTTCTTCTTCTTCTTCTTCTTCTTCTTCTTCCTCCTCTTCCTCTTCCTCTTCCTCTTCCTCTTCCTCTTCCTCTTCCTCTTCCTCTTCCTCTTCCTCCTCCTCCTCCTCCTCCTCCTCCTCCTCCTCCTCCTCCTCCTCCTCCTCCTCCTCCTCCTCCTCTTCCTCCTCCTCCTCCTCCTCCTCTTCTTCTTCTTCTTCTTCTTCTTCTTCTTCTTCTTCTTCTTCTTCTCCTTCTTTACAACACGCCATAGGCAAGGTGGTGCCTCTTCCGCCTTTTGAGATCCTCCAGCCATCTCTTCCTGGGTCTACATACACACCTGTGCCTTGTAGGTTTGTATTTCCAGACTTGTTTAGCCATTCTGGAATCTGACGTTCTTTTTGTGTGTTCTTTCTACAGTTGTTTGTAATCTCTTAATTTTATATTCAACTTAAAAACTCGTAACTCTTTTCTTATGGATTCATTCTTTATACGATCAAGTTTAGAGCAACTTTTAACTCCTCTTAAGAATACCATTTCCAATGCCTATATTTTACTGTCTTGTTTCTTGGTTGTTGTCCAAAATTCACACCCGTAGGACAGTACAGGGACTGCCATTACTTTGTATCTCGACGTACCTTAATACGGTTGATTGTCCCACACATCGTCTGGTACTTACTTAACTTAACATCAATCTCATAATTCATATAATAGTCAATGTCATTTCCCAAATAATTAAAATGTATCATCTGTTCTAGAATTTTGATCATCAATCATTATTTTTAGTCTTATTGGTTCCTTTCATATTTAATAGTTCGCAAGTCTGACGAAGCTCAAAACCTAATTTTTGTAAATAAGATTTGTAAAGCTTTGGTATTACACTGTAAATGTTTGAAGTCTAACAGTTAAAAATGTTTTAACATTTAACCTTTAACAATAAACCGTTCTTTTAAATTATTGTTTGAAAACGTCAGAAAATTTATAATAAAGAAACCAAACCACAAATAACGAAATTTCTCTTACCTAAGTTAACCTAATCTAACATACACCAAATAGCCATATAAACACTTTAAAAATTATTAACAGAAAAACCAGACGAATTTTAGAAAGTGTTTTTAAATTAGGTGTTTTTAAAGAGGCAAAGCGCAAATAAGGTCAAGAGTTTTTAACATATTTGAAGTCAGAGAAATTAACTATCCTATTAATAAACTGGGAGGTCGATTAGCTTATCTATCTAGATTTAAAAGTTTCAATGGTAAATTGTTAAATTACTTTACTTTTGTTGTTAAAATTCATTCCCGGCCTGTTTGGTCGTGGTCCATTGTTTTAAACAAAAACAGACTTTTCGGCAGTGCCATCGACTGCCGTCATCAGTGTAAATTCGTAGTCTAGCACCCCTTACGTTAGCGAACGTTTGAATTTACACTGATGATGGCAGTCGATGGCACTGCCGAAACGACTGTTTTTGTTTAAAACAATGGACCACGGCCAAACAGAACGGTAATGAATTTTAACATTAAATCCGTCGTGTAATACTACGAAGTATATTAATTTACTTTTGGGTTACTATAATAATTATTTATATCCGTATCATGGATAGCAAAATCTGAATAAAGCAGGATAGAAGTCTCCTGATAATAACTCTCACAACGTGTTTTTGTGATGTGGATTTCGCTGGCTAATTGGTGTAAACATTTTATAGCCAGTAAAGGGTAGCTAGGTCATAATTTGTTTGTGTTATTAATTAGTTCTTACAGCGGTGAAAATTTAGTTTTGACTGGTCGGTATATTTATCCTAAAGATTACGTCGATCGGGTTAATCAATAAATATTGAACACCAGGCTAATTCACTTTCATTGTAAACTAACGTTTATTTATGAGCATTTTGTCAATGCGCGGACCTTCTTTTGACATTTCAAAATTATTTATTGCATTCTATAACTAAATTCTTCAGTTACATGTATTTGACTATTCTTTAATTACAGAATATTACTTTAAAATTGATAAATTCTATAAGAGTACAAAAATAAATAATGAAACATGTACAAATATTTCAAGTAAAAACTTTTTGTATTACAAAAAAGAGAACAGTATCTCCGTTATATTACGTCTTAATAGAACAGTGGGTTTATGTTTATGAACAGTATCTCCGTTATATTATACCTTATCGAACAGTGTGTTTAGGTTTATGAACAGTATCTCCTTTATATTATGTCTTAATCGAACAGTGTGTTTATGTTTATGAACAGTATCTCCGTTATGTTATACCTTATCGAACAGTGTGTTTAGGTTTATGAACAGTATCTCCTTTATATTATGTCTTAATCGAACAGTGTGTTTATGTTTATGAACAGTATCTCCGTTATATTATACCTTATCGAACAGTGTGTTTAGGTTTATGAACAGTATCTCCTTTATATTATGTCTTAATCGAACAGTGTGTTTAGGTTTATGAACAGTATCTCCGTTATATTATACCTTAATCGAACAGTGTGTTTAGGTTTATGAACAGTATCTCCTTTATATTATGTCTTAATCGAACAGTGTGTTTATGTTTATGAACAGTATCTCCGTTATATTATACCTTATCGAACAGTGTGTTTAGGTTTATGAACAGTATCTCCTTTATATTATGTCTTAATCGAACAGTGTGTTTAGGTTTATGAACAGTATCTCCGTTACATTATACCTTAATCGAACAGTGTGTTTAGGTTTATGAACAGTATCTCCGTTATATTATACCTTATCGAACAGTGTGTTTAGGTTTATGAACAGTATCTCCTTTATATTATGTCTTAATCGAACAGTGTGTTTATGTTTATGAACAGTATCTCCGTTATATTATACCTTATCGAACAGTGTGTTTAGGTTTATGAACAGTATCTCCTTTATATTATACCTTATCGAACAGTGTGTTTAGGTTTATGAACAGTATCTCCGTTATATTATACCTTATCGAACAGTGTGTTTAGGTTTATGAACAGTATCTCCGTTATATTATACCTTATCGAACAGTGTGTTTAGGTTTATGAACAGTATCTCCTTTATATTATGTCTTAATCGAACAGTGTGTTTATGTTTATGAACAGTATCTCCGTTATATTATACCTTATCGAACAGTGTGTTTAGGTTTATGAACAGTATCTCCGTTATATTATACCTTATCGAACAGTGTGTTTAGGTTTATGAACAGTATCTCCTTTATATTATGTCTTAATCGAACAGTGTGTTTATGTTTATGAACAGTATCTCCGTTATATTATACCTTATCGAACAGTGTGTTTAGGTTTATGAACAGTATCTCCTTTATATTATGTCTTAATCGAACAGTGTGTTTATGTTTATGAACAGTATCTCCGTTATATTATACCTTATCGAACAGTGTGTTTAGGTTTATGAACAGTATCTCCTTTATATTATGTCTTAATCGAACAGTGTGTTTAGGTTTATGAACAGTATCTCCGTTATATTATACCTTAATCGAACAGTGTGTTTAGGTTTATGAACAGTATCTCCGTTATATTATACCTTATCGAACAGTGTGTTTAGGTTTATGAACAGTATCTCCTTTATATTATGTCTTAATCGAACAGTGTGTTTATGTTTATGAACAGTATCTCCGTTATATTATACCTTATCGAACAGTGTGTTTAGGTTTATGAACAGTATCTCCTTTATATTATGTCTTAATCGAACAGTGTGTTTATGTTTATGAACAGTATCTCCGTTATATTATAACTTAATCGAACAGTGTTTTATGATTATGAATAGTATCTCAGTTATATTATACCTTAATCGAACAGTGTGTTTAGGTTTATGAACAGTATCTCCGTTATATTATACCTTAATCGAACAGTGTGTTTATGTTTATGAACAGTATCTCCGTTATATTATACCTTAATCGAACAGTGTGTTTAGGTTTATGAACAGTATCTCCGTTATATTATGTCTTAATCGAACAGTGTGTTTATGCTTATGAATAGTGTGTCGATTATTATTATTTTTACACTCAATGTTGTAGCCTTTTCTTGACTGCTGACAATTTTCGAATCATTCTAAACCTCTTTTCATAAAATTAAATTTGCTTTCACAACTCTTTCTTCTTGAGATCTTTGACCCAAGTCGTCAAAATTCTCTACAATTGACGACGGTAAACCTGTCTTACTCACAGACGCAGAAACATTCTTTAATAAAATTTAGTAATTTGAAGGTATCGGAGACGGAAAGATATTTTTGGCGTACAAACTACAGCTTGGATGTGTAATGTCTTCCAAGGAAGATGACACGATGATATGTTCAAACTGTAGATGTATGGTGTTATTACTTCCATAAGACGTTAATGCGGATATATAGTACCTTCTTCAGTTGTACTCATGCCAAACCAAGCCCTTAAATTTCTCAGCCATGAGATTCTCGGTGGCCCAACTTCTCTCTTTCCAAGTACTTTTCCTGTAGTATGGACTGCAATAAGCAAAATCTCTGTTTATTTCTCATAAGATCTCCCAGATGCTGAAGCTTTCTTATCTTCAATGTGTCAATCACTTCCCTTTCTTTTTTCATATTTCTAAGAACTTTAACAATAGTTACATGTGCTGGCTATGAAATGCTCAGTATTCTACGGTAAAGCCACATTTCCAAAAATTCCAATTTTTTAGTTGTGGCTTCAGTCAAATTCCAAGATTCTACACAGTAGAAGAGGACCGAGAATACGTAACAGCGTAAAAGTAGGATAATCTTTGTGTTTATTGTTAAATCGTGACTTTGAATAAACTGCTTATTCTAGTGTACACTGCTCTTGCCCTTTCAATTCTCCTCTTTGTTTCTTGAGAGTGGTCCCATTGTTGATTGACTTTAGTACCAAGATATATGTGTGTTTGCTTACACGTTCAGTTGGCCTTTGGTTTATATTAAGGGTGCAGTTTGTGAACTTGTTCTTAGATACAATCATTAGCTTCGTTTTATTGACATTAATGTGTAGACCATATCCACGGTTGCTTTCTGTCATTCTATTCATTAGTTGTTGCAGTGCCTCTAAGCTATCTGCGAATATTACGGTATCATCCACATAACGTATGTTATTTATTCTTTCACCGTTCAGAGAGATTCCCACGTCAAATTCATCTAAAGCTTCTCTAAAAATACCTTCCGAGTAGATATTGAATAGCTGAGATAGTATACATCCTTGTCTTCCTCCAAGCAGAATCTGTATCTCTTCAGTTTTCTCTTTACCTACTCTAACCCCTGCAGATTGGTTCCAATACAGTATCGCTATTAATATATAGTACAATAGCAAATAATAACAGGACATCATATATAACAGTTATAAAAGAACAAAATGGATCCAAACTGGCTGGTCTTGCATAGAACCAAGTTTACTCTCGCACAGATAATGAAATAATTACACTCCCACTCATAATGTAGAAACTCATCTCAGTCCATCAGTTCGGCGAAAGTGTATGACTGTGTCCCACTAAACCAATTATGGCCATTTATAAGAAAATAAAGCTTAAACGCACTCCACGTTCAAGAAAAAAATGGATCCAAACTGGCTGGTCTTGCATAGAACTAAGTATACTCTCGCACAGATAATGAAATAATTACACTCCCACTCATAATGTAGAAACTCATCTCAGTCCATCAGTTCGGCGAAAGTGTATGACTGTGTCCCACTAAACCAATTATGGCCATTTATAAGAAAAAAAAACTTAAACGCACTCCACGTTCAAGAACAAAATGGATCCAAACTGGCTGGTCTTGCATAGAACTAAGTTTACTCTCGCACAGATAATGAAATAATTACACTCCGACTCATAATGTAGAAACTCATCTCAGTCCATCAGTTCGGCGAAAGTGTATGACTGTGTCCCACTAAACCAATTATGGCCATTTATAAGAAAATAAAGCTTAAACGCACTCCACGTTCAAGAACAAAATGGATCCAAACTGGCTGGTCTTGCATAGAACTAAGTTTACTCTCGCACAGATAATGAAATAATTACACTCCCACTCATAATGTAGAAACTCATCTCAGTCCATCAGTTCGGCGAAAGTGTATGACTGTGTCCCACTAAACCAATTATGGCCATTTATAAGAAAATAAAGCTTAAACGCACTCCACGTTCAAGAACAAAATGGATCCAAACTGGCTGGTCTTGCATAGAACTAAGTTTACTCTCGCACAGATAATGAAATAATTACACTCCGACTCATAATGTAGAAACTCATCTCAGTCCATCAGTTCGGCGAAAGTGTATGACTGTGTCCCACTAAACCAATTATGGCCATTTATAAGAAAATAAAGCTTAAACGCACTCCACGTTCAAGAACAAAATGGATCCAAACTGGCTGGTCTTGCATAGAACTAAGTATACTCTCGCACAGATAATGAAATAATTACACTCCCACTCATAATGTAGAAACTCATCTCAGTCCATCAGTTCGGCGAAAGTGTATGACTGTGTCCCACTAAACCAATTATGGCCATTTATAAGAAAAAAAAACTTAAACGCACTCCACGTTCAAGAACAAAATGGATCCAAACTGGCTGGTCTTGCATAGAACTAAGTTTACTCTCGCACAGATAATGAAATAATTACACTCCGACTCATAATGTAGAAACTCATCTCAGTCCATCAGTTCGGCGAAAGTGTATGACTGTGTCCCACTAAACCAATTATGGCCATTTATAAGAAAATAAAGCTTAAACGCACTCCACGTTCAAGAAAAAAATGGATCCAAACTGGCTGGTCTTGCATAGAACTAAGTATACTCTCGCACAGATAATGAAATAATTACACTCCCACTCATAATGTAGAAACTCATCTCAGTCCATCAGTTCGGCGAAAGTGTATGACTGTGTCCCACTAAACCAATTATGGCCATTTATAAGAAAAAAAAACTTAAACGCACTCCACGTTCAAGAACAAAATGGATCCAAACTGGCTGGTCTTGCATAGAACTAAGTTTACTCTCGCACAGATAATGAAATAATTACACTCCGACTCATAATGTAGAAACTCATCTCAGTCCATCAGTTCGGCGAAAGTGTATGACTGTGTCCCACTAAACCAATTATGGCCATTTATAAGAAAATAAAGCTTAAACGCACTCCACGTTCAAGAACAAAATGGATCCAAACTGGCTGGTCTTGCATAGAACTAAGTTTACTCTCGCACAGATAATGAAATAATTACACTCCCACTCATAATGTAGAAACTCATCTCAGTCCATCAGTTCGGCGAAAGTGTATGACTGTGTCCCACTAAACCAATTATGGCCATTTATAAGAAAATAAAGCTTAAACGCACTCCACGTTCAAGAACAAAATGGATCCAAACTGGCTGGTCTTGCATAGAACTAAGTTTACTCTCGCACAGATAATGAAATAATTACACTCCGACTCATAATGTAGAAACTCATCTCAGTCCATCAGTTCGGCGAAAGTGTATGACTGTGTCCCACTAAACCAATTATGGCCATTTATAAGAAAATAAAGCTTAAACGCACTCCACGTTCAAGAACAAAATGGATCCAAACTGGCTGGTCTTGCATAGAACTAAGTTTACTCTCGCACAGATAATGAAATAATTACACTCCCACTCATAATGTAGAAACTCATCTCAGTCCATCAGTTCGGCGAAAGTGTATGACTGTGTCCCACTAAACCAATTATGGCCATTTATAAGAAAATAAAGCTTAAACGCACTCCACGTTCAAGAACAAAATGGATCCAAACTGGCTGGTCTTGCATAGAACTAAGTTTACTCTCGCACAGATAATGAAATAATTACACTCCGACTCATAATGTAGAAACTCATCTCAGTCCATCAGTTCGGCGAAAGTGTATGACTGTGTCCCACTAAACCAATTATGGCCATTTATAAGAAAATAAAGCTTAAACGCACTCCACGTTCAAGAACAAAATGGATCCAAACTGGCTGGTCTTGCATAGAACTAAGTTTACTCTCGCACAGATAATGAAATAATTACACTCAGACTCATAATGTAGAAACTCATCTCAGTCCATCAGTTCGGCGAAAGTGTATGACTGTGTCCCACTAAACCAATTATGGCCATTTATAAGAAAATAAAGCTTAAACGCACTCCACGTTCAAGAACAAAATGGATCCAAACTGGCTGGTCTTGCATAGAACCAAGTTTACTCTCGCACAGATAATGAAATAATTACACTCCGACTCATAATGTAGAAACTCATCTCAGTCCATCAGTTCGGCGAAAGTGTATGACTGTGTCCCACTAAACCAATTATGGCCATTTATAAGAAAATAAAGCTTAAACGCACTCCACGTTCAAGAACAAAATGGATCCAAACTGGCTGGTCTTGCATAGAACTAAGTTTACTCTCGCACAGATAATGAAATAATTACACTCCCACTCATAATGTAGAAACTCATCTCAGTCCATCAGTTCGGCGAAAGTGTATGACTGTGTCCCACTAAACCAATTATGGCCATTTATAAGAAAATAAAGCTTAAACGCACTCCACGTTCAAGAACAAAATGGATCCAAACTGGCTGGTCTTGCATAGAACTAAGTTTACTCTCGCACAGATAATGAAATAATTACACTCCGACTCATAATGTAGAAACTCATCTCAGTCCATCAGTTCGGCGAAAGTGTATGACTGTGTCCCACTAAACCAATTATGGCCATTTATAAGAAAATAAAGCTTAAACGCACTCCACGTTCAAGAACAAAATGGATCCAAACTGGCTGGTCTTGCATAGAACTAAGTATACTCTCGCACAGATAATGAAATAATTACACTCCCACTCATAATGTAGAAACTCATCTCAGTCCATCAGTTCGGCGAAAGTGTATGACTGTGTCCCACTAAACCAATTATGGCCATTTATAAGAAAAAAAAACTTAAACGCACTCCACGTTCAAGAACAAAATGGATCCAAACTGGCTGGTCTTGCATAGAACTAAGTTTACTCTCGCACAGATAATGAAATAATTACACTCCGACTCATAATGTAGAAACTCATCTCAGTCCATCAGTTCGGCGAAAGTGTATGACTGTGTCCCACTAAACCAATTATGGCCATTTATAAGAAAATAAAGCTTAAACGCACTCCACGTTCAAGAAAAAAATGGATCCAAACTGGCTGGTCTTGCATAGAACTAAGTATACTCTCGCACAGATAATGAAATAATTACACTCCGACTCATAATGTAGAAACTCATCTCAGTCCATCAGTTCGGCGAAAGTGTATGACTGTGTCCCACTAAACCAATTATGGCCATTTATAAGAAAAAAAAACTTAAACGCACTCCACGTTCAAGAACAAAATGGATCCAAACTGGCTGGTCTTGCATAGAACTAAGTTTACTCTCGCACAGATAATGAAATAATTACACTCCGACTCATAATGTAGAAACTCATCTCAGTCCATCAGTTCGGCGAAAGTGTATGACTGTGTCCCACTAAACCAATTATGGCCATTTATAAGAAAATAAAGCTTAAACGCACTCCACGTTCAAGAACAAAATGGATCCAAACTGGCTGGTCTTGCATAGAACTAAGTTTACTCTCGCACAGATAATGAAATAATTACACTCCCACTCATAATGTAGAAACTCATCTCAGTCCATCAGTTCGGCGAAAGTGTATGACTGTGTCCCACTAAACCAATTATGGCCATTTATAAGAAAATAAAGCTTAAACGCACTCCACGTTCAAGAACAAAATGGATCCAAACTGGCTGGTCTTGCATAGAACTAAGTTTACTCTCGCACAGATAATGAAATAATTACACTCCGACTCATAATGTAGAAACTCATCTCAGTCCATCAGTTCGGCGAAAGTGTATGACTGTGTCCCACTAAACCAATTATGGCCATTTATAAGAAAATAAAGCTTAAACGCACTCCACGTTCAAGAACAAAATGGATCCAAACTGGCTGGTCTTGCATAGAACTAAGTTTACTCTCGCACAGATAATGAAATAATTACACTCCCACTCATAATGTAGAAACTCATCTCAGTCCATCAGTTCGGCGAAAGTGTATGACTGTGTCCCACTAAACCAATTATGGCCATTTATAAGAAAATAAAGCTTAAACGCACTCCACGTTCAAGAACAAAATGGATCCAAACTGGCTGGTCTTGCATAGAACTAAGTTTACTCTCGCACAGATAATGAAATAATTACACTCCGACTCATAATGTAGAAACTCATCTCAGTCCATCAGTTCGGCGAAAGTGTATGACTGTGTCCCACTAAACCAATTATGGCCATTTATAAGAAAATAAAGCTTAAACGCACTCCACGTTCAAGAACAAAATGGATCCAAACTGGCTGGTCTTGCATAGAACTAAGTTTACTCTCGCACAGATAATGAAATAATTACACTCAGACTCATAATGTAGAAACTCATCTCAGTCCATCAGTTCGGCGAAAGTGTATGACTGTGTCCCACTAAACCAATTATGGCCATTTATAAGAAAATAAAGCTTAAACGCACTCCACGTTCAAGAACAAAATGGATCCAAACTGGCTGGTCTTGCATAGAACCAAGTTTACTCTCGCACAGATAATGAAATAATTACACTCCGACTCATAATGTAGAAACTCATCTCAGTCCATCAGTTCGGCGAAAGTGTATGACTGTGTCCCACTAAACCAATTATGGCCATTTATAAGAAAATAAAGCTTAAACGCACTCCACGTTCAAGAACAAAATGGATCCAAACAGGCTGGTCTTGCATAGAACTAAGTTTACTCTCGCACAGATAATGAAATAATTACACTCCCACTCATAATGTAGAAACTCATCTCAGTCCATCAGTTCGGCGAAAGTGTATGACTGTGTCCCACTAAACCAATTATGGCCATTTATAAGAAAATAAAGCTTAAACGCACTCCACGTTCAAGAACAAAATGGATCCAAACTGGCTGGTCTTGCATAGAACTAAGTTTACTCTCGCACAGATAATGAAATAATTACACTCCGACTCATAATGTAGAAACTCATCTCAGTCCATCAGTTCGGCGAAAGTGTATGACTGTGTCCCACTAAACCAATTATGGCCATTTATAAGAAAATAAAGCTTAAACGCACTCCACGTTCAAGAACAAAATGGATCCAAACTGGCTGGTCTTGCATAGAACTAAGTTTACTCTCGCACAGATAATGAAATAATTACACTCCCACTCATAATGTAGAAACTCATCTCAGTCCATCAGTTCGGCGAAAGTGTATGACTGTGTCCCACTAAACCAATTATGGCCATTTATAAGAAAATAAAGCTTAAACGCACTCCACGTTCAAGAACAAAATGGATCCAAACTGGCTGGTCTTGCATAGAACTAAGTTTACTCTCGCACAGATAATGAAATAATTACACTCCGACTCATAATGTAGAAACTCATCTCAGTCCATCAGTTCGGCGAAAGTGTATGACTGTGTCCCACTAAACCAATTATGGCCATTTATAAGAAAATAAAGCTTAAACGCACTCCACGTTCAAGAACAAAATGGATCCAAACTGGCTGGTCTTGCATAGAACTAAGTTTACTCTCGCACAGATAATGAAATAATTACACTCCCACCCATAATGTAGAAACTCATCTCAGTCCATCAGTTCGGCGGAAGTGTGTGACTGTGTCCCACTAAACCAATTATGACCATTTATAAGAAAATAAAGCTTAAACGCACTCCACGTTCAAGAACAAAATGGATCCAAACTGGCTGGTCTTGCATAGAACTAAGTTTACTCTCGCACAGATAATGAAATAATTACACTCCGACTCATAATGTAGAAACTCATCTCAGTCCATCAGTTCGGCGGAAGTGTATGACTGTGTCCCACTAAACCAATTATGACCATTTATAAGAAAATAAAGCTTAAACGCACTCCACGTTCAAGAACAAAATGGATCCAAACTGGCTGGTCTTGCATAGAACTAAGTTTACTCTCGCACAGATAATGAAATAATTACACTCCGACTCATAATGTAGAAACTCATCTCAGTCAATCAGTTCGGCGAAAGTGTATGACTCTGTCCCACTAAACCAATTATGGCCATTTATAAGAAAATAAAGCATAAACGCACTCCACGTTCAAGAACAAAATGGATCCAAACTGGCTGGTCTTGCATAGAACTAAGTTTACTCTCGCACAGATAATGAAATAATTACACTCCGACTCATAATGTAGAAACTCATCTCAGTCCATCAGTTCGGCGAAAGTGTATGACTGTGTCCCACTAAACCAATTATGGCCATTTATAAGAAAATAAAGCTTAAACGCACTCCACGTTCAAGAACAAAATGGATCCAAACTGGCTGGTCTTGCATAGAACTAAGTTTACTCTCGCACAGATAATGAAATAATTACACTCCCACTCATAATGTAGAAACTCATCTCAGTCCATCAGTTCGGCGAAAGTGTATGACTGTGTCCCACTAAACCAATTATGGCCATTTATAAGAAAATAAAGCTTAAACGCACTCCACGTTCAAGAACAAAATGGATCCAAACTGGCTGGTCTTGCATAGAACTAAGTTTACTCTCGCACAGATAATGAAATAATTACACTCCGACTCATAATGTAGAAACTCATCTCAGTCCATCAGTTCGGCGAAAGTGTATGACTGTGTCCCACTAAACCAATTATGGCCATTTATAAGAAAATAAAGCTTAAACGCACTCCACGTTCAAGAACAAAATGGATCCAAACTGGCTGGTCTTGCATAGAACTAAGTTTACTCTCGCACAGATAATGAAATAATTACACTCCCACTCATAATGTAGAAACTCATCTCAGTCCATCAGTTCGGCGAAAGTGTATGACTCTGTCCCACTAAACCAATTATGGCCATTTATAAGAAAATAAAGCTTAAACGCACTCCACGTTCAAGAACAAAATGGATCCAAACTGGCTGGTCTTGCATAGAACTAAGTTTACTCTCGCACAGATAATGAAATAATTACACTCCGACTCATAATGTAGAAACTCATCTCAGTCCATCAGTTCGGCGGAAGTGTATGACTGTGTCCCACTAAACCAATTATGACCATTTATAAGAAAATAAAGCTTAAACGCACTCCACGTTCAAGAACAAAATGGATCCAACCTGGCTGGTCTTGCATAGAACTAAGTTTACTCTCGCACAGATAATGAAATAATTACACTCCCACTCATAATGTAGAAACTCATCTCAGTCCATCAGTTCGGCGAAAGTGTATGACTCTATCCCACTAAACCAATTATGGCCATTTATAAGAAAATAAAGCTTAAACGCACTCCACGTTCAAGAACAAAATGGATCCAAACTGGCTGGTCTTGCATAGAACTAAGTTTACTCTCGCACAGATAATGAAATAATTACACTCCGACTCATAATGTAGAAACTCATCTCAGTCCATCAGTTCGGCGGAAGTGTATGACTGTGTCCCACTAAACCAATTATGACCATTTATAAGAAAATAAAGCTTAAACGCACTCCACGTTCAAGAACAAAATGGATCCAAACTGGCTGGTATTGCATAGAACTAAGTTTACTCTCGCACAGATAATGAAATAATTACACTCCCACTCATAATGTAGAAACTCATCTCAGTCCATCAGTTCGGCGAAAGTGTATGACTCTGTCCCACTAAACCAATTATGGCCATTTATAAGAAAATAAAGCATAAACGCACTCCACGTTCAAGAACAAAATGGATCCAAACTGGCTGGTCTTGCATAGAACTAAGTTTACTCTCGCACAGATAATGAAATAATTACACTCCGACTCATAATGTAGAAACTCATCTCAGTCCATCAGTTCGGCGGAAGTGTATGACTGTGTCCCACTAAACCAATTATGACCATTTATAAGAAAATAAAGCTTAAACGCACTCCACGTTCAAGAACAAAATGGATCCAAACTGGCTGGTCTTGCATAGAACTAAGTTTACTCTCGCACAGATAATGAAATAATTACACTCCGACTCATAATGTAGAAACTCATCTCAGTCCATCAGTTCGGCGAAAGTGTATGACTCTGTCCCACTAAACCAATTATGGCCATTTATAAGAAAATAAAGCATAAACGCACTCCACGTTCAAGAACAAAATGGATCCAAACTGGCTGGTCTTGCATAGAACTAAGTTTACTCTCGCACAGATAATGAAATAATTACACTCCGACTCATAATGTAGAAACTCATCTCAGTCCATCAGTTCGGCGAAAGTGTATGACTGTGTCCCACTAAACCAATTATGGCCATTTATAAGAAAATAAAGCTTAAACGCACTCCACGTTCAAGAACAAAATGGATCCAAACTGGCTGGTCTTGCATAGAACTAAGTTTACTCTCGCACAGATAATGAAATAATTACACTCCGACTCATAATGTAGAAACTCATCTCAGTCCATCAGTTCGGCGAAAGTGTATGACTGTGTCCCACTAAACCAATTATGGCCATTTATAAGAAAATAAAGCATAAACGCACTCCACGTTCAAGAACAAAATGGATCCAAACTGGCTGGTCTTGCATAGAACTAAGTTTACTCTCGCACAGATAATGAAATAATTACACTCCGACTCATAATGTAGAAACTCATCTCAGTCCATCAGTTCGGCGAAAGTGTATGACTGTGTCCCACTAAACCAATTATGGCCATTTATAAGAAAATAAAGCTTAAACGCACTCCACGTTCAAGAACAAAATGGATCCAAACTGGCTGGTCTTGCATAGAACTAAGTTTACTCTCGCACAGATAATGAAATAATTACACTCCGACTCATAATGTAGAAACTCATCTCAGTCCATCAGTTCGGCGAAAGTGTATGACTGTGTCCCACTAAACCAATTATGGCCATTTATAAGAAAATAAAGCTTAAACGCACTCCACGTTCAAGAACAAAATGGATCCAAACTGGCTGGTCTTGCATAGAACTAAGTTTACTCTCGCACAGATAATGAAATAATTACACTCCCACTCATAATGTAGAAACTCATCTCAGTCCATCAGTTCGGCGAAAGTGTATGACTGTGTCCCACTAAACCAATTATGGCCATTTATAAGAAAATAAAGCTTAAACGCACTCCACGTTCAAGAACAAAATGGATCCAAACTGGCTGGTCTTGCATAGAACTAAGTTTACTCTCGCACAGATAATGAAATAATTACACTCCGACTCATAATGTAGAAACTCATCTCAGTCCATCAGTTCGGCGAAAGTGTATGACTGTGTCCCACTAAACCAATTATGGCCATTTATAAGAAAATAAAGCTTAAACGCACTCCACGTTCAAGAACAAAATGGATCCAAACTGGCTGGTCTTGCATAGAACCAAGTTTACTCTCGCACAGATAATGAAATAATTACACTCCGACTCATAATGTAGAAACTCATCTCAGTCCACCAGTTCGGCGAAAGTGTATGACTGTGTCCCACTAAACCAATTATGGCCATTTATAAGAAAATAAAGCTTAAACGCACTCCACGTTCAAGAACAAAATGGATCCAAACTGGCTGGTCTTGCATAGAACTAAGTTTACTCTCGCACAGATAATGAAATAATTACACTCCCACTCATAATGTAGAAACTCATCTCAGTCCATCAGTTCGGCGAAAGTGTATGACTGTGTCCCACTAAACCAATTATGGCCATTTATAAGAAAATAAAGCTTAAACGCACTCCACGTTCAAGAACAAAATGGATCCAAACTGGCTGGTCTTGCATAGAACTAAGTTTACTCTCGCACAGATAATGAAATAATTACACTCCGACTCATAATGTAGAAACTCATCTCAGTCCATCAGTTCGGCGAAAGTGTATGACTGTGTCCCACTAAACCAATTATGGCCATTTATAAGAAAATAAAGCTTAAACGCACTCCACGTTCAAGAACAAAATGGATCCAAACTGGCTGGTCTTGCATAGAACTAAGTTTACTCTCGCACAGATAATGAAATAATTACACTCCCACTCATAATGTAGAAACTCATCTCAGTCCATCAGTTCGGCGAAAGTGTATGACTGTGTCCCACTAAACCAATTATGGCCATTTATAAGAAAATAAAGCTTAAACGCACTCCACGTTCAAGAACAAAATGGATCCAAACTGGCTGGTCTTGCATAGAACTAAGTTTACTCTCGCACAGATAATGAAATAATTACACTCCGACTCATAATGTAGAAACTCATCTCAGTCCATCAGTTCGGCGAAAGTGTATGACTGTGTCCCACTAAACCAATTATGGCCATTTATAAGAAAATAAAGCTTAAACGCACTCCACGTTCAAGAACAAAATGGATCCAAACTGGCTGGTCTTGCATAGAACTAAGTTTACTCTCGCACAGATAATGAAATAATTACACTCCCACCCATAATGTAGAAACTCATCTCAGTCCATCAGTTCGGCGGAAGTGTGTGACTGTGTCCCACTAAACCAATTATGACCATTTATAAGAAAATAAAGCTTAAACGCACTCCACGTTCAAGAACAAAATGGATCCAAACTGGCTGGTCTTGCATAGAACTAAGTTTACTCTCGCACAGATAATGAAATAATTACACTCCGACTCATAATGTAGAAACTCATCTCAGTCCATCAGTTCGGCGAAAGTGTATGACTGTGTCCCACTAAACCAATTATGGCCATTTATAAGAAAATAAAGCTTAAACGCACTCCACGTTCAAGAACAAAATGGATCCAAACTGGCTGGTCTTGCATAGAACTAAGTTTACTCTCGCACAGATAATGAAATAATTACACTCCGACTCATAATGTAGAAACTCATCTCAGTCCATCAGTTCGGCGAAAGTGTATGACTGTGTCCCACTAAACCAATTATGGCCATTTATAAGAAAATAAAGCTTAAACGCACTCCACGTTCAAGAACAAAATGGATCCAAACTGGCTGGTCTTGCATAGAACTAAGTTTACTCTCGCACAGATAATGAAATAATTACACTCCCACTCATAATGTAGAAACTCATCTCAGTCCATCAGTTCGGCGAAAGTGTATGACTGTGTCCCACTAAACCAATTATGGCCATTTATAAGAAAATAAAGCTTAAACGCACTCCACGTTCAAGAACAAAATGGATCCAAACTGGCTGGTCTTGCATAGAACTAAGTTTACTCTCGCACAGATAATGAAATAATTACACTCCGACTCATAATGTAGAAACTCATCTCAGTCCATCAGTTCGGCGAAAGTGTACGACTGTGTCCCACTAAACCAATTATGGCCATTTATAAGAAAATAAAGCTTAAACGCACTCCACGTTCAAGAACAAAATGGATCCAAACTGGCTGGTCTTGCATAGAACTAAGTTTACTCTCGCACAGATAATGAAATAATTACACTCCCACTCATAATGTAGAAACTCATCTCAGTCCATCAGTTCGGCGAAAGTGTATGACTCTGTCCCACTAAACCAATTATGGCCATTTATAAGAAAATAAAGCTTAAACGCACTCCACGTTCAAGAACAAAATGGATCCAAACTGGCTGGTCTTGCATAGAACTAAGTTTACTCTCGCACAGATAATGAAATAATTACACTCCGACTCATAATGTAGAAACTCATCTCAGTCCATCAGTTCGGCGGAAGTGTATGACTGTGTCCCACTAAACCAATTATGACCATTTATAAGAAAATAAAGCTTAAACGCACTCCACGTTCAAGAACAAAATGGATCCAAACTGGCTGGTCTTGCATAGAACTAAGTTTACTCTCGCACAGATAATGAAATAATTACACTCCCACTCATAATGTAGAAACTCATCTCAGTCCATCAGTTCGGCGAAAGTGTATGACTCTGTCCCACTAAACCAATTATGGCCATTTATAAGAAAATAAAGCTTAAACGCACTCCACGTTCAAGAACAAAATGGATCCAAACTGGCTGGTCTTGCATAGAACTAAGTTTACTCTCGCACAGATAATGAAATAATTACACTCCCACTCATAATGTAGAAACTCATCTCAGTCCATCAGTTCGGCGAAAGTGTATGACTGTGTCCCACTAAACCAATTATGGCCATTTATAAGAAAATAAAGCTTAAACGCACTCCACGTTCAAGAACAAAATGGATCCAAACTGGCTGGTCTTGCATAGAACTAAGTTTACTCTCGCACAGATAATGAAATAATTACACTCCGACTCATAATGTAGAAACTCATCTCAGTCCATCAGTTCGGCGGAAGTGTATGACTGTGTCCCACTAAACCAATTATGGCCATTTATAAGAAAATAAAGCTTAAACGCACTCCACGTTCAAGAACAAAATGGATCCAAACTGGCTGGTCTTGCATAGAACTAAGTTTACTCTCGCACAGATAATGAAATAATTACACTCCCACTCATAATGTAGAAACTCATCTCAGTCCATCAGTTCGGCGAAAGTGTATGACTGTGTCCCACTAAACCAATTATGGCCATTTATAAGAAAATAAAGCTTAAACGCACTCCACGTTCAAGAACAAAATGGATCCAAACTGGCTGGTCTTGCATAGAACTAAGTTTACTCTCGCACAGATAATGAAATAATTACACTCCGACTCATAATGTAGAAACTCATCTCAGTCCATCAGTTCGGCGAAAGTGTATGACTGTGTCCCACTAAACCAATTATGGCCATTTATAAGAAAATAAAGCTTAAACGCACTCCACGTTCAAGAACAAAATGGATCCAAACTGGCTGGTCTTGCATAGAACTAAGTTTACTCTCGCACAGATAATGAAATAATTACACTCCGACTCATAATGTAGAAACTCATCTCAGTCCATCAGTTCGGCGGAAGTGTATGACTGTGTCCCACTAAACCAATTATGGCCATTTATAAGAAAATAAAGCTTAAACGCACTCCACGTTCAAGAACAAAATGGATCCAAACTGGCTGGTCTTGCATAGAACTAAGTTTACTCTCGCACAGATAATGAAATAATTACACTCCGACTCATAATGTAGAAACTCATCTCAGTCCATCAGTTCGGCGAAAGTGTATGACTGTGTCCCACTAAACCAATTATGGCCATTTATAAGAAAATAAAGCTTAAACGCACTCCACGTTCAAGAACAAAATGGATCCAAACTGGCTGGTCTTGCATAGAACTAAGTTTACTCTCGCACAGATAATGAAATAATTACACTCCCACTCATAATGTAGAAACTCATCTCAGTCCATCAGTTCGGCGAAAGTGTATGACTGTGTCCCACTAAACCAATTATGGCCATTTATAAGAAAATAAAGCTTAAACGCACTCCACGTTCAAGAACAAAATGGATCCAAACTGGCTGGTCTTGCATAGAACTAAGTTTACTCTCGCACAGATAATGAAATAATTACACTCCCACTCATAATGTAGAAACTCATCTCAGTCCATCAGTTCGGCGAAAGTGTATGACTGTGTCCCACTAAACCAATTATGGCCATTTATAAGAAAATAAAGCTTAAACGCACTCCACGTTCAGGCTTTATACCAAGCTTTGACAGAAGCGATGACAGCTGTGGTGCGTTATTTGATTTATTTTACCTGTCATTTAAGCTACACCTGTCAGCATTTCCAGCGTTTTATCTTACTTTATGGTTTTACATGTATGTTAAACTCTTATACTTTATACAAATATTTTATACAGGCTATACATCCGGGATTACCCCGGGTGTGAAAAAATTAGGATATACCGTAATCATCATCGTCATCATTGCAAGGATTAAACCATGGTTTAAGATGGTTTGTTCCGGTCTCAAACAGTCAAAGAGTCTAGAGCTGGTCACTCCAGCGCTTCCTCGGACGTCCCACACTTCTCCGTCCCTCCGGTTTATAGTTCCATAGTTGTTTGGGGATGCGGCAGTAATCCATTCGGCAAAGATGTTGCCACCAAATCATCCGATACGGGGCAATCCTGTCGAGTATACTCATAATATTCAGTTTCTGCCGTATATCTGTGTTTCTTCTATGATCATGGAGAGTTAACCCTGCCACGTGCCTGAGAAATCTCATTTCAGCCGCTTGGATGCGACTGGTCTGGCCTTTCGTTAAAGTCCAATTCTCAAACTCATAAAGAAGTGTGGGAAGAGCCATTACCTTGTAGAATTTTAGGCGTGTTCCTTTACTTGCCTTTACTTGCTGAGTTAAGGGTTCGCCTAATGGTCCCGCACATAAGGTTGACCTTATGCAACTTATTCACAACGTCGTTGCTTGCATTATAAGACACTGTAGCCCAGGTATTTAAAATTGCTAACTTGTTCCAGGACAGTACCATCTACAACAATTTTTGCTCGTACGGGATCAATTCCACGAAAAGCCATTACCTTGGTCTTAAGCGTGGATATTTGTAATCCAGTGTTTTTTTCAGATTTTATTTAATAAATGTATACCCATCTGCAAACTGTTTTCCAAATCCGACAGAATAGCCTGATCGTCCGCAAACAACAAACTGTCAACTGCAGAGTTACCAATCATAAAATGCTCCGGAAGACACATCTGCCAGTTTAAAATTAGATTATACAATATTTATTGTTATTAACAAAAATACAAGACACGGAAGAAATATCAAAATAATGATGTGACCTTGTTAAAATAATTTGTATTCATTAACACGTTTCAAATAGATGAGTTTAGTGTGTCTGAAATGACGTAATACTAACGCTGCATTTTGAAATTTTATGCAATCATTAGTAAGTTTAGTATTACTTGAATTAGAATAGACTCAAGTTTTGTATGGTGTAGTAACAGAAATTGTATAAAACTTGACGTTAATATAATTTGTCTGTCATTTGTTTGCTTTAATCAACATCAGACAAGAAATCTTAAGTTGCTTAGTAAGGCGAAATGATGAACTAGTTGTTGCAAAGTTTAGTACGTATTGCGTCAAAGAGAGTCAACTTTGACAAAACCGCCATAAGATGGTGGTATTAATTTAATTTTGAGCGAACACTCCGTAGCGTCTGCTTCCACGATCTGTTCATTCGTCAGCAGCAACAACCACACTTTGGAATAGCAACTTCAGTATAATCAACTGCTCAAGTGTATCTATATGTAAGTCTATAATGCATCCACTGTATTAATGTTCTTTCAAATGGCATTCTGTAGTGCTGTTGGTAATAATACAGTATAAAAAATAAGTAAAACAGAACATTTTGTATAATATTATTTATAATATAATATAATATGGTGTTATATTAGCAGACTTGTTCTCTGCTACCTCAAATTATGGAAGTCACCTTAAACACCCAGCAATAAATGTCAGCTACTGAAGTTTTCCACTAATTAACACAATAATCACTTTTCACGATATTAATTGATGACTCGTTGGGCACTTGGTGAAACATATTAATACAAAGGTTTTGTAAAATATATAAAAACACTTGGTAAGTATCACAAATTTTTGTAATTAACTCTGACAGCTGTTTCGACTATCTAAGCCATTGTCAAAGAGGCGAGTGAATGAAATTACTGAACACAGGATGTTAGTGGAGTGTAGGTGGTGAACATCTGTTTAGGGCGTATTTGGAACATCTGTGTTATAATGGCGAGGGGGGTGAGCAAGAGACAAGGGAAGGTCAGGTGTCTTTAAAAACTAAAATAACAAAATTTAACCAATGAGCAGACTGAATTTTGTGTATCCCCTTTATTAAAATCTGTTATTTAGTTTAGTATATTTTATATTATTTTGATTGATCATCATTATTTTAAATTTTGCATTCATTTTATATTTAGTTCAGTTAATTTTATATTTTGCATTCATGATTGTATTTAGTTTTTAAAGACACCTGACCTTCCCTTGTCTCTTGCTCACCCCCCTCGCCATCACAACACATATGTTCCAGATACGCCCTAAACAAATGTTCACCACCTACATTCCACTAACATCCTGTGTTCAGTAATTTCATTCACTCGCCTCTTTGACAATGGCTTAGATAGTCGAAACAGCTGTCAGAGTTAATTAAAAAAATTTGTGAAACTTACCAAGTGTTTTTATATATTTTACAAAACCTTTGTACAATCACTTTTCACTAATCCGCAACAATCACTTGATCCACACTAGTAAAATCGCCAGGTGAAACTGAACTGATCCGCTTCAAAATCCAGAATTTATATCTCATTGATGTTCCAGAATATTGAACATTACTGATTCTCTTTTTCATAGTGTAAGGACCTTCCCAGTCAGTTTAGTTCTTGTCAACAACGTCTCATGTAATGTCCTCTTCAGTAACTTCTTACCCGCGCACTTCCTTTAAACTCGGCAACAAACAAGTGCTTTCCTCTGATATACGAGGCTTATCCAGAAAGTAAGTACCATCTGCGCATATATCGCGCGCATATTGTAGTACGAAGGTTGCGCATGCGTAGTTACTTCCTTCTATTCGACGACGAAGTAGCCAAGCTATATTGTTTGTGTACGTTCCGATTTACGTTTACTACACACCGGTAATAATCATTTTTAAAACAATCGATCGGCCCGCCAGTTGTGAAATAAGAAGAGTTATTAGGTTTTTGATTGTGCGAGAAATCTTCGTCCTTATGAAATTCATCGTGAGATTTGTGAAGTTTATGGACAGAATGCGATTAGTGAAGGTATGGTGAGAAAGTGGGTTAGGCTGTTTAACGATGGAAGAGAAAATGTTCACGACGAGGAGCGTACCGCATACCGGACGTGTAACGACGGCCCTTGTTGATTCATTTCGTTGGAAACAATTCAGTCATCCTACTTACAGTCCAGGTTTGGCTCCTAGCGATTTCCATTTGTTTTTGCATCTGAAGAAATTTCTTGCCGGCTAGAAGTTTGAAAGTGATGATGAGATAAAGAGAAACGTCCAGCAGTGGTTGAAGTCGCAGGCGGCCGAATTCTTTGAAGCGGGCATATTAAAATTAATGCCAAGATACGACAAATGTCTCAACTTGCATGGAGACTATGTAGAAACGTAGATTAAGGAATGCAGAATTTTTGAAAAATAAATGAATTCGAAAATAATTTGTATCATTTTCTTAATGCCCAAACGGTACTTACTTTCTGGATCAGGTTAGTACATATTAGGTTTTCCAATCACTTCTGTCATTCAGATTGGTACCTCGTGTAGTTGTTCTTCCTTTTCCACATGCAACAATAGTTCCTCTCCTCCACACGTCTTGACTTCTTCTTTGAATGCTGTCACTTGATAATCAGATGGTTGGTTGACCACTTTAGCCATCTTAACTTTACAAACCCTCAGTATATTCTCTCTTAAGTCCACAACAAACTTTATACATTCATAATGTCATTGCCAGGAATCACTTCAATAACAATGTCTGCAACAAGCATTTGGTGGCTGAACTCGAGGAGACTCAGGTTTATGTCTACCTTTTCTAACACTTTGACGGGGCGTCCAGTCACAGTCTGTATATTACAAGAGCTAAACTGAGGCCGGCAGTGGCTGACTGTGGACACTGTTTTGCCCGTGTCAATTGTAACTGATGCTGGTTTACCTTCCGGGATATGAACTGCTGTAACTGCAGGCAATGAGACTCTCCATTATCTTATTTTCTGTGTCGTTTTCTGTCTTTTCGCATTGGCACTGACTCCTCAGCTATGTGCTTTCATGGCTGCGTTTTCATTAACTGCTCGACTTTACTTCTAATATTTTATCTAATATTGTCAATGGTCTCTTCTACTCCAGCTATTTTTTTTTTTTGACATAGCTTCTTTAACTTCAGATATTTTGTTTGACGTAATTTCTTTTAATTTTTAAAACAGATTTCTCTAATGTAGATAATCTTAGTTCTTGGCCAGTCAGATCACCTCACTGTGCGACTGAGCCACTTCAAAATCCAGAATTTATATCTCCACCATAATATAATATATATTACACACGTATGTATATTATAATATTTTGTATTTTGGTGTCTATATATTGTAAGAATATTTCCGCTATTATGCTAGATAATGGAGATCCCATTGCCAATCCTTCTTGTTGTTGATAAATTTTGCTATAGAATTCAAAGTAATTTTGTTTTAGTATTAGTTGGAGGCTATTTTTTATTTCAGTTATATTTTGTGTGTCTTCATTTTGTTCTTTAAGTTTGTTTATTATTATGTCTATTGTTTCATCAATTGGAATGTTGGTGTACATATTTGTGATGTCATATGATGTGGAATATGTGTTTTCATCTATATTTATTACTTTTAGTTTGTCTACTAATTCGTACGTATTTTTTATGTTGTGATAATTATTTGTTAGATGGTTACTTTTTAGTTTTTGTGCTATTATTTTAGCTATTTTGTATGTAGGCGCTATTTTGAAGTTGATTAATGGCCGTATTGGGTTGTTTAATTTGTGTATTTTTATTAGGCTATTCATTTTAGGTGGTTCTAGATTATTATTTATATATATATATGTCTGTATTTTTATTGTTGAAAATGATTTTAGCTGTTTTTATTAGTTTTATTGTTTGTTAAAATATTTTTCTGTTGGGTCTTTATTTAATTGTATATAATATAATAATCATCATAATAATCATTGTATATGGAGCGGTCGTGGCGTAGTGACTAGCGTGTGGCGCTGCTACGCTGTCGGCGCAGGTTCAATTCCCGCCGGGGCCATCTGATTTAGATACGACCGTTCCCCCTCGCAAGGCAATGGCAAACCAGCGAGAGGTATCCTGCTTAGATAAACCTTCCCCAACTATGCCGTTCGGATCCGGCGTTAAACTGTAGGTCCCATATACCTGTGAGAGACTCAGTACCACACGCACCACGGGTATATGCGGGGAGGGTACTAACCAGTCGAAAGGCTGAAGGACTACGAACGAATATAATAATAATAATATATATTATTTAATTGTATATATATATTTTATTATTGTCTGATAATATTACCGTTTCACGCATAGTAATTTATTTAATAGTATTTTCGAGGAACATTGGACACAAATATAGGAGCAACACTTCGAACTCAAATATTTTATGATAATATTTTGAAGTGAATCTACAAGCAGTTTGAAAAGATACTGTAAATTAATATGTAATGAAATGTTATGCACATGAATATTATAATGGCATTAACACAATTAATTAATGGAAGGGTACCTTTTTGTAATTTCAGTTGTTATACATCAAGGTTAGGCATAACTTAGTGGTAAAATGCAGAAACACTTTTACACTGCTGACATTATTATTAAGTACAAGTTGGCTTGACCTACTAGTGATTGAAGTCCAGTTTGTAACGTTGACCAGTATACACCAGTTTAATGAATATGATTTACTGTAATTACATATGTACATTTACAAACTTATCATTTACGGCAAAATATATATTAACATGTCTTATAGTTAATACTTAATGTATCAGTATCGAAGCTTTATTGTTCTATTTAAAACCCCCAATACAGTTTTTATTATTGTCAATGGCATTGCACTACCAATTGGCATTATTTTGTAACACTGCTGGTCACCAAATTTGTGCGAAATGGTGAACAGTAAGTTCAAGGAAAAAACGTATTACCAGGGTAATTTGAAGAGTCGAAGCAAGTTTCTTCTAATAATAATTTTGTTTTTCCCCACACCCATAAAGAAGTGTGGGAAGGGCCATCACCTTGTAGAATTTTAGGCGCGTCCCTTTACTTGCTGACTTAAGAGTTTGCCTAATGGTCCCGCACATAAGGTTGAACTTATGCAACTTGTGCACCACGTCGTTCCCTGCATAATGAGACACACTGTAGCCCAGGTATTCAAAATTGCTAACTTGTTCCAGGACAGTACCATCTGTGTGTAACTCATACAGTAATTCAATAACAGAATACTACAAATTGACTTATTATAGTAAACGTGTGGTAATAACATTTTACCAAAACAATCTTCACGAGTCCTCAGTGGCCAAAAGTCTATAGTCAGTGACGAATTTTTTGACAAAACGTAGTGATGGTTTTCGTCAAATATTGTTTTATTAAAAGAGTAATATGTATCTGGAGTTACTAAAACTACGGAAAACTTTGCTTAATTAAATTGAGATCAATGCTAGCGAAGAATAATATTTGGGCATTTGATCAGCATTTTAAAGGCCATTGTGTTACTATCAAACCAAAATTACGTAATTTTATTAAGTTTAATGTATGTTTAATAATTCAAAGGTGTGAAATGATGTTAAAGCAATACTAATTTCTATATTCGTGCTTTCTACATTTTTTTTTGTTTTGGCCATCTAAGGACCACATGCCAATTTCAATTCTTTATTCTTTGTTCTTTTCTTGTCTCCAATATTTTTGCATCTTTTCTCTGTATCTCTTCTTTCTGTCTTCAATCCACTTTGAACCTGCGTTTTTCTCTCTAAATACCCTGGACTCCTTCCATATTTAATACTTTTGACAGAAACATCTTTTCTTCTAATTGATTCTTCTGGTGTATATTACTTTTTTCTAAATCCTTTTGGACTTCTTTACTCCAACTTGATGTAGATTTCTTCCTCCACAGATATTTGAAGATCTGCTTTGTTAACGTATTGCCGTCCATTCTATATAAATGTCCAAAAAATAGTAGTCTTATTTGTCTCATTTTTCTGTGTTATTTTTTATGCTTTGATATATTTCATCATTACTTTTTAATTTCCAACTTTCTAAAGTTTTTTGTGAGCCTAATACTTTCCTAATATTTATCTTCTCAATGTTTCTAGTTTGTCTAAATTATAATTCAATGCTAGATATTCACTTAGGCATTCTGGCTTCACTACTGTATTGTACTGCCTTATTTTCGCATATATAGATATGCATTTTTCATTGTAAAAATCTACTTTATTATATATTGCTTTCTACTAAATTATATTCAAAGTTCATTGCAAATAAGGTGCTGCATGCTTAGAACACACGTCATATATACTAGAACACGAATAATGTTTGATTTTAAAATAACATTTTGTTGCGGTGCAAAAGACATAGAAGTACAGACTGTTGAAGGTGGTATTCAGAGTTGAAAAGCCTGTGTTTACTTAGTGGCTCATTGACGAGGTAATGGCTACTCTGATATCGCTCCTGTGTGTGCCTTAACTTTCAGTTGACTTAAGCTATTGCCTCACGTTTCTCTGCCTTCCCGTGCGTGACTCTTACGCCTTTGGAGCTTTTCTCCGTCCGTTTCATTTTACATTGTTCTTTTTACTGTGCCGTTTACTTTTGAAGTTTCTACACTTTCGATTGAATATGCCAAGAAAACGCATTTACGTAAGATTTTAGTTTTTTTTTAGAGCTTGGTCGCCGCTAACCTTATTCTTAATTCTATTTTCTATCTATTTTCTCAATTACCTAAAAATATATAATTGTTCTATGTATAGATAATACGTATAGATACGTATTAGTATAAATAATATATGTATTCATAAATACGTTTCCTTGGCTTATACACACTCATTTCCAAATTCACGTTTGCCTTCGAAAGTGTAGAAACTTCAAAAGTGAGTGACACAGTAAAAAAAAAAACCATAAATCTCTTTTAACGGTATGTACTTTTCTGTTTTTATTTGTATTATATTCAACTCGTAAAGGCTTTGCAAAACTACGTGAGGGTAAGACGAATTTATGTTAATTTAAAAAAAAATAACTCGAAAGGCATGTTTTAAATGGTATCCAAGTCACTTATTGACAAAATCTGTATATTTACCTTATTTCTTCCGTCGTGTGACTTCGTTTTGCGTTTTGATTTGATTTGACGCGTTTCGAGACATATGTCTCGTCATCAGAAATAAATAAAATAAAAATTCACTCTTGCGAGGTCGTTACATATTAAAATACAAATACTCGAAAACGATTACACACATACCCGCTTTACTTGAGTGCGCACTCAAGTCGGACCGATCGGACACTGATTATCAATAGCTACCGTGTAGACAGGTTTATTGCGGTATCGTAGAGCGGGTTTGATTTAAAATTTAAATGATCGTTTAACACGAAGTCACGACTGTGTGCGTCATTGTACGCCCTATATATCTCAAATTCTTCCAAGGCGTTCATGTAAGTGCCTTTATTACAAAAATGCATGGGTTTAAAGTAAGAGACACGCACGGGAAGGCAGAGAAACGTGAGGCAATAGCTTAACGAAGTCACACGACGGAAGAAATAAGGTAAATATTATACAAAAAATAACTCGATTATTTTTACTTTTCTTATTTGTTTCTCTTTGACGTTTCTTGATCGTATTCCTCTTTCCTAAAAACACTCAAGTGTGTAGTTGGTTACTGAGGCATGCAAATTACTAGACTTAAGGCCAGTTTCCTTAACTATTTGTAGGCTTTCATCAGTAACTGCACAGTAGGGCCAACTTGTAATCCAGTTTCTTCTGTACTATCTATGATCATTGTTCTTATCTTTAAACATTCAATTAGGAAATACCCTGGAATTTGTCGACTATACTAGTAAGGCTTTTACATCATGTGTTTTTTTCATTGTACTAGTGCACAGTTTATTAATTCAGACTTGTTGGGAATTTAATTGAGAAAGTTGTGTTAGTGGTTATAATCACAAAAAGAATAATCGCTGTTGCACACCACTATAGAAAATTTTTCTATAGTGGTGTGCAACAGTGATTATTCTGTTTCAGACTTGTTGGTTGGGCAGATTTTAATTCCATGTTTCTTAAGGAAATGGAAGTATGGTGATGGCAAAAAAAATCGTGTTCGAGATTATTGCAGATTCTGATTGTACTACACTCAAAACATGAAAAAAAGTCATTTTCCGAAAAGTGTCTGTGTGTGTGTCTGTCTGTGTGTCTGTCTGTCTATAGATATTTTATGGCAAACGATAACAGCCGCAAATTCAAACAGAATCAAATAATATTTGCATGCAGCCCTGATTTGTAGAGTACTCAAGACCTATTGTTTTTGGTGAAGATCGGTTAAGGGAAAGGGGTAATTTACCTGCAACGGTTTTTTTTTAATTAAGGGTAATTTTTTTCTATGTCAACCGATAACAGCCGCAAATTTATACAGAATCTACTACTCTTTTGCATACAGCCCTGAATTGTAGAGTTCTCAAGACCTGTTGTTTCTGGTGAAGATCGGTTAAGGGAAAGGGGTAGTTTACCAGCAAGGTTTCATGTTTTAAAAAGGGTATTTTCTATGGCAAACGATAACAGCCGCAAATTCAAACAGAATCTACTACTCTTTTGCATACAGCCCTGAATTGTAGAGTATTCAAGACCTGTTGTTTTCGGAGAAGATCGGTTAAAGGAAAGGGGTAGTTTACCAGCAGCGTTTTTTTTTTAATCAAGGGTAATTTTTTTTTGGCAAACGATAACAGCCGCAAATTCAAACAGAATCAAATAACGTTTCGCATAAAGCCCTGAATTGTAGAGTTCTCAAGATCTTTTGGTTTTGGTGAAGATCGGTTAAGGGAATAGGGTAGTTTACCAGCAACATTTTATGTTTTAACAAGGGTAATTTTTTCTATGACGAACGGTAACTGCCGCATATTCAAACAGAATCAAATAATTTTTTGCATACAGCCCTGAATTGTAGAGTACTCAAGACCTGTTGTTTTCGGAGAAGATCGGTTAAGGGAAAAGGGTAGTTTACCTGAAGCATTTTTTTATCAAGGGTAATTTTTTTGGCAAACGATAACAGCCGCAAATTCAAACGGAATCAAATAATGTTTTGTATACAGCCCTAAATTGTAGAGTTCTCATGACCTTTTGGTTTTGGTGAAGATCGGTTAAGGGAATAGGGTAGTTTACCTGCAACATTTTATGTTTTAACAAGGGCAATTTTTTCTATGACGAACGGTAACTGCCGCATATTCAAACAGAATCAAATAATTTTTTGCATACATCCCTGAATTGTAGTGATCTCAAGGCCTTTTGATTTTGGTGAAGATCGGTTAAGGGGAAGGGGTAGTTTACATGCAACCTTTTACGTTTAACAACAGTAAAGTACTTGAAAATTCATTTAAACTTTTTCAAACAATGGTAATTGTTAAAAATAAAATAATTTTGTTCCCATTCAATAAAATTATAATTTTTTCATTTTAATGTAAATCATGTATAAGAGAAAATATATCGTTCGTGGCAGGCAAGCATATCTCAATAACATTACATTATGTAATGTTTACGTTTCCATTTTATTATTATGATTACAGCAATAAAAAGGCAGGGAACACACAAAATTCGCGTTATTTCTGGCCTCACTCATGTTTATTTTCTTACATTTGCACGCTTTTTAAATGGAAAGTGCCGAAACCCACACCAACATAACGCGTGCAAGCCGAAAAATTGTCCAGCGTGGATAGCGATTTGCTTCCTGTGGATCGCTGGGCAGTGTATCTGCACGTGTTTACAGACGAACGATTCATAGACAGAATCTTCGTCTTTAGGGAATGAACCCTCTGCAAGATGCTGAGGGTCCATGAGTGACTTCGGAGCGCTCCTTCTTTTTCGCGTGTTTGTTCTGTGAAACATACACTGTAGATTCGCAGCTTTAATCTAAGCAACGCTCAATAGGAAATGTTGGAAATTTTTGTCCACAGTGTACCCTCATACACACTAAACCTGCTCTGATATTTTAATTACGGACATCATAATATTAAAACTTTGGAAACTTGAGCACTACTTAATGGAGATCAAACATTAAATTATACAAGCCATTAATTTTATGCATATTTTTTATATATATGTGTACAACGTTATCGGCAACAAAGAAGTAGTTTTTGTTAAAATTCGTTCCCGGGATATTTGGCCGTAGTCCAATGTTTTCTACAAAACCAGGCGTTTCGGCAATGCCATCGACTTCCATCATCAGTGAAAATCGAGTGCAATAACGTGAGGTGGTATACGTTAGTGACCACAGTACTGTGGTTAAGGCTGAAGCAGTAAGTAGAAAGAAGTAGTTTCTATGGTAATATTTTATTTCGAAAATGATTTTAAATATAAATCTTAGAACATGTAAGTTATCTATGGTTCTCCATACCGATATTATAAACTGTTATGTATTCATATACCGTATTTAGTTCATAAAAAGGAATTAAATGTAATCTTGTTAAAGAGAAAATACTCTAAACGCAATATTGCAGTAACACTTTACTTTTTATGAAAGTCAATCAGTCATATTAATATTTCACTCAAATGTGACAAGCCTCTGGTTCTGAAACAACTACATCCAAAAATTTAATCGAATCCCACACACGAGCGGCAACTTGTCCATATGGCTAAATACAGCAGAAGGAGAACCAATACAGACAATATTGACAATAAATAAATAATACTTAAAAAAAATATTTACTTTACTTTGATTGCTATAGCGAAAGAGGCATGTAATGGGAAGAAAAACTGCTGTGTGGCAAAATTAATAAGAATTTAAGAAAAAAGTTGGACAAATGTTATGTGTGGAGCGTTGCTTTATATGGTGCAGAGACATGGATACTGAGGAAGGAGGATGACAAAAGATTAGAAGCATTTGAGACGTGGGTTTGGCGAGCAATGCAAAAAGTGAGGTGGGTTGATAAAGTAAGGAATGATGAAGTTTTAAGAAAAATAGGGAAAGAGGAAAGAATGTTAAAGGTAATAGAAAATAGGCAAAGGAATTGGTTAGGTCATTGTTTAAGAAGAGACTGCTTGCTTACAATTGCCATGGAGGGTGTCATAGAAGGATAAAAATGAAGACAGCGTAGAAGAATGAAGTTAATAGATAGCATTGAAATCAGAGGGTGTTACGAAGAAACGAAAAGACTGATATGCAATAGGACAGCTTGGAGAGCTATTACCATTTGAAGACCTGACTTTGGCCAGAAAACCAAAATAAACTTTACGTAGAACCGAATTAGCCTGTATCCATGATCATAAAATTACTGTGTACGGAACTATTCTGTGAAGACTTAATTAAAAAAAAACTTAAAATTTATTTATATAATAACTCAGATGTGTATAATACTATGAACTACAGAAGAAATAAAATAAAATACATAACACTATGTATTTATGAAGAAATAAAAGAAAGAAGGAAAAGGATACAGGCTGAAAATAGAGCATATGCTTCGTTGACAATTATATTCAGGACAAGGAATATCCACCGTCAGTCTAAGGTCACATTATATAAAGTTATGATTAGACCGGTGGTAACATATGGCAGCGAGACTTGGACTCTGAACAAACAAGCCGCTAACATAGTCAATACATTTTAAAGAATTTTGAGGAGAATATATGGACCAATTCAAGTCAGTGGAGAATGCATCAGAACTAGGAACTATAAAAGCTATATAAAGACAAAGATCTGGCCACCACCATCCGACTGCATAGATTGCAATGGGCAAGACACATCATTAGGAAGGAAGGCAACCGAATACCTAGGGAGGTACTGTTTAGTCAAGTCGAGGGTAGAAGGCCTTTCAGAAGACACAAGCACACGCTGGATTGACTCAGTGGCGAGGGATACTGATATTTTCTTTAAAATAAAACGATGGACATCGATCGCTAAGGGCATGGAAAATTAAGACAGATGATTATTGAGGCTAAGGTTTGACTCCGAACTGTGACGCCATAGAAGAAGGAAAAAAATATAATACTACTGTGTTACAAAGTGGGTATAAAACGTTTGTTGATTTTTCTTGGAAAACCTTTAGACTTTCAAATTTCTCTCCTGAAAATTTGTGTTTTTGAACATAGGCTTGTCATGCTCGAATGTGGCGGTTCACTTTTTGTTGTATTAATATACATTGAAAATAAAGTAATATGCGGGAAGTGTATGTGGTATGTTAAATTTTCCGTCACACATAATTTTACGCTCAGTTTTTTCCTCTTTTTAAGCTGACAGAATTTTCAGTAGAGCGGGTGGTGTGCGCTCGACGTAGATTGAATACCGTCGTGATATTGCGGGCGTGCGCGGGGTTGCTGGCGGCTTGGCATTACATACACACACACACACGCACACGCCCCACCCTCAAATTAACCTTCACACCTCCTCCGCTATACCACCACATATTTAACCACAAATAGATTGTGTCATATAAATCTTGCAAAACTCGTTTGGGGAGTTCACATAACCGCAAGGCCAAGTTCATGTGTACACAGTTTTAAAACTGAAAAATAATTATTTATCCTAAGGTGAATTATTTTAGGTAAATGAAAATTTTAAGTAAGATTAAATATTGTAATTTGTTTTCTGTCATAATGTGAGTCAGACGTTATGTCTCTAATATAAGCGAAGGCTTACATACGCTTTGAATGTTCCGCATTTTGCGTTGCGTTTTCATCGTTTTCTCTTTGGTTGTTTATAAATTAACCAAGATAACAAGAGTAGCTATATATATATTTCATAGTCATCCTCCGCTTCCAACAGTTCATAAAGTAGATAAAGCCTAAGCCGGAACAGTTCTATGGAAATAATGTTACATTTACAGGAAAACATGAATAGTTTAAAAGCTCTAATGTAGTAAAGTACTTGGAATCACAAAAGTAATGTATGCGAATTAGAATGGCAAACAGAAATAACACTGTTTGTGGCTTTCACGGCCGCGGCTTCAATGTTATGAGAACTTCGGCTCGCCGGGCTGTGAGGTCGTGGGCCCGAGGTTGTCTAACGTTTCGGCTGTGCCTTCGACGGCCATCTTCAGTGCAGAAGGCTGCAAAACATTGACAAAGGTTTCGTAGTGTTGATCAATGGTTTCCAGCTTTTTGCACTGAAGATGGCCGTCGAAAGCACAGCCGAAACCTTTGCACCAGACAACCTCGGGCCCACGACCTTACCGACGTTTTCGTAACACAGATATAACAATGTTGCACACCACTATAAATAAAAACTCCCGATTAGCGCTTTCAAGCTTTACAGCTTACCATCTTATCAGAAATATACAATGCTATCGGGAAATATCCGGAATTTTTATTTATAGTGGTGTGCAACAGAGTTATTTATGTTTGTGATTATGCGGACTAGAATGATTGTACGCAAACACACAACAAACAACTAAATGGTTCTACTACAAACGTGAGCTGTTTGCCCTCTCTTTTATGTAATTAAAATTAATAATATTCCACTTAGAAAATAGATACGTAGATTATGTTCCTTCTGCTTGGTTGGTAAGGGCTGCCAATGTAGAGGTGTAAACCTAAAGTACTTTCAATAATTACTTAGCTCTGGACAGTACTTAGGCGCGTGAAAAAATTATAATGAGATTACTCGAGAAAGTTGTACATATAAAAGCAGACTTTAGGTTCACGAAATATTTTTTTGTGAGTAATAACTTTTAAAGTAGGTTTAAGTCACATTCAAGATTCAAATTTAATTTAGAATTATATAAACTTTAATAATGAGGATAATTTACAAAGAGCTATGTTTCAATTACAAGAAGTAGCAACAGAGTACTCACTGACAATTTCAGTAAGAAAGACCAAACCCATGGCCTTTAAAGGTAAATATCCTGTGAGGGCTAAGACAGTTATAAACAACAACACTTTAGAACAAGTGATCAGTTTCAAATATCTCGGATGTGCAGTATGCTATGAATCTGAATATGATATAAGAGAGACGATAAATAAATTTACGAATATTTGTGTTACCATTCGTAGAAATCTTAGAAATAGAACAAGACACAGCACAAAGGTTTAATTTTATAAGACAATTGCAATACCCACATTGATTTATGCAAGTGATGGGTGTGTCATGACAAAAAAGGAAAGAGGCAAGATTCAGAGTGCTGAAGTGCAGTTTCTTCAAAATAAATTATACATTGCAAGATAGAATAAGGATTTAATATTTAAGATCTGAACTTGAAGTAAAGGACATAAATGAAATTATTTCAATTTACAGAAAACAATGGTGGGATTTGAACTATAAAACTATTGGTAGAAGAGACATGGATCGTCCGAGGATGAGATGGGTGCCGGAACAGGTTTATATAACCTAATCCTTGAAGAGAAGAAGAAGAAGAAGAAGAAGAAGAAGAAGAAGAAGAAGAAGAAGAAGAAGAAGAAGAAGAAGAAGAAGAAGAAGAAGAAGAAGAAGAAGAAGATAAATTTTAATCTGTAAAATTAAAGTTGAAACTTAACGTTTAATACTTCTTTTATACAAGTTAGATTAGTGCAAAAATATTTTCCCGCATTTTCTTCTGATGTACGATGTCTAATGCAACAGTACGTCTGGGTACGTTACTGTGCATTGTCGTAATTAGTTAAAAAACTGCTAAATTATAATAAGTAATTATTATTGTCAATATCTGTATTGTAAGCTGTGAGTAACCAGCGAACGCGGACACAAGTCGGTACAGGCATGTCACGCCACACACCAGCTGAGATTGTGCACAGTGTAGTTTATGTGTGTGTTTAAACCAGTAGAACCGGCGTGGCGTCACCCCTGAATAAATGTGAATTAAATAACTAATTTATTTAAATTTTGTTAAGTGCGCGGAAGTTATGACGAAATAAATTACGCCATGTTATTAATAATTAATATAAAGACGCACACATGTGCAAAATTTAGTGCGAAATAAACAATGCATTTACATGCGGTATAAATAAAAGTGAATAATAATTCAAATATGAAAAAAACTCTTAATATACATAATTATACATAGGAAAATTACCGATCGTTTGAACATCGTGTAATAACCAAAAGATTTCGCATGTTGCGAATAAGTTAAAATAAGTCCAAACAAGTAAACGAATCTGTAAAAGGACGCTTAACAAACTGTGACAATCCAAATCGTGTCCAGAATTGTCGAAACATGATTTTTGCGCCCGACATTATAAATAAGCGAAGATCGCAAGCCTCACTCTCAGTCTACTGCAACACATGTGCAGCCGAAGGCTATGTCCGACAGCGTATCATCCAAGGTCGATACCCCAGCGGTATAGAGAAACCATCGGGACTGGACCAGGAGGATCAGACGACGGATTACAGGAGGACCAGAGGACAATGGAGGATCGACGCTGGACAAGGACACAAGACTCAGGATCATGACGAGGAGTACCAGACTATCACCTCATCCAATAATAAGGTGACACAAAACCATGTTACTCGTCAACATGTTTCATGAACAACATAAAAAAAAGAAAAAATATAAACAATTAAAAAGAAACTATGGGAGACTCTATATACTAATTTTTGTAAATATTAATAACTATAAATATTATATTGTTAAATCAGAGTAAGAGAATGTACAATTTTTATAATGATTAAAATGATACAAATAACAGTACTCGCAATAACACATAAAGTCATTTATAAAGAAATAATGGCGTCATAACATAACTTGCAGAATTTTAATTATTTTTGAATATTATAATACAGTATTGATATTTTATTACTTTAATAGTTGATTGATATTTCTTTGATATTTGATTGATATTTACGTACACAAAGTAAAGTACTGATTAAAAGAAATGATAAAATAAATCCATTTTTTTTTTAAAGAATATCAGAGCAAGTCGATAGCACATTTTATATCATATAAACCTATATTTATTTTTGTTTATATTTACATGTAAATTTATATTTGTGTTTGAAATTTATGAATATTTAGGTTAATGATAATTGTATAGTTACAATAATTATGTGTACGCTGAACACACATAGAGGAAAACACATTATGCGAATAATGCTGATGAATTTTAATTCGTAATTTAAAATTTTTATTTAATAAAAATTTAAATCATTTTGCATATTCAATATGATAAAAGATGTGTTATTATTTTAAAAAACAAACAAACATCATTAGGCCTACACCTTTTCTTGTTATACTATATAGTTCGGTGTATGCTTCCGTCGGTGGAACGAAAATGGCCTTTTTTTAATTTTTGTTTTGTTTAGTTTTGTAATAGTGGGGAAAGTTGGCTTTTAGGTTCAAAAAGAAGGAAAAAAAATTTGGTAGCTATACTACAACATCTTGAGGTGCCGCAAAGAGCTTAAAATTTGTAAGAAAATTAAAAAAACTGAAAAATTATAAAGTTTGATAAATAATTTTTTATGGTTTTCTCGTACATATAATGTTACAAAAGATAGTTGTAAATACATATATAAGCATTAGAATTGGAAAAAATTATTAATTACAAAATATAATAATATTAAAAAAATATTTTTTAATATCAAAAAGTTTGTATTTTTGCTAATTTTGAAACTTTTGCGAACATTTTGGTTGTTACAAATAGTAGTAAATAAGGTTGAAATAAAAGCTCGTCAAATCAATTATATATTTTTTTTATTAGAGCACACGTAAAAAAATATCATAATACACTTTTAAAGACATTGAAAGTTCATTCTTTATGATTTAAAAAACCCTTAATAATTACAAATGTTACAGCTGCAAAATGTTTGTTTCTACTTCACTGACACATTAAACTGATTTTTGTATCAAATTTTGGCATGTTCTCACGTGAGTCAATTTTTGCTCTTATATATCCTTCTCTTGCGATTGAACCACAGACATTTTGAGCCGATTCGTTCACCAGTTTCACAGCTCTTTCCACTGCTTGCGTGTGACAAGGAAGCCGGGGAAAGTCGATAAGCGGGTCCACTTTACTATTTGGTTGAGCTTCAGATGTCTTCCGTATAAAGTCTTTGAGAGAGTCAATGGAAACATGTTTTACCAAGGGGGGTTCAGTTACGTCATTTTCAGCCCATGAGATCATGTCGATGTAATCCTTTGCGTCAAAGTTTATCTTTGGATCTTTAAAGTTCCTGACTCCGCCTCTACTTTCTGTTCTTGCTTTTAAAACACGTCGTAAACCAAGTTCTCTTACATTTTTGTGCTGATCACATAGCATGGACAAAAGGAGATTTTCTGCAGCAGCAAAGTACCCATTTCTTTGAATAACCGGGTCTAGAACGTTCTTGAAATCATCAGAGAGATAGCGTGAATATGAGATAAGCTTAAACAGATGTTTGGAACCATAAGTACATGAAGGTTTTAACTTAATGTTAAACCACACAGGTGCATACACTTTCACAATGTACTCAGCCAGAGTCTTAAGGTTTTCAGTTGGATTTTCAATTGCCACATACAATCTAAGTATACGGTTTGCTAATGTAAGCCACCTGGAGTGAGCAAGTTTTCCAGGGTTTCTTAAAGATAAATCTAGTGAGCAATTTTCACTTGATACAGCGATACACATATCCAATAAATACTTCTGATCTGTACTTAAATCATTTATGTTCTCCAAAAGAGGAAGGTTATTTTCAATTGGCAAGAAAGTAACCACAGGAAGATTAGCACAGTTTTCCAGCTGCTGACCTATTTCGCCTTTAAACTCATTGGGTTCCTTCGTTTTACCATCTAAATGACAAAAAAGATGTCGCAAAGGTAGCTCATTTCCATGTAACAAACAAACTAACCATTGTAAAGGTCTTCCTATTTCATTTTCCATCAAAGAAATCACACCATTATTATGTCCAGTGTTTACAACGGTTCCATCACACCCAATAGCAGTAAAGTTCAAAAGTTGTTCGTTGTGTTCTCTATCTTCAAGAAACTCCTGTATACTGTCTGCTATGCCTTTCCAGTGCCAGATTTAGGTGTTACGTGGCCTAAAAACTTCGAGTTTGGTTCCTCTATTAGTGAAACGTGCTCTTCTGAAATAACTTTTTTGTACAACATAATTCGTTTCTTTTCTTGAAGAATTGTTTTGTCTCTTCTTCCATCAAAAAACAATGCAATAGTTAAACTGTTTTTATCTTTCTATTCATATTAAAACGCCTATTTGAAACTTTTATTGCATAATCGAGACACATAAAATTCTTTGAAAAAGTTACAAAAAGTGTGTTTTTATAAAACTTTACCGCTCTTGCGGCACCTCAAGACATAATCCAAAAAGTTAAGAAAAAATTGTATGTCTTTTTTTATATAAAAACTGCTTTTTTGACAGTATTTGAAATTAAAAAAAAATGTTTGACAACTTCTTAAAAAAACTTAAAAATGTAGCGAAAATTGCAATTTTATGAAAATTTATCGTCCTTGCGGCACCTCAAGACGTGCTCCAATATTTTTCATATCTTTTTTTTATCTTATTTACACCAAAAGGCAACTTTTCCGCGCTATTACAAATTAAAAATCCAAACTTGATTTTTTCGTTCCACCCTACCATACCAGTTGTCAACCTATGAAAAAATTGCTAAGTTTGTAAACGGCAGCGTACCTTGCCACAGACTATTTTCTGGGACGTAAAACAATATATGGTAGTGCTACAACAATAGCGTAACTCTCTCGGAAGGTCGAGTCTTTGTTCTCGCAGGAAGATATGGCTGAAGGCTGGACAGGCAGCATCTCACCTCTGCCGTGTTGTGAAGATCATAATGATGATGTCCAAACTTCAAACGAACTCAGAAAAACTGATAAATTTATTTGACATCTGTCAGAAATTCGACGTCCCATTAACGTTGCGTAATTAACAGAGGTTACGTTTATATAAATTTGATTATTGGTTACAACCGTCACTTCAGTCATTGTACATCCAAATTTTAATTGTTAAGAAACAATATTGATGTTTCTTCTGTTTCAGTCATACAGAGATTTGGCTGTATAAAGTGATATTGTTACGACAATTACGTGACGCTCAGTAAAAGTCGAGAGTGTCGTCCTGCACGATTCTCGGCTACCCGAGCAGCTGCAGTGTCTCGGTCAAGGCCGTATACTGAAGCAGCTTTCAGACTGTTAGAGCTCTTGTAACTACACAAATTATGTTGGTACGCGGTCCGGAGTATGGGAAATTATTCCGGAACTTCTGCGGGGATCTATATAAGGGTATACAGCCGCCTTGGTTTTTTACACATGGCGATATTGTACATTATAGTGCAGATCAAACGATTGTTGCGGATTAATGAAACGCGGTTACTGTGTTATAGTTAGTGCCGGAACTCTAATAGTTGACAATTATTATTGGGTGTGGACAAATATAACTTGAATTACTGTATGAAAGTAATTGAAATTGTTGATTTGAAATTCTTATTTTTGACTACTTAAAAATTGGTAATTAGTGACATTATTTCTGTCTTTATTTTGTTTCCACTGTACAATACAATGATCCGTAAGAACCGCCGTAAGGATACTGATACACAAGCCATATTATAAATATAATTGAATGCAAGGAAGACACACAAGACAACATCAGATATTCATTGAAGAGTATTTTGTTAGTTTACACCGTCGTCATGTACAATTACACGATAAGGAACGTCATTCAAAGTTTAAAACGGAAAACGGTCTTCAGTAATCGCATTATACACCGAAGCCTATCCCTGTCTAAACAGGTTAACATAGTAAAAAAGTATTTGATCCTAAATAGAAATTAAATATTTGTTTTAGTTAAATAACACAAATTTTAATGTCTTAAATATGTCATATGAAATTCAATCGCGTAATTGTTTTAATTGAATATAGTTCTTAATAGTATTGTATGTTGCGACTAGGCTACGATTTAATCATGAAACGTCATTATTTTAATACAATGGTATCCTGGTAACAGCAATAATGCAATAATCAACAATTACAAAACAATAATTAATATGGAATTACAGTATTCATTATTAACTTAACGTATTTTACACGGAACGTTATTAAACAACAGAAAGCCATAAGTTAAAGTCTCTATTCCATAAGACCACCATTAAATTATATCTCAGAAAAGTTGTATATATTCCCGTAACAATTTAACTTGTTGTATTTGGTGAGTAGTACAATATTGTTACTACGGTCAACTGATCATCGTATGGTACAGTGGAAACAAAATACAAGACACGAGTTAAGTCACTGATCACCAGCTTTAATTATCACAATGAAACAGTTTGTAATCAACAAGATAGTCTCTTACAACAAATCTAATAAAAATTGTTCACACGCAATACAAATGTCAACTAATATAAAACACAATTGTCCCGCACAATTATAAAACACATAACACTTCGCCACAATACTGCGAACCGCACTCGAATCAATCCCAACTCAAACCTAACTAAGCGCCGCTGAAGTCTTGTATTTATACCCCGTTGAAATATCTAGAACATTCCATTCTACGAGTGAAGAACGCTACTAGAAAACACCAGAAAGTATTTTAATGCGGCCTTACACACAGCGCACGCGGACTGGTGAAACCTTTACCAGTCTCCGCGGACGCGTGACAAGTGTCACGTAATTGTCCTCAATCTCAAAGTAGCAGCAATACGTAGGCGCGCGCGCACACACACACACACACACTACAGCCAGATTCCACTGGAAAAGCCGAGAAACACGTAGAATGTTTTGTAAGGGCGTAACACTTTTTCCGCATTACGTAACAATATTCACTCCACTGTACGAATATTAAAATATTCTGTACTTGAATGAGTAACGTGTATAGGAATATGAATGTAGCCGGTCGGATGCTGATTCAGCGACGCGTTTAAACACGTCGCGCCGCCTTGCAACAAATTACGTGGTAGACAATAATAGCAGGAATTGGAGCATAAATTATAATAATGTAATTCAGACGGAAATGTTGATAATTTTACGCTTTTAAATTTAAAATTGTGTTTCAGCGTGCTACGACGAGACTTGAGAAAGCCTGTTCATACAAAAATACGCATTACTTTTCCTTTTTGCTTTACCTACAACTGAAAGACGTAACATTTTTTTGACAGAACACAAACGGTGTAGACGACGTGCGTCGAACGTAGACTGGAACAGAAATGTTAGTAAACACAGAACTGGGTCGTCAATGTAGACTAGAACAGAAACGTTAGTAAACACAAACTGGGTCGTCAATGTAGACTGGAACAGAAATGTTAGTAAACACAAACTGGGTCGTCAATGTAGACTGGAACAGAAATGTTAGTAAACACAAACTGGGTCGTAAATGTAGACTGGAACAGAAATGTTAGTAAACACAAACTGGGTCGTCAATGTAGACTGGAACAGAAATGTTAGTAAACACAAACTGGGTCGTCAATGTAGACTGGACCAGAAATGTTAGTAAACACAAACTGGGTCGTCAATGTAGACTGGAACAGAAATGTTAGTAAACACAAACTGGGTCGTCAATGTAGACTGGAACAGAAATGTTAGTAAACACAAACTGGGTCGTCAATGTAGACTGGAACAGAAACGTTAGTAAACACAAACTGGGTCGTCAATGTAGACTGGAACAGAAATGTTAGTAAACACAAACCGGGTCGTCAATGTAGACATGGACGTCGCTGTAACAACTGGTGCTAGCTGTTGGCCAATATTGTATCTCTATGCAACATTCTCGCCATATATTGCAGAATAATTGTCTCAGTGTAAAAAGTTACAATTGGATTATCCTCTGTGTTTTACTTGTGTTGAAAATTAAATAAACAATTATTTACAATATGACTTACTTCTTATTTCATCATATTTTTGGTACTTCTGACACTTTTGAAATACTACAAATTTCAAAATAACGGTGAATAGAAATTTGTTTAGACAATACTCTCAGATATCAGATTTTTATACATCTATAAATGTAGTGTAAAAAATATTTAAATAAATATAAAATGACGAACACTAAACCTTGTTTGTTATAAACTTTTGAAATAAAATCTTGTTGCTGAAACGTTTGGTTTTAATGAAAACCTGTGACCACGGCCAAACAGCCCGGCAGATAGTTTAATTTCAAAATCGTCTTCTTTTTCTTCCTCTTCTTCTTCTTTAGCACTACAGCCCAACGTAAGCTCTGGCTTCCAGGCACTAATCTTCCCCAATGTCTTGTATTCATTTTCCTCTCAGTGCAACCACTGACATCCATTATTCTTAGATCTTCCAGCACATCATCCAACCATCTTATTCGAGGTCGCCTCCTCTTTCTGCTTTTATAGACACTTTTTTACCAATTTATTGCAGATTTTTAATCTGTTCGACTAAGCAAACATTGAACAAATTGTCTGACAAAACACAAAAACACCATTGACAGCTCTTCTTACTTTTGTTAACAGATTAAACAGACACACAAATTACAAGACTAAATGGCAAAAACATGTAAGCAAACGAACAAAAGGCACTTCCACTTGCTGCTGGCATGATACAATAAATTCAAAATATTAAACACTGGGCCTATAAGGCAGATATACTGGTTGACATTAACACTTAATGCTGATATGAACACAAAAGATACAAATATTACAGAACAAATAACACAGACATTTCAATACAGGTTACAGAGTACATTATTCATTTAACCGGAAGGGTAAGTCTAACAATTTATGTCTGTTTAGTCTGTAACTGTCTTCACTATTATCTAACAAATTAATTGCTAGGGGGTTTGGATTATTTTCTAATTTAGACATGTGTTTCCTGCAGAGGCGCACGATTTCTTCTTTCACAGTTGGAACTTTTATACTCGGTGTATAAAATTGCTGAAAACAAACCATGGAGCATCGACTATTGATCTTATGTTTTGGACTGAAAGCGCTGTATAATCACGATGTTACTCGTACCAGCAGTATCCCAAAGTTGAATACTGTAAGTCCATACCGGTTTAAGAACTGCTTTATGTATTAAAAGTTTGTTGACAAGACTTAACCGCGATTTTCTGCCCATCAGTCAGTAGATATTTCTGATGTTGAGGATAAGTTCAGTCTTCTTAGAGGTTATGTGTTTCTTCCACGTTAGTCTCCTGTCCAGTTGCATCCCAAGGTACTTAGCACTCCTAGCTTGGGCTATTGGTTGACCATTAGTTGTTACTGGAGGGCAGTTAGCCTTAAGTGTAAATACAGACTTGATTCCTCAGAGTTTTCATTGGAATACGCTGAATATCTATCCACTCTGGGTGACCAGCAATTCTATTCCTTGAGATTTTACGAATATTACAATGTTCTCGTGCTTCAATTGCTCATCTATCCCCTGGTTATTTCTTATTCTCCATTCGTCATCTCCTTTAACCTAGCCTTAAACACGTCTTACAATCTTTCCTTCAAACCTTCTTAGTGCTTGTTCTTTTCTTAGTAATGTCGATGCCTGAACTCCAGAAGTTACAGCCGATCTGATAAGTGTCTTATATTTTTCTTATAACTATATAGGTCAATTTAAACAATAAAAATTATAATACGATTACTTCCAGAAGTCATTATACTTTGATAATACATATAATATTGCACAAAATAAAAATGGAATAAATAAGATAGAAAGTCAGTTATTCGGCATTAGAAGGCACTGAAATTGTAAATTAATATTTTTTGAATTTTATCTGCAGCCTGTCACACTGAAACAAGAGGAAAGCCAAAATGTTATAAAGCATAACAATTGATCGTGTAAGAGAACAGGTTTTGAAAACTACAATGGAAACAACCACTAAACTGTAGTGAAACGTTTCGGAATATCGTAAAACATTGTTGAGAATAAAACTGTAGAGTCAACGCGATTTTAACACATCAGAGTATCAACATTTGTCGGCAGCCATTATGGCTGCTGTTCAGTACTGTTTGTTTGTCCATACCTGACGCTGGGCACACATTTATAATTGTTGTTATTGTTATTGCACCGAGATTAACTTTTACGGCGAAATACGTGTTGGCCGGACTAATTCATTACATTATGTGTTACAATTTACTTCTGTTTGCTTTGTTTATCTAACCCTATGTTTCCATACATTTTTATAATAACGTTATACATACATAACATCGGTTTATAGCCTCTGTCGTCGCTGTCCGATTTCCAGACTTTCTCTCCAATATACTTTTTGTCCTGACAATGTTCTTCTGTCAGATTCCTTGCACTTAGAGCTTTCTGGATACTCTCTCCCCATGATCGTCTGGGTATTCCCCTCTTCCTCTTCTCCGGGGGTAACCATTCCATTATCCTTTTTGGGAACCTTTCTCCTCCCATCCGTTTAACATGTCCAAACCAAATTAACTGTCTTCATTCTATTTCGTCTACTACTGCATGTTTCACATTTATCATTTCTCTAATCTGTTAATTTCTTTTTTCTCTCGCCTGGATACTCTGCATGATCTCATTAGTGCATCAATCTCTACAGCTAGTATTTTCCTTTTGTCCGCTTCTGTCATTCTCCAACTCTCAGCCCCATACAACAGAATACTCTTTATGGTAGTATTGTATATTTGTACTTTCCTTCCTCTAGTTATCTGGTCATACCACCATATAGGCCTACTATTTAGCCTTTTCATAGTCCTCCGTCCCATGCCTACTCTCTCCTTTATTTCATCTGTATCTCTGCCATCCTGCTTTTCCTGTACTGCTAAATAGACTACTTATATGCCTGGAAATTTTCAATTTCTTCAGTATTTTCCAATTAAAAGTTGGTTTCAGTACCTCCCACGCATAAATACTTGGTCCTTTCTAGATTTCTTGACAGTCCCCAGCTCTCGTAATAACGTTATATGATTGTCGTTATAAAGAATTTATGTCCGGGCTGTTTTGCTGTGAACGATTGCTTTGTTCTGTCATTATCTAAACGTTTAGGCCACCCAAAGGAGGGTTTCTTTAGAAGAAAAATGTTTATAAAGGGTGAGAAAAGTGTTTCTCAAAAGGGTGGAGAGCCGAACGTAAACCGAAGTCAAACCAAAGCTCAGAAGAAGGCCTGTGGTGGATGGGCGCAACGTTTTGACAATGACAGAACAAAGCAATCGACTGCGGCCAAACAGCCCTTACATAAGTTCTTTTATCAATGACTCCGGCCAATAAACGTTTCTGTGTAAACATTATGTGTTTTATTATAACAAAAAAACATGTTAAAGCAGTTATTTATTTCTGTTCCTTAAGTGAACTGCTTTTTACAGGACATTATCAGAAATTAGTTTCCTAAACCGTAGCTTGCACAACCGTTTTTGTTCACTCGTTGTCTTCAGATTTGAGAAAATTAATTTAAAAAATCAAGGCTTTTTTTGCAACCAATTTTACCAATAAATGTTTTGCAATTTCGTACCAACAAAACTTTCGTTAATATACTATACAGTATACCAATACAGTTCGTTTCAGTTCGTTAGTGTGTAAACTCACAGTTGCTGTTTTAAACCATGTTTGTTACGTCGCGAAATGCTGTTCATTGTTTCAAATTGGGAACTATGAATATGGTTGTAAAGAGTCTAAAAAAAAAAAAAACAGTGGCGTAGAATTTGGTCTTTGAGGAGGGTCCAGTCGAGTTGGTTTCATACAAAAGAAAAAACAAAGAAGACTAATCAAAATTACTATTTTTAAAGTAGCTGAAAAATGTGTGACAGCATCCAGAAATCAATGTCATTAAAAAAACGGTAATAACACAACAAAAATACGTGATATTAAAACATTGTTTAAAAGATACTTAGTGAATGAATTGAATTTTCTATATTTCGAACGTTTACGCAAGTGCTGTGTAATAAACCTCTTTTTATATTTAGAAAGAGTTACTACTATATTAGCGTACACAACTGAAAAAATGAAAAAATAATAAAGTAGTCTAAAAATTAAGAGATTAACAAAATTTGATTGATGGAATGGTCGCTCGCCACTTGGTAGAACATTTTTCATTAATACTTTATTTCAATAAATAAACACTTGGTATACTCGATTATTTGTAGAAATATACCAAGTGTTTATTTATTCAATTCAAGATTAACAAAGTTCGTCATTTATTAACATTTGAATTCAATAAATAAACACTTGCTGTACTCGATTATTTGTTTTAGATTATCTGTAGAACTATACAAATTGTTTATTTTATCAATTCAAGATTAACAAAGTTCGTCAAATTTTCCGTCCCCCCCCCCCCGTAAATACGCCCCTGTATAAAACAGTATTTTGCTCTTTCGAGATGAGTTTCCATCGGTGACCAGTTTCCAGGCAAGCAGTTTCTGTGGACGACACTTACAGTGTAAACCGCTTCCCTAAAAATATTGAAAGAGTGTCGTAAAGAATCTGTTTTACTCTTCCATAAAGTTAACCAACAATTGTTAGCCGAGGAAGGAGCAGCGATGCACAGTTAGTCGCGGCAGTAAGTTCAGTGAGTTAATCGGATCACTGACAGTGTCAGTGCAGATGACGCCGCCCAACCGTGCTAACGTTGACAACGTCACTGAACTGTTTATAATCAACTCGCACTTATTGATCCGCTAGCGGTCGCTCGGTCGTTTGATAAACTGCTATAGCATCTTTTTCAAACCAGCATTACGCTGGAACAAGCGCGCGCTTTCCTAAACCCAACGCGCTGCCGCCGCTGTTTTCAACAAAGTTATACTGTAATCCAAATTAAGTGGGAATAAAACCTATCAGATTACACACATTCAGCAGCACCGTGTGATTATCATGTTCCACAAAATTAACCTTTTATAGGATAGTAGTATAATAATTTACCACCTGTAAAAATGTTTTTCCTGATTGCTTATTGTTACTATAATTTAGTAGTTCTGGAGCAAGTTAGCAGTTTTGAATACCAGGTCTACAGTGTGTCTTATAATGCAAGCAACGACGTGGTGAACAAGTTGCATAAGTTCAACCTTGTGTGCGGGACCATCAGGCGAACCCTTAAGTCAGCAAGTAAAGGAACATGCCTAAAATTCGACAAGGTGGTGGCTCTTCCCACACTTCTTTATGGGTCTGAGAATTTGACTTTAACGAAAAGGCGGGCCAGTCACATCCAAGCGGCTGAAATGAGATTTCTCAGGCACGTGGCAGGGTATACTCTCCATGATCATAGAAGAAACGCAGATATACGGCAGGAACTTAATATTATGAGTATACTCGACAGGATTGCCCAGTATCGGCTGAATTGTGGGAACATCTTTGCCGAATGGATACATAACTGCCGCATCCCCAAACAACTATGTAACTATAAGCCGAGTGGACGGAGGGGTGTGGGACGTCCGAGGAAGCGCTGGAGTGACCAGATGTAATCTTTGCCTATTTGAGACCGGAACAAACCATTCTTGGTTTAAACCTTGAGGATGATGATGATAATTTAGTAAGTGCTACAGTTAGTGAGTTTAGAACGTGACTACAGTTAAACGCCTCTAAAAGGAAGGGATACAAATTATTGCTTCAAATTTAGCAAGGGCTGGATATCATGTGTCGGTCTAGGACTCAGACAGAAGCTGTACTTACTGCAGTACAGGTAAAAAGCAAAAGAGATCAAATTTGGTTCCTAAACCTTCTTACTTTGCAAGTCACGTTTTGAGCTGTATCACAACAAATAACAGATTTCATTTTTGCTGACTACCCCAATCATTATTTTTATAATAAATTTTTTCATCTTTTACGTTTCTTTAAATGTTCAAAATATTTCTTAAAACTCTTCAGTTAATATAATTTGCTAAAAGTATTTTTATTGTTTAGTGTTTAAATTCTTTAAAGTTTTCAGTGTTTAATTTTGATAATGTGTTCATTCCAATATGTTTAAAACAGTGTATATTTTGTAATTTTAATCAAGTTTACACATTGTGTTATTACTTGTGATCAATAAAAAATATAAAAATTGTTAAAATATAAAAACATTGTTACTAGTAACCTATTATACCACCAATTACTTCTGACTACTTGGCTAAAATCTTTTTCTTAAATGGACTCTTGTATATTTTACCGCTCATTGCCAAAAAATTAAATATTCAGAAAACATATTAGCACCATATACTTATCTCTATATGCCCCAAATACTAAAATGTATAATCACAGGTCAATACAATTACTAGAACCTTATGCCCTATAAAGGGTTAATTACTGCTGAAAGCGTTTTACGGTACACCTACCCAGCCGCGATTAATACCAATTAGCTAGTTATCCTGTTTACTTATTATTATTGTTAGCTGTTGCAAGCACTGGCATTTATAAAACACATTACAACTGACACTAACTTGTTAAAATTCATTCCCTGGCTGTTTGGCCGTGGTCCATTGTTTTCAAATAAAACAGACGTGTCGAAAGTACCATCGACTGCCATCATCAGTGTAAAATTCGAGCTTTGCTAACGTAGGGTGGTACACGTTAGAGACCACAGTGACCACAGCCTTAACCACAATACTGTGGTCACTAACGTCTACCACCCTACGTTAGCAAACCTCGAATTTTACACTGATGATGGCAGTCGATGGTACTTTCGAAACGTCTGTTTTAGTTGAAAACAATGGACCACCGCCAAACAGCCAGGGAACGAATTTTAATAACAATTATTCCGGCCGGGTAAGCCTACGTTGTATATTATGGAACTAACTTGATTCAGAATTACTGCATTACTTAATTACTTACTGAAGTACTGAATTACAGTTATCCTAACTGTCTTACTACTCAGTCGACAAAATTATCTTAGACTAGACAGTTTTAATCTACTTACTATTAAGTCATAAACAAATGACAAACCGTTTAATATACATAATCAGAATTATCACTGTTGCACACCACTATAGAAAAATTATTCCGATTAGCGCTTTCAAGCTTCTCAGCTCATCGTCATATCGGAAATAACAACAAGAGAATAAAACCAAACTATTCACATCCCTACCCGCCCACTGTCCACACACACCCCCGCAAATAAGTCAAATATCCCTTCCCAAACTCCTAGCACTGTCACCTCCGTCTGTACAGTTACATATTTGTCTAGCATATTTCTTGTGTGTGTGTGTGTGTGTGTGTGTGTGTCCATTCTTTTAAAACCTAACGTTGTAAAGCCTTTCTCATTCACACTTGTGGGCGCGGTCACTCACCCTTATTTCAAAAACATCCATATATGCAATTTAATTTTTAATGTTATCTGTCCGTCCTCTATCTTTCACTCCTTAATTATATTATAAAATATTTCTTCATTATCATATTTAGTTTTAGTATTCACTAAATTGTCTAACCCTTTTTCTCTTTCTTTCAATACTTCAAAATCCTCCCTAAGCTACCTTTCAACTGTGTTATTTCCTACTTCTAAAATTTCATAGTCTTCCAAAGAATGAACAAACATATGGTTCTCTTCTATGAAATGTCTTTTTCAATTTTTCTGTAGTAGTGTGCAACAGTGATAATTCTGTTTGTGATTATAACCAGTAACACAACTTTCTTAATTAATCTACATACGGTAATTCTGTAAGGAACACAAAATGACAACAGTTCTGTGCGTCATACAGCCTTACAAGGTGACTCATTATTTACGTCACAATTCCAGGACCTCAAGAAAAATTTTTCTTATAAGTATCGTGTTTAGGTACATCAATAAACAGCTATCAGACTTTACGATACGCGAGCTCGATACCCTGTAAAGTGTTGATAATATCGTTATGTCAAATATATAAAAACTAGAATTATAGTCTTATATTTGATAATAAAGAATATATTACGTTTTGAACATGAATATATTTTTTATTATTCATTACATTGTTCTAACAGTTTTATTATACATTTCTGTCATCTTCAGAAATAGAGTGTACGAACAGTCGTGCAAATTTGGGCGCTGTACCTTTATCTGTTCCTGCAGTCATTTTCGATATTTTGATTATGCGATTGTTTGGCTTCGATCTTTAGTGAATATCGCACATAATGTGACGATTTCATTAAAAAAAAAAAAGTGTTAGTTAATTAAGTTGATAATGTATAGGTTGATAAATTTTAAGTGTTTAATAAAATCTCACATTTTTTTACCTAAAGCTTATTGTAATCATTAAATAATAATAATATTTAAATGAAAGTCTAATAATATATTAAAAGGAATACGAGTGTACAGAAAGGGTAAAGCTTGTTAATTAATCCTGCAGAAACAGGCGCTAACCAGAATCAACTTGTTTTCCGACCCCTTAACTAACTAAAAATAATTGTAAATTGATTATTATTTAAATAATTAAACTAGATCACTATAATGTACTTTGATAGCAATTGTAACTAAGAATCTCTCTACTTAATTATTTAATCTAATTTTAGTCCTTTAAATAAAAAAGAAACTTGGAACTATTTTTATGTTGAGTTGAACCGTCGCGAGATTACTACTCTCACCCCTAACTATTTTCGCCCACTTGCTATGGAGCGGTCAAACAGTAAGCTGTGTACTGCCGATATGTGCAACGTTAACAATAGTTTATTACAAAATGTAATTAATCCGTCAGTTAAGACACAGAGGCATTCTTTTTACTATTAAACAATGTGTTGCGTTAATGTAGTTGAACCGCGACTCATATAAATATGGTGTAAACGAGTGAGAATGAATAACTAAAATTTAGCGCCGGTGACATCTCTTCAAAAATCTTAAAATATAATACTTATGTAATTAAAACTGTGGTAATCCCATGAAGTGAAGTGCTACAATCAAACTATCATGTGAAGTGGATACAGGTGAATGAAACTTTGTGTTAATCATTCAGATCAACGAGCTATTACTATCAGTTAGCCAAGAGCTGAGAACCAGGAGACATCATGATCTAAAAGACTTCAGGACTACACCATTCCCGGATACGAAGGTAATGAGAGATACCTGACCTACTTCAAACATGCTGCAACCGAGGACCTACGACTGGAATAACGCAGGGCTGGAAGACATCCAAAAAGGTGACACGGAGGCAAGCCTTCCGTGCTTATTAAGTACTAAATATTATATTCAACAAAAGACAATTAATTTAACCACATTAAGAGATTTTAAGTAATTGTATAACAGTAATTGTATACTCATAACTTGTATACTTATCCCTAGTAAAAGAGTTATAGCTCTAAACTGTAAAGCCTTATTGTTTAAAAGATTAATAAAGACCATTCTTCAAATGGCAAAATTTTAAAGCTTTATGTGGCGAGGTAACCATTCTTAACGTATTAGAGTAAATCCCGGATCCGTGGACTTAATTAAATTTGATGTACATCTTATTTTAAGGGGCCTTGTAAAGAATAAAATATAATCATCATGTAAACTGTAAGCTATTGAAGCACATGTGTCGAGAATTTTAAGTAGAGAAAATAATACAATATGTAATAAAGAGATGTCATCAGGAGTACATACTATACTGAGTGCATAAATCAACAGTCTCCCCTTCCCTGAATCCTTGTATATTTATTGTTTGTTGTTCTGATTAATTTTCAGCTCGTCACAAGTAAGGCAGCCTGAATAATTGGCAGAACCAATTATTTCGGGTTCCCTAAGTTATAACACAGGAGAAGATGTTATAAATTGCGCCACTCTGCTTATTTTGCTAATTTTGCTAATTGTGCTAATTTTGCTTATTTTGCTATTTTCTGCTATTGTGCTGTTGTTTAATAATTAATTGTGTACAGATTGTCACAAATAAATTGCGCACTCTGCTAATTTGTTTAAATTTTGCAACTCCTTTGTAAACAAAAAAATTTTTGTGACTTGTGTTATTTAAGAAGTAATTGTGTCCCGATAAACCCACACACATAAGCTGTTGATTCATTCACTCATGTACTTTAAAATGTGTCTAAAATCTTAAATAAAATTAAACGATAGTAATTATTATAATAGTATAATAAATAAGTAATTTAATTATTATTTAGATATAGGAATGAACATAATGTTAACTAAAAACGCCCCAAGAATACGATATAACAGCAGGTACGTGCTTGTCAAAAGTTCATTCATCAACCTGTCGGTGTGTAAACAATATCAGACCAGTTGAATTCTTGTCTGCGCCTGTGTGTGTAAACTGTCATAGTGAACCTCCCCCATAGTTGAGTTAAACTACAACGACACCCTCTTTGTTAGTTCTATTGTTATAAGAAGCGTGTTTCTTCCTGTGTGTAGTAGCCGAAGATTCCCCCTTTTGCCGTACGCATATTTAAGCCTGTGTGAGATTTCTCTCTCTCTACCAATGTAAAATGACAAAGCTTGTCATCTCATTTTGATTGTTTACTAATGAAAGAGTAAGAATACGATTGATTTATATTTTTATATTTGTGTGTAAAAAAAAAGATATAGCGTTGTATAGTATTTAATGCAAATAGTAGAATAATTAGTTATAGCCACTCACTTTGCGAAAATGGCTGAATTTAATCCAGATCTATTATTAAAAGATGAGCTATGCTACGAAGCACTTTTACGAGGTCTAAAACACGTGAATGTTACCGTGTCTGAATTACGAAAATCATTACGCCAAACCGGATCAGAGATAACCTCGCAGTTAGATAAATTGCGTGAACTCGATTATGACGGCGAACGAGAAACCTGTTATGCGAAATATAGGGAACTGATAGTATTATCTCAGAACCTTCAGGACAAAAAATCACCTACGGAACTTTTGCGCGTTACGCAACGTATAGAACATTTAACCCGCCGGTTGAATAATTTATTAAGCTGGCCTGACGTCACCGTAATCCCCGCCGACGTGCAGAAATTTGCGGATGAGGCATTAAGCCAATTGCCCATAATTATCAACGACTTACGACGAAAGTCAGATTCATCGAGAATGGAGGAAATTGAGCACTACTTACAAAAGTTATATATTTCCCCAGTTCATTCCCCTACTTTAGAACACCCTCCCTCCACCTCGAACCCCGAATCACCCACCGTATCTAAGATACAACAGAGTCATGAACAATTACCTAGTAGAGAATTAAATACCCTAACCATGTTAGAACCCCCACCGCCTAAAGTTCAGCGTACTCGCACTAGTCAATATGCGATTACAAATCCTAATGCAACCACTAATCCTTCGAAAGAAATACCAAACGTAAATTTTAATGTTGACCTCTACGGAAAGATTTCCCACCCAGTAGAAAAAATAATTAATGAAATTCCGTACACCGATGGCTTAAGTATAACGACTCTATTGACTTTTATCAGATATCTACTGCAAATAAAAGATCTACAACAATTGAGCGATTGGCAAATACAGCAGGTCATCTTACCCAAATGTAAACTACCATTACGAGATCGTGTACTAGAATCATTAAACTCGTCTCTTCCAGTAGAAGAACTTCATACGAATATAATCAAATATTTTATCCCCACGGGAATGTATGAGGAGATCAAAAGAAATACTGTACTTCGAGTACAAGGAGCTCAAGAAAGACTGGCCCACTATATCGCAGACATCAGAGAATCTTCACGTCTACTGCAAGTCGACTGGACTGAAAAACAATTGGTCGATACTATCCTAGTAGGCTTATCTCCTGAAGAACGCTCCCGTTTAGCACTAATAAGTAGACCCCTTACTTTCGCTGACCTTGAACAATGTAGTATTCACTCTTCCAATGTGTGGTACGCAGATCAGCACAGACATGCACCGGTATCCACTACACCACATAGAAAAGAAATGCAAGCCTTAGTCTCAGATGCAAGAAGTCTACGAGAAAGAAGACCATTTCAAAGATCAACCTATGTTCATGGCCATGGTAAGTCCAAGGAGCCTCAACCACGACAGGAAACCAGTGAGACCCCGCGTAAAGAATATATATGCTATAACTGCGGAAAACCTGGACACCTCAGTAGAAACTGTAAAAGGAAACAGTACAATCGGAAAACTCATTATCCAAAAAACATGTAAGGCAGGGAGATCCGAAACCCTGTGTCTTCCGCAGCATCGTGAAAACAGGTAAACCCCTGAGAGACAATAAAATAAAACAAATTAATAATAATAAGAAAAGAAAATTAGACCCCTATGTAAAAACATTTATCGAAAAATATAACGCTATTAATAAATGTGATTTCAATAAGTGTCAATTACCGTATATACAAGTTGACCTTGGTGTTACTTCCACCCTCGGTTTAATTGATTCCGGATCAACGCGAAGTTTAATTAGTCAAGAGCTAGCCAATAAATTACTTAAACATAATTTAGTTAAACGCAGTCAATCTGTAAATATTAGATGCGCTACAGCTAACAAACAAAACTTAATGATAAAACTTATCATCACATTTAAGGTAAAAATTAAAAATCTGACGTGGTATTTTCCAATGTTAGTATGCGAGGAATTAGGACCCGAGTTAATATTGGGAGCTGATTTTATCAGTAAAACAGGAATAATTTTAGACATTCACGAGAAGAAATTTTACTTTGGATTCGATCGTTCACGGAAATATAACTTGGATGATAATTCAAATAACAGAGAAAGTACTAGCACGACTTCTTCACATCTAAAGCATCACGAATGTGAATTAGGTCACCTGGAAGGTAAAGATAGACGGAACATACAGACTTTAATAAAACAATTCTCCAATGTCCTCACCCCGAAGTTAGGACTGACAGACCTGATAGAGTATAAAATAAATTTGAGCGACAATAAAGTAATACGTTTAGCCCCATACAAGTTATCACCTCCAAAAATGGAAGTAATGAGGAACCAAATTAATAAATTGTTAGAACAAGGAGTCATCGAACCCTCTACGTCATCTTATTCATCTCCCGCGTTTTTAGTACCCAAAAGTGACGACAAACATAGATAAGTTGTAGACTATAGACAACTAAATAAACGGATAGAGTTTGAATCCATACCACTTCCCGACATCCACAGTGCTTTTCATTATTTTACGAAAGCAAAAATTTTTACCATTATGGATTTAAATCAAGCTTTTCACCAGATACCCCTTTCGGAAAAATCAAAACGTCTAACCGCATTTGCCGTCCCTTTCAACCTATACCAATTTACAAGGGTACCCTTTGGTATATCCCAAGGTAGTTCTGTATGTAGCAGATTATTAGAAAAATTATTTCATGACATAAAGTTTAAATATGTGTACCACTACTTAGATGACATTGTTATTTACAGCGAGTCAATTGAGCAACATCTTGAATAATCTACGTGAAGTACTATCCCGATTGGAGAAATCTGGATTAACCGTAAACCCCAGTAAAGTAAATTTTGCTGTGACACAATTCTCATTTTTAGGTCACATTGTAAAAGCCAACGGAAAGGTAAGCATAGACCCAGAGCGAACCCGTGCTATCAGAGAATTTTTACCACCGCGAGATGCGAAAGGAATTGCCCGATTTTTAGGAATGATAAATTATTTCCACAAGTATATCCCACATCTAGCCGAAATTGCAGCACCGCTAAATACTTTAAGAAAGAAGGGAGTTAAATTTGAGTGGAATGAGCAACATCAAACCGCATTCGAGAAATTAAAAGAAAGCATAATATCACCCCCCGTACTACAATTAGCCGATTTTACAAAACCATTTGTTGTGCAGACAGACAGTTCAAGTGTAGCCCTAGGTGCCGTAATATATCAGGAAATAGATAACTCTAGATTACCTATTAGTTATGCTTCACGCACCCTGACAGACCAAGAAAAGAAATACTCCGCATACGAATTAGAACGTTTAGCTATCGTTTTCGCCTTTGAGAAGTTCAAACCTTTTTTAGAACATAAGGAGTTTTTGTTAGAAACAGACAATCAAGCTTTATCTTGGCTACTAAATCACCCAAAACAGTAAGGTCGTATCGGAAGATGGGTATTAAGATTAAATTGTTTTAAATTCAAAGTACAACATATTAGAGGCACCCAAAACGTAGTTGCCGATACCCTGTCACGGATGTTCCAGCCGAGTAGTAATACTTACGAAAACAAGAGTAGAGAAACGCCGATTATTAATACTTTAATTACCGAATTTCCTCTTGCATTTACGGATTTAGCCCATTACCAACGACAGGACCCTGGTTTGAGTCCAATTATTGAACAACTTGAAAAAGGAAACAAGTCAGAAAAATACCTATTAAGTAAGAGAGTATTATGTTGTAGAATAGCGAACGGAAAATATTTACGAATAATCGCCCCTGATATTATTAAACCTATGCTGATGGAATATTATCACTCCTCCACCATTGGAGCACATATGGGAATAAATAAAACCATACATCGAATTCGTAAAGAATATCACTGGGAAAATATGAACAGTGAGATCGCTAACTTTGTAAAGAAGTGTAAGTTGTGTGCACTCAGCAAACCAGCGAGAAACAGCCAAATAAGTCAATTAATCTCTGAGATTCCTGCTACCCCATTCTCCAAAATTTATTTAGACTTTTCAGGACCCTACCCGCGTTCTAAATCAGGAAATACAATGTTACTAATTTGCCTAGATTCTTTTAGTAAATTCGTCTGGATGTACCCCATGCGGCGAGCTTTAGCTACGACAACAGTAAGTATTTTACAGCATAGATTATTTAAAGAATTCGGTATTCCTGTCCATCTAGTGTCGGATAACGGACCACAGTTTAAGTCCAAGGAATTCAGGAACATGTGTTTCAAATTAGGTATAGACCACATTACCACTACAGAGTATCGTCCGCAAGGTAATATAGCTGAGAGGTATTTGCGAAACCTAAAATCTGCTTTAATAGCCTACCATGCTAATGACCATACTTCTTGGGACCAGAACCTATCCTGGATACAATTCGCCTTTAATTCCGCATATCATGAAGGACATAAGTCTACCCCATTCGAATTATTGTTCAAGTATAAACCAAACCACCCATTATCCATAAAGTGGAAAATACATGAATTGTTACCCCTTGAAATTAGCGATAAAAATATTAGGAAAATTTGGAATGAAGCGCGCGCTAATTTAAGAACAAACTTAGCGAAATCAAGGAAATATCACGAGCGAAAAAATAATAATAATGAAGTAAAGTACCAAATCGGTGACTTAGTTATGTATAAAACGCACCCAACGAGTAGTGCAATCGATAAGACAACTTCCAAGCTATCATACAGATGGTGCGGTCCTTATCAAATTCACGAATACTTAACTCCAGTAACTGTAGCCCTGTACGAACCCTCTACTCAAAAATATGTACGAAGGACACATATTTCGCAGATTAAACGTTATCACGAAGAAGGAAATGGTAGAGTGCAAGTTAAATAAATGTAAAAAAAAAAGGGTAGATGTAGGTACTCAAATGCAAAGAGTACTTGAGTAACATTTGGCTACCTTATCGTATAAATAGGTACGAGGCCTGATCAACCTTGAATCCTATTCATAGAAAGTAGAGCAAAGTAAGAAGTCAGCTGACATCCAATATGAGGAATAATAATAATAATAATAATAATAATAAAAAGATTATTTAAAGAGTAATTCTATAACTAGAATAACTCACAGCTAAAGAAAAATCCGGTAGTAGTCATAAGTAATAGAGTTAAGAAAAATTTAGAATGTTTAAAATACATTTTATAGTGTGTGAATTTTATGTAGTAGTAGAATTAGTCTGTAAATTATGAAATATGTATAGATAGTAAGAATCAGCAAGTCAAGAATGACTTATGCTCCTCGTAATTACGTACGAAGAAAAACGGGTGAGAGAAATATCACACGGTACTCCCCAAGCACACTCCCGGTACATTGCTAACCAACTTGTCAGGAGTCTGTGTTTGTTAAGAGGCGGAGTATGTGACGATTTCATTAAAAAAAAAAAAAAGTGTTAGTTAATTAAGTTGATAATGTATAGGTTGATAAATTTTAAGTGTTTAATAAAATCTCACATTTTTTTACCTAAAGCTTATTGTAATCATTAAATAATAATAATATTTAAATGAAAGTCTAATAATATATTAAAAGGAATACGAGTGTACAGAAAGGGTAAAGCTTGTTAATTAATCCTGCAGAAACAGGCGCTAACCAGAATCAACTTGTTTTCCGACCCCTTAACTAACTAAAAATAATTGTAAATTGATTATTATTTAAATAATTAAACTAGATCACTATAATGTACTTTGATAGCAATTGTAACTAAGAATCTCTCTACTTAATTATTTAATCTAATTTTAGTCCTTTAAATAAAAAAGAAACTTGGAACTATTTTTATGTTGAGTTGAACCGTCGCGAGATTACTACTCTCACCCCTAACTATTTTCGCCCACTTGCTATGGAGCGGTCAAACAGTAAGCTGTGTACTGCCGATATGTGCAACGTTAACAATAGTTTATTACAAAATGTAATTAATCCGTCAGTTAAGACACAGAGGCATTCTTTTTACTATTAAACAATGTGTTGCGTTAATGTAGTTGAACCGCGACTCATATAAATATGGTGTAAACGAGTGAGAATGAATAACTAAAATTTAGCGCCGGTGACATCTCTTCAAAAATCTTAAAATATAATACTTATGTAATTAAAACTGTGGTAATCCCATGAAGTGAAGTGCTACAATCAAACTATCATGTGAAGTGGATACAGGTGAATGAAACTTTGTGTTAATCATTCAGATCAACGAGCTATTACTATCAGTTAGCCAAGAGCTGAGAACCAGGAGACACCATGATCTAAAAGACTTCAGGACTACACCATTCCCGGATACGAAGGTAATGAGAGATACCTGACCTACTTCAAACATGCTGCAACCGAGGACCTACGACTGGAATAACGCAGGGCTGGAAGACATCCAAAAAGGTGACACGGAGGCAAGCCTTCCGTGCTTATTAAGTACTAAATATTATATTCAACAAAAGACAATTAATTTAACCACATTAAGAGATTTTAAGTAATTGTATAACAGTAATTGTATACTCATAACTTGTATACTTATCCCTAGTAAAAGAGTTATAGCTCTAAACTGTAAAGCCTTATTGTTTAAAAGATTAATAAAGACCATTCTTCAAATGGCAAAATTTTAAAGCTTTATGTGGCGGGGTAACCATTCTTAACGTATTAGAGTAAATCCCGGATCCGTGGACTTAATTAAATTTGATGTACATCTTATTTTAAGGGGCCTTGTAAAGAATAAAATATAATCATCATGTAAACTGTAAGCTATTGAAGCACATGTGTCGAGAATTTTAAGTAGAGAAAATAATACAATACGTAATAAAGAGATGTCATCAGGAGTACATACTATACTGAGTGCATAAATCAACAGTCTCCCCTTCCCTGAATCCTTGTATATTTATTGTTTGTTGTTCTGATTAATTTTCAGCTCGTCACAAGTAAGGCAGCCTGAATAATTGGCAGAACCAATTATTTCGGGTTCCCTAAGTTATAACACAGGAGAAGATGTTATAATAATTTTATGTAGGTGAAATTATTAAACAAAATTTTAATTTCGTATGTTGCAATATAGTTGACTGGCGATTGCAGTTGGTGTTCTTAGTCCTTTTTTTAGTTAAAAATTATTACATCAGTAGTATATCACAGTTGCGTATCTGTAACGCAAAAGTTGATGCTGTTAGGATAACATGACTAAAATTATGATAGGACAATTTTTTTCGATGTCGTTAGGATAACTAAAATTACAAATGGAAAGCAATACATGTGTAAGGTAAAACTACGAAAAAACTCAACTCAAAAGTAAGGCGGGGTGGCACAAGCGCCACCCCTTGCCTATTAGTATACATGTGACTTTTTTGTCGCAGAACTCGTTTTTTCCGGTAATATTCGTTTTCCATCTAAGTACTCGTTCTGTATCTAACCAAAAAGAAACGTCCATTATATACAATATGTAGAGCATATTTTGTCATTCCTTAATACATTGTTTTTTGTGTTTTCCATTAACCACAAATATTTGTATTTTTTCAGATTACATTTGCTGTTGTAGTTTTGCTAATTTGTCAACGCAAAATCGTTGGTTCTTTATTTTAAGTGTTACTGTGTTATAAGCATTGCATATATACAAACGTTTTCCTCAACCATGGCTTTTATTTATTTTAACAGTAAACTAGAAACCTAAAACCGTTGTCACCTAACCTCACAAATGAAAACAACATGTATTTTCGCTTTGCATTAAGAAATAGGACAATTTACAATTAGTACACTTCTTCTTTTCCACATCGTAATATATCGATACAATCGCATATTAAGAACATCAAAAATGTACTGCAGAAACAGATAAGGGTACAGTTTCCAAATTTGAAATCTATTGTCTGTAACAGCTGTTTTTATATATCTTATTCATATGTTACAGTTATATAAATGGTACGTATATAAATTACTATTCATAATAGAAGTATAAATTATATTATCATAGTTAAAAATTTTAAAAATATTATAGTTTTTAGTAATAATTTGTGTTTGTTATCTAGTAACTTCTTTCTTGTTTTGTGATTATTTCCAGATTTTCCCAAAGGTTAATTTTGCGACCTTCAGATATATGTTTTAACAATGTTAATATAGAAAATAATTTTAATTTTAATTTCATAAGTAGTTTTATATTTGTACTATTTTATGTTTCATATGTTTAAAAATTTAAGTACTGGCTTGTATATATTTAGTTAAAGCATTAATGGGAGGTTTTATGTTTATTATTTACTTGAAAATATCTCTGTTACATTTTGCAAAAAGTAGTTTTAAATTATTTGACTAGGCCTACTACAAATTCTTTTCCAAACGCTCTGCACAAAAAAAGTTAAAATCCTGAATTACCATTTCAGTTTATTGAGTAATACTGCTGAAAGTACATATTAGTATCTACTTTCACGATAGTTGAAATGGTACAAAAGGTCTGACGCAACAAAAGGTATAAATACTTTTAGAGTCTAACGTCTGTACAAATGGGAAGAAAACTCTTATTGTGTACAATAAAAGAAGGAATTAGTAAACGAGCTAAGAGAACATAATGCGGACGGAAATAATGGTTGAATTGTAGGGTAGCTTTAAACCGAGACGAGAAAACTAGTAATGTGTTGTTAAAGTTTAAATTATCCAGGTACACACGCCGCGTCTCCACAGTCGTAAATTACCTGCAGTTGCTTTAATTTAATTGCTTTTCTTTATATAACAAGTATTTCTAATTACTTTAATAATTATAGTTCCGTTCGTGCAGGTTACTTTACGTTGCATTGTGTTATTTTTTTAAGTGTAACATTTCTCCTTGTTTAAGAATTTTGACGATACTCAAGGCCGACTAGTTGGTTTCACTTACGATTTGTACATATTTAAGTACTGAGAAGTATGAAAGTACTGGATCTGAAAGTATACACGGACGTTAGTACAAAACGTAATGGAATATCGTAATCAGTGGTACCTGATTTCGTCTCAGAAATGAAAATGTTTCTCGTCATTTATACCTAAGGCTTTCACGACCAGCGTCAACGGTTTTACTTATCTCAGGTCAATTTGACTGTGGTTTACTCCTCCCGCTAATAACAGGCGTTTTGGCATATACGTTGAATGGTATTTTAAGTGTAAACACGATTCGGGAACTGGCATGGTACAGATAACCGCAGTACTGAGGCAAAAGTACCGGGTGAAGACCCGTGCCAGTTCCCGAATCACGTTTACACTGAAGATGGCTTCCAGCGTAGAGGTTGAAACGTCCATTATTAGCGTCAGGAGGGGACCACGGTTTAATACCCCTGAGACAATTCAATTACATGTTTCTCGTTACTCTGTCTCTGAATGATGTCGACGTCTATTACATCTTTAGATGTTTTTTCATCACTCGGGACTACGAGATAACTTGACTAGTTTAAAAAAATACTATTAATAAATATCCATTTAGTTTGAGAAGCTTAAAAGTGTGAAAGAGGGAGAGAGAGAGTGGGGGATCTTTAAGCATTAAGACAATAGTGAAACAAAACAACGAGCAACGAGTCGTGTCTACTGGGAATAATATAAAGCATGAAACACAGTTTAACTTATTAAGTATATTAGTGACAGAATAAACACTGGCGTATCTAGTACTTGGTCTTGACGGGGTCAGGTGTCGGGTCGGCTTCATACAAAAGAAACCAAGTTAAGACTAATCAACGTTACTACCTTTAAAGCGGCTGAAGTCAGTCTTATTATAGTAAACGGTAATAAAAAAAATAAAAATTGCGCTTTATTGAAATATTTTTCACAAGATACTTAATGACTGAATCAGTTGTTCCATATTTCACATTTCAAACGTATATGCTAAAGCTGTGTAATAAACCTATTTGTAAATAATTACTACTGTATTAGCATACACAGCTGAAAAAGTAATCAAACATCCTCAAAGTTAAGAGATCAACGAAATTTGTCAAATTTTCTGAACCTCTAGCGCCCCCCCCCCGTAAATACACCTCTGAGAATAAATGGCTGGATCAGAGTTGCGTTACTATTCAACTCCGGAAGAAGTTAGAATAATCAACCGCCAATACTATGTAAGAATTCTGGTGTTCTGAGACGACGAATTCTGATCAATTCTGGATCTTTCGACATAAGACGTAAGAATTCTGACATATCTAAAAGCCAACAATATTTCACATTAAAAATAACAATAAATTATTAACAATAAGATTAACAACAAGATTCTGTTATAAAGGCAACTTGTGCTAATGGTAATGAATGAGAATTTTCCGAGTGGATACTTCGATTGGGAAACGGAACCCTTCCTGTCGAGCGTGGTGGAAACAATATTAATATTTACAACAGATTCATATTCAAGTAAAATTGCATTGTTAACCAGATGTTTGGTAATTCATTGGATGGAAATAATATGGATGAATATTCAGACAAAGCTATTGTGTGTCTGTTGAACGAGAACTGCAACTGATCAACGTAGGAGGTGATGTATTTACATTCAAGGGATGCAAAAGAATACTGCGGTGCAGACTCGGTCATCAAGAATGATCTAGCAGAAAAATTTTGCTTTGTGAAAAATTCTAATGCGCACATTTCAGAAGCAAAATGTAATATTCTGAAAAGGTTTTAACATTAAGTATTAAAGAGAATGGATCTGAAGTAAAATAAAATTAGATGATAGAAATTAGAAACCAATTATAAATTAATTTGAAAATTAAAATCGCAAGCGTATAATTATTGCTCTACATTAAATCTGGTTTCTAAATATAATCATTCTGGTTTCCGTCGAACACAGTCGTTTCAGTTATTGTTTATTGAGACATGGGATTGAGAACATTGAGCAGTTTAAGTTAAACTAACTCCACTAATAAAGCAAATATATTGTTACGATATTAGAGAACATGCTACGTGTTTCTCTGCTAGTCTATTGGAACCAGCTGTAATGTTGTGTGCGTACGTGATTCTCAACAGGCGTTAACGGGACTGTTCCAGACTCATCGGTCCGTGCGCGCTGTGTTCAAGGCCGCAAGCAATTACGTTCTAGTGTAGAGTTGTGGCGTATTATGCATTATCCTGGTACACTTGTGCTATCTATTATAGCTATCATATGACAGCTGCCGCTTAGAAGTCAGTGTTTCGTCGGCTATTACTCAGTTTCAGTTTTAGTGGCGATTAAGTATTGTAGCCATGTGTTCTGTGTTTCATAATTGTGCGAGACTCTATTAGCTGACATTATTATTGCGTTTGAATAACTTTTATTTGATTTAATAATATATATAATACTTTCACTTATGAACTTACTGTTGTCACTTCCCAAACGTTTCGAGATGTTGTTTCTCTTCTTTCAGTGGGTTTAATACTGACTGTCGATTACAGAATAACCGTTACGGAATGGAGTGTGTGGTGGGAGTTGATGGTGGGAAGGGATTGGCGCTGAGGTTCGAATTATGTGTGTGGATCAGTGTGTCAAATAGTGTATGTGATTTGTAATGTATCTGTTCATTTAATATGTTGTTTGGTTGTAGTGTGTGATATCTGTATATTTCAAATTGTTCAGCTGTGTTTAGTTTTCTACTTTTAGGTAAGTAGTGTAATATTTCCATATTGTGTTCTATGTTTGTGTAACTGTGGTTTTCGTTATGTAAATGTGTGGTAAATGTGGAATGTATGTAGTTTGTGGTGAGGGCTTTTAAATGTTCAGAAAACCTGGAAGAAAAAGATCTTCCCGTCTGTCCGATGTAGAATTGTTGGCAATCATTTAATTTAATTTATAAACCCCTGTTTTGCTGTATGTGTCAATGTCTTTGTTAGTATTGTTTATGTGTTTTCTAATGGTGTTGTTGGTTCTGTAGGCTACTTTATAATTTTGTTTCCTAAATGTGTTTGCAATTTTATTTGATTTGTTGTAAGAGACTATCTTGTTGATTACGAACTGTCTAATTGTGATAATTAAAAGCTGGTTATTAGTGATTTCATTGGTGTGTCTTGTATTTTGTTTCCACTGTACCATACGACGATCAAGAAGACAGTCGTTACAATACTTTTGTTAGAAAAAACACATTGAATATGTCAGGACATTCATTAACATTATCTGCGTCATCTTTAATTTGCATAATCTGTAAACCGGGGACTTGGCGTGTATACAAAACGCGACTTTAAAGGGTACATTGTAAAACTAAATTAAAGTTTAGCAAACGGTTTTTCTAATTATCAGTACTTTCAAAGTTTAAAGAGCTGAGAGAACCTAAAATGTAAAGAAACTAAGAGTTTTGGATAATTAACAAGCGATAATAGCACGGGAAAGCTGCTGCTATAAAATGAACGCCCGTTTGAATCTTTTGACCGTCAGTGTTTTCCAAACTAATTAAAACTACTTTGTAAGTTATTTCAGTGTTTTGCGCCAAAACAGAATATTACAGAATACTCGCCGATACGTTACAGCGGTTATTCCTCTTTGTATTGTTTAAATTAGCAGCCATCCTTACTATTTCTTTTATGAATTTGCTCACTGCTATAATTTTTATTGTTCGACTAAGCTTTTCGTCATCACTGACATCTTCAGGTCTTAAACAACGCCTGTTGTTTAAGACCTGAAGATGTCAGTGATGACGAAAAGCTTAGTCGAACAATAAAAATTATAGCAGTGAGCAAATTCATAAAAGAAATGGTTATTCCTCTGTTGAAATTTTGAATTTTTGACTAAAGGTGAGGCTAAATTTACTCCTACTCAATGCGGCAGAAAAATTCAGTAATAAGAAAAATCTGCTATGTGTACGTATACCTTCTTACGACAGGCTGTATTGTAAACAGTATTTGGAATGACAAACTCAAAGAATTTGTTGTACTCCCTTCTGTACTGCTTCTACCCATAGCTGGTTGGTGTAGGAGGTGCCCGGCAACATCATGCAATAGCTGGTAAATCTTCTTCTTCTTCTTCTTCTTCTTCTTCTTCTTCTTCTTCTTCTTCTTCTTCTTCTTCTTCTTCTTCTTCTTCTTCTTCTTCTTCTTCTTCTTCTTCTTCTTCTTCTTCTTCTTCTTCTTCTTCTTCTTCTTCTTCTTCCTCTTCCTCTTCCTCTTCTTCTTCTTCAAGGATTAGGTTATATAAACCTGTTCCGGAAACCCATCTCATCCTCGGACGTACCACGTCTCTTCTACCAGTGGCTTTATAGTTCAATGCCGCTTTCGGGAATCGATCCTCTGTCATCCTTTGCAGATGATCCCACCATTGTCTTCAGCCTTCTTCTTCTGATAGTTCCTATCCGTTTCGGATGTTGGATAACATACAGGCTATTTTAACTTTCGGTACTGCTGCATGGAATAAGTCAGTTGTACTCATGCCAAACCAAGCCCTTAAATTTCTCAGCCATGAGATTCTTGGTCGCCCAACTCCTCTCTTTCCAAGTACTTTTCTCTGTAGTATGGACTGCAATAAGTAAAATCTCTGTTTATTTCTCATGAGATGTCCCAGATACTGAAGCTTTTTTATCTTCACTGTGTTAATAACTTTCCTATCTTTTTTTATCTTTCTAAGAACTTCAACATTAGTTATATGCGCTGTCCATGAAATGCTCAGTATTCTACGGTAGAGCCACATTTCGAAATATTCCAATATTGTCTTCTGCATAAATTTCAATAATTTCTTTTATGTTCTTTACTTCAAGTTCTGCTCTGATATCTTCATTCCTTATTCTATATTGCAATTTATAATGTAAAGTATTTTGAAGAAACTGAATTTTAGCACTCCGAATCTTGCCTCTTTCATTTTTTGTTATGATCCACTCCTCACTCACATAAATCAATGTTGGTATTGCAACCTCAAAAAAATAATACTGACGGAAAACAAATTAGTTTTGATAAAAATTATTAAATGTTTACCTTATTGCTTTAACTAGCTTTCGCTCTGTTAGACAGTGACAGTGCCGCCGTTCGAAAGATACAAATTGTGTCTGTTCCTTTAGGATGTTGATTCTAGGTGTTTCTGTGTTTTTGTATGCTTCTAGTTGTTTAAGAATGTCAATTTTTGGCGTTTTGTGTGTACGTGTAGAATATCCATGTTGCTCTTGATGTTTGTGTTTGCTTGAATGAGGTGGTTTACAAAGGTGGTTTCGGTGGTAGAGTGTAGTACTTTGTGTGTTCAATGTATCTCTGTTTGAAGCAACGTCCTGTCCGGTCTATGTAGAACTTGTTACATCCTGAGCGTTTGGTTTGTAAACACCGGGTAAATCAAATTTGTTTATCCGTTTGTGTGTGTATTTTTTAGCAGTGTGTGTTCTGTTTTGTTTGTAGTTCTGTGCGCCATCCTGTATCCTGCATATTTTAATTTGCGGATTATTTTTGCAGACTTCTTATTGATACGTGTTTATGTTAGAGTTATATTTGTGAGTTATGAATTTTTAATGTTATATCTAATATATTAGTGTTATGATTTTCTTGTTTTCTGTTTTTCTCTTTAGTTTGTTTTGTGGTGAATTTTATTAATTTATTAATTTATTCTTCGTATTGTTTAAATTAGCAGCCATCCTTACTATTTCTTTTATGAATCTGCTAACTGCTATAATTTTTTATTGTTCGACTAAGCTTTTCGTCATTACTGACATCTTCAGGTCTTAAACAACGGTCGTTGTTTAAGACCTGAAGATGTCAATAATGACGAAAAGCTTAGTCGAACAATAAAAAATTATAGCAGTTAGCAAATTCATAAAAGAAATATTAATTTATTACTAACTTTATTTTAAGTTAGTATTAATATTAAAATTACGTTTATTCCTAAAATTGTTTACAATCCTTATTTTAACACGCAACCGGCGTAGAAAGTTAAGTAATTATGGAATTTTGCTGAAATTTTTAAAACATTGGGAGGCGGGATTGACCCCCCCCCTAGTTAAGACAGCACTATCAGTAGGTAACAAAAACCGATTAACATTGTCCTCAAATCGTAGTGTCATTGGCTAGTTGTTGGAAACATTTTATTCTCACCTCATATTTCATTTCTCATTTTGCTAAAACAAAGAGAATGAATAGTTTTCTAATATAGGCTAATCAACGTCCCCATTAAACAAGTAAATCGAGAAAAGTGTTACAATATCAACACTGATACTGCAGATAGTTTTTCTTTAAAAACAAACAAATAGACGCAATACAAAAGGGCAATGAAATACACCAAAACTGGAAATTAACTATAAACATTTGATGAGTCAAATGAAAGTTACAATTTTAGTTTAATTTAAAATTTAGTTATTGTTATAAATTTAGTTTAATTTTTAACGATTAAATCCGTCAATATTCCCATGCAAAATAAAAAACAATGACGCACGAAAATGTCAAATTTATACACAGAAGTGTCAAGTAATTGACAACACAAACAGTCGATGCCTCCTTCTACTGCTTACGGTAAGCGAAAAACCGATCTGTAATTGAAAAGAGATCTTGTCGTCGGTTCTTTACTTAATTCTGAGAACAGTAATCATTTATTCGTTTTAAATCTCGTGGGGGAATCCATCGATCGCTAAATATTAGGGCTCCGCTCGAGTACCAACAACTAAAAATGACTGGTAAAAATCTCATTAAAATTTAGTGTTTAAAAACACTGAAAATAGGATAGTAGAAAAGGACAATAGTTTGTAATGTTTTTATTAAATTAACACCCCCCTCACAAGGTTATACTTTGCAATTAATTAGATTTTTTAAATTAATTGTACTAATTATTGCTACTTGAATAAAACCAAGTATAGTCTTATGCAGATCATGCAAGTACCAAGTACTTGATTAAAGTGGTATCGTTTTTTTCCGATATTTTTATAAATACCGAGTTTCCATCGCTTTGTCTTTGTGTCGCCCCTCATCGCCCCTCCGAAGTTCTGGGTACGGGCCTGTATGCCACTGTTCAATCAGTTTAGAAGTTAAACTCAATGTTAGAGGAAAAACTCTTTCTTGAAAATAAAACTAAAAATATCTCATTTCAAAAAATTAAATTGCTGTTATTGACTAAGGAAGGTAATTGTCAACAAAATCTGCAGTCACTTCAAACAAAACAAACGAAATACCGTGACGAGTGCTTACATGTCAGAGCAAACATACAAGACGTACTACACTGGGTAAGTGAAGCAGTGGGTAAATATTTACTCTGCAATGGAACGTGCTAGAATGTAAGGTAAACACACGAGTAATAAAAATGACTTAAAGCGAACGTAATATTGACAGACACGACCATGAAACGCTTGGAACCTGGTTACTTAATGATGTTGTATAATGCTAACACAGGACGCTTATGAACATTGAATTAGAGGACCAACACAACCATAATGAGAGTACTTATTATTGTAGCGCTGCAACTGTAATTTATGTCGCCTAACAAAGTGCTTATTATAATCAAAATTTTCCAAATGTATCTGCTTTTTTATGTTACTCTTACTTTGTACTCTAATATCAGAGTTAGTACAAAAAGTAGTGGGGGTCGCAACAGTGTTTCTGAGTTTAATGCAAACGATGATGGAAGTTTTGAAGCACTGATTGATAACACAAGAGTACAGAAGAATGTGATAGACAAAGAGAATGATAAAGTCAAGGATATGGATTCCGATGACGAAGTTTGATGCTACAAAAAACAATAATCAAAAATTGTGGTTGGAAGGGCCCAATAATGCAAAATCGATATGAAGAACCATGCATGACTTCCATGCTGTAAGATTTATATTTAAAATCACTTACTTCAATTCGGTTCGATAATTTCTTAAAAATAACCGCCATCTTGTAAATCGAGTTTTATGTTTGACAAATTTAATGAAATATTTCCATAGAAACTACTTCTTCGTTGCCTGCAACGTAGTACATATATAAATAAAAAAATTGTCTCCTCCCCCTTCAACTATCATTTTCATTTATAAAAAGTACCCCCTCTCCTTTCAAGTATGCTTTTAATTTATAGATATTTCGTTTACCTTTCTGTAGTGGATTATTATGATCTTCTTTTCAGGATACTTTATTTGTCAAAATTAAGTATTTACTCTTTTTAAAATGTAAAACGTTGCAAACTACCCCTTCCCCTTAACCGATCTTCACCAAAATCAATAGGACAGGTTTTGAGTCCTCTGCAATTTAGGGATGTATGCAAAAAATTATTTGATTTTGTTTGAATTTGCGGCAGTTATCGTTTGCTATAGAAAAAATTCTACACATAGACACACAGACAGACACACACAGGCACTTTATGGAAAATGACTTTTTTTCATGTTTTGAGGGTACTCAAAGCTGAACTCAAATCAAAATCAGCCCTTACCTCGAACACGATTTTTTTGCCATCACCATACTTCCATTTGCTTATGGAACATGGAAGTAAAACCCAGTAAAATAATGTCAAGACTTAAATGTTTGGAGACAGTGGTTACATATGAAAATTTGAGTTCCCTTCAAAACTGGTTACAGAAAGAAACTGGATAGTACTCCTACTATAGATGTAGATCAAACATTTCATCATGGAGCACAGAAAATTGAATCTGAATATAACTGGAATGATTATAAAGCATCTAGTGCAGTGGCGGTCCGTGGTTAGGTTGCACGGTAGTACAACCACAATAATTCCCGAATTGTATTTTAAATTAAAGAATTATGAATAAAGCAACAATTAATAATAGTGTTTTGAAGCTAATTCGCTGTAATTAATCATTTGCCGATTGAAAATAGCAGAGAAATACTAAAAACCGTACACTCTCTTGCCACGGTGTATGCACCAACTGTGACGCGCTTTGTATATGGGGAAATACAATGGAGTAGTATTCTGGCTAGCTAGACTCGGGTGTTCCTATAACAACGATATAGGCTCGCTTGGTGTGATTAGGGACAGCAAACCCCGCTTGCACGTCACGGCGCCACCACTCCGTTTGTTGGCAAATAACACGTGGTGCGCCAGGTTGGAAATTGTAAGTCCATTGTTCGTGCCAATACAATTCATCGTCAGATGTAAATAATAGTACATATAAAGGACTAAGGTGTCATAGTGTAAGATATTTATTATATTTAACTGGTAGGACACAATGAATTCTGTTGAAGGACTTGACAAAAACGGTGTTCAGTTTAGGTCCTATTTAGGAAAAAATTGAAATTAAGAGAGTAGTTAGGCCTGTAGCAGACCTTTCAAATTTTAACTAAAGTGTAAAATCAGGTAACTGAATATTTAATGGAAAATTTAATGGTAAATTTGTGTTTACGTGGGTGTGACACTATAATTGCAGTATTTTGGTTTCCTTGTGTATTGTTTGGGGGGAGGGTTTTTTAGTCAGAGAATAAAACAATTTTTTACAACGTCTCTGCAATCCCCAAATTTTGAATACGCCACATATGTGGGTGGAGATAAACTGAGATTTTGTTTTAGAAAAATAGTATGAGCAATGTATGGACTAACGAAAACAGAGGAAGGAATTTACGCAGAGATTAAAAATAAGGAAGGTGAGAAAAAAATACTACAAGGACTAAGGTAGTTTTAGCATTTATAATGACAAAATAAAAAAAAATCTAATTTGAAGATCGTAAAACTGAAAGCGCAGACAAACATACCCAAAATAAGTCCATGAACAAGATAGAACGTTTCAGTGTTTAGAGACTTGAAAGTTGTATGGATATGGGGGGTAAAATGACAAGGTGAAAGATAAGAGGAAATGTCAAAGAATGTTATTGAAAGTTCAAAAGACGCATAAGAATTTGCGATTGAGAGATAAACATAGGGTAAAGTGACTCATCACTCTCGCTTGTCTTCATCATGCAAAAATGCTTAAAGAAGTGTGAGTGTATCTTCAGTGTTCAAAGTGGTATTAGACCGTGGTCTGAAGATGTCAACTACAAAGAAGTTGTAATTAGCATGTTTAGACCACGGCCTAACAGCCCGGCTGACGCTTCGTTGGACAATGTTGACGCCGACCGCGATAGCCTAAAATCAAAATTATATCCTCACTTTTTGCGGACATACGATCGCCAGGGCACCTCGTTACTAGCATTCACACGATCGACTAAAGCTATTATATAATTAATTAATACAAATTATTTCAGTTTAATTAATAGTTAAAACATCACGAGGCCTAGTAACATTAACAACAACTAATCTTTCAATTTACTTTACTTCTAAGTAGTATACATTTCAATCGTTGTATATGTCATTAAGAGAAGATCTCCGAGTACCTTAGGCTCCACTATATTCTTGTTTCTTACAAATTTGATTTAATTGCCTATTAACACTCTGATAAAGGTAATAATGAGTTCTCTACGACGACGTAGTGTTTTGGAAACTAAAGACTAGCTCAACATGTTGAATAGCTACTACAGTAGGACATGGTAGTTTTCGTCTTCTTCTCCTCTTCAAGGATTAAGATACATAAACCTGTTCACGCACCCATCTCATCCTCGGACGACCCACGTGTCTCTTCTATCAATGGCTTTATAGTTCAGTGCCGCTTTCGGCAATCGATCCTCTGTCATCCTTTGCAGATGATCCCACCATTGTCTTCTCTAAATTGAAATAATTTAATTTATATCTTTTACATCGAGTTCTCTAATAGCCTCATACCTTATTCTATCTTGCAATGTATAATTTAAAGTATTTTAAAGAAACTGTATTTCAGCACTCCGAATCTTGCCGCATTTCTTCTGTCATGACCCACGCCTCACTCGCTTATGTCAATACGGGTATTGCAACTGCCTTATAAAATTTAATACTTGTGCTGTGTCTTGTTTTATTTCTAAGACTTCTATGAATCGTACTACAAATATTTCTAAATTTATTTATCTTCTCTCTCATATCATGTTGAGATTCATAGGTTACTACACAGCCGAGATATTTGAAACGCCTCACTTGTTGTAAAGTGCTGTTGTTTATAACTATCTTAGTCCTCACTGAATATTTACCTTTAAAAACCATGGTGACACTAAAAGGGATAAAACCATCATCTCTGAATGTAGAAATCATTTGATGTAGAAAATAGTTTTTCCTTCCACTTTCATCCATCATTTATTCAATTTGAATGTGTTGCGATGATCTTCGTGCCACTAGGCCCAAATAATTTTTTTTTTTGAAGCGACTAATATCAATCTAGATTTGCAATGTTCTCTTATACTTCAGATATTAATTGAGCACTTATTAAGATTTTCGTAAAAGAACTTTACAAAAATTACTTGTTTATAAACAGAACTTATCAGTTCTGTAAGATAAGAGAAGAGTTAGAGTAATCCGATTGATAATCAGTAACGCGGGCGGAAAGAGTAGTTTTAAAGTAACCAATCTCCACACGAGTTTGAGTTGCTGTGGTGATGGTCGGGGCTTGAAAAACAAACCAGTTTATTTCCATCGCTGTGGTGAGGAACGAGTACCGTTGTTCCACGATAAAGGCACTAATAAAGATTAATGGATTTGTTTCGTCATGGCAAACTTTCATGTACACAGAGCTTGGCAATGTACCAGCAATGAGAAAACATTTTAGTTTTGTTTCGTCATGACAAACTTTCATGTACACAGAGCTTGGTGATGTGCCAGCAATGAGAAAACATTTTAGTTTTGTTTCGTCATGACAAACTTTCATGTACACAGAGCTTGGCGATGTACCAGCAATGAGAAACATTTTAGTTTTGTTTCGTCATGATAAACTTTCATGTACACAGAGCTTGGCGATGTACCAGCAATGAGAAAACATTTTAGTTTTGTTTCGTCATGACAAACTTTCATGTACACAGAGGTCGGCGATGTACCAGCAACGAGAAAATATTTTATAGTACCTTATCTGTGCAAGGATATAAAACCCATAGCTATTGTTTTATTGATTTTCTTACAAGAAAATATCTTAGTGATTTGTCTTATTGGTTTCCTTTATTACATCACATACCCAGATTGACCTGTTTCGTAATACTAGTGAAGTTCTAGATATAAAAATCCATCTATTAGTTTACGTTGGATATTTTTAATTATTGCTGAATTTTAGACTAGCCGAAACTAAGACACTTGCAGCAGATTAGAAGGTGGTCATGACTTTTGGATACGCTGGTAATCATACTGAAAAAATTTGTAGTAAATGATAAGGAACAAGGCTGATACAACAAACATTATATCGTATTAGAAGTTAAATTCTTATAACCATCACTACTATAACTATTAGAAAAACTAACAGAACATTTTGGTCTCTGCCCAACTCTCTTGAAATTGATCTTGGAAAATGCAATCCGTAAATGGAGGGAAAACATGACGGAGTCAGTTTAAGCAACCAAAGGACTGAAATTAAAATGTAATATTTTGCCTTCGCAGACAATATGTAGTGTTCTTTGTCAAGAATTTCGAGTCTTCAGCCAAACTGTTATTAGCCTTGACATAAACAGCAGCAAACCAGACTTATAAATAGCTTTTAGGAAAATGGACAACAATGATCCAGCCTGGAGATGAGGACTATCTCAAAAGAACTCTAACGTTCAACTTATTTGGCAAAATTCTAACCCCGAACATCAACGAGAAGACATCAACTGAAGAAAGAGAGAGAAATACAGAGATAGCGTTCATATTCAGCTACAAGACGCAAAATCACTAACTATCCTACGAGGCTAAATTCAGGCACTACATTTTAGTAGTAACATCGGAGTGCTTATATGCTTCATAAAAAATAGCTAATTAAATTTTATTAAACCAAGAGTTTCACAAAAATTTGAGCAAATATCAACCACAGAATAGAAGAGACAAATGGGTCTCTATTGACTCCTTAGAAGAACAGAAATAGAAAGGTAGCAATAAGATCCTCAAAATACAAGAGAACATTAAGACCCAATTACCCTGAGTGAAGCAAATCCATCAAGATCTAGAACAATGTAAAATCAGGAAAGCAAATACAGTAAACAGAGAAATGTCTCCAAGACAACTAGCTTAGGTAAAGAATCTCTCCGAAAAGAAACGAAAGAGAAACAAAATTGTGTTGCCGAAAGAAGCACGAGTACGAGCGAGCCAGAGAATAAGGGGATACTGTAGAAGGACGAAAGGACTTCAGAAGGTGAAATTGCTTAGTCACAGCACACAAATGACTGAAACAAGAAAAGAAAAGGAAGGAAATATATTCTATTTTATTTACTATTTTGTGAAGTGCACGATTTATGAAATGATCATTTTACAATACACAAACACTCCGTGATTTACTTTGTAATAAAACGCACAAATCCAATTTAACTCTATTAACATGAAAAGTTAATTACACAGTGTTGTTTAATGGGATTACAGACGGCCTTATGGAAACGTCTTACAAAACCATGTATTCATTGAAAATTAAATCAATACGACATCATCTTGTCGTGGTTTCGTCGAAGTTGCCGCCCCTTTGAAACAAAACTAAACTCAAGAACTTCTTCTTCATAATTTCATTATGGCGACCAACTTCAGTTTCTTGTGTAATATTGATGAAAAGAAATATGGCAGATTTCATTAAACTCAAGTTGCTAATATTTAATCACTAAGTACACATTGTCTGAAATTACTTTTAAGTAGGCCTACCTGAAACTTTAATACAGTGTACTTTTTAATTAATTACTATTTAATTTGAATTAAATATTTTATCCGTAGTTAAAAATAAAAGAAATTACTCTTTACATTATTTTTTTTAAACATTAAATGTTTAAGAAAAGCAAAGATCAGTACGTAAGGGGTATGTCGAGGATGTGGATGTAAACAATGCAATGCTCCTATGCAGTGTTTATTTTTAAGAGTTATTGGAGAAGGTTTAACTAAAGTTTGAAAATGATGGAAACAACGTTATCTGTGTAATAACGAAAAAAAATTAGGCAAGTATATAAATGAATGATAAAATACTAACAAACTTAGATATTGTAAAGAACTTGATTCCTCTCCTTAAAGCCCCACTGTTGGGCTGCAATTTGTTATGAAATAAGTAAGTTAGGTACTAGCGAAACGTCCGTCTTATTCAACCCCCTCTGTTGTAGTCGTCAATTTTGTTAAGAACTAATTATGTGAGGACGTATATTATATTATATGCTGCACGCTGGAAGCGTCAAATTGTAAAGAAATCTTGTCTATGGGTGTAATTAGTGATATGAGACTCCTGTGTATCAAACGCCAAGTAATACGTTGCAAGTGGCAATTCGTAACAATTAAAATGTTGTTACCTGGTTTAATTAATGGGTTATTAATAAATATATCTTTCGGTTGTGACTGATGAAACCTTCAGAAAATAGATTATTAAGCAAACAAAATTATAATTATGTTCCTTGAATTTATAATCATACTACTCTATAGATTTAACTTAGTTTTCAGTGGTTGTGTAATCTTAGCGATATGTATGGAGTATTGACTGAATGTAAGGGGTATTTGTGTCAACCCTAGTCACTCGATGTTAGAAAATCCCATTCAAATTTTGTACTAAACACAAGCTAGTTCAGCAATCTCCCGTCCCACCAGCTGCAAACGTCGAGCGTTACTGTTGTTATGTTGTAATAAGCGTACTTATAGATTAGTTATTCATTGAGTTTGGATCAACCTTTTTGTAAATTATTCCAACCACTACATATAGTATTTATTCTGCAATAACTTCAAACGTTATTTCATACAATAAAGATACTTTATTTATTTTCTCTATTACTTCACAGTCCACGTTATCTCAAAAAATAATAATACGATCAAATCGATCATACAGAAAGATATCGATTATCAATTACTCAAATTCTATAAACATATACACATGAAAATAATAATAATTAATTCTTATCCCAGGGTTCGTAAAGTTCTTGGAACCATTAGTAAGGCCAGGTAAAATGCATAATTAAGGTTGCTCAATTTACAAAACAAAATTATTTACTCTAAATACAGTGAAATTAAAATAGGTTGTTTTTTTACCAAACTGACGAAAACTTCGACTGGCGGTGGGCGTTTGTAAACAGTTGCCAAAATTCAGCTTATCTCGTCTTCATCCAGTGGAAATGCTCTGGTTTTCAATAAAATTGATGGTGGCGTGTACTGGTAAACCGTCAGGAAATCTTCGGGCTTCTGTTCTTCTTTTGTGATCTTAACAATTCTCGGTCCCGGTGAAATGAAATTAGGATCCCAGCTTCTTCTGCTGCCAGTGAAGGTTATCTCTCCCAAACTGAGTCTTCTGGTATTTTCAATAATTCCGTTAGTTCAGGCTTTAATTCTTTTTACTGATCTTCGGTTTATAGAAGGAATTGGTTTAATACCGAATCCAGCGGAATTATTTAGTGAATGAGGTGAGAGGCTTTCAATTCTTTTTAACTGTATTCATTTACAATTTGGAAGGTTATTTAATTTTTATTACTCATTAGCATTAAATGATAATTATTTTTCAAAATGGTTTTTCAATTTTGATTCATATTTCTTCCAGATTTATGATTCATATTTTTTAAATATATCGGTCCATCTCAACCTAATAGCTTGTAACAATCAGAACGAATAAATTCAAATCAACAACTTCTGTACATTTCAGTTGCCTTAACAACCACGTTTTCTATATATCCTTGAGCCGGCATTATAGAATATTACTACTCTTTTCCAATAAAATACTCCATGCTTGGATTAATATTAAATCACCTAAAATTCTCCCCTAACCTTCCTTCTTAAACAGTAAATGTTTTACCAGATTTTCGTTGGACTGGGTTTCTTAAAAAGGTATTAATTTCCTTTCACTAATATGGAATTTAGGCCTATAGATTTTCTTACAACCGTTATAACATTATTTGGTTTTTTAACTTAATTTTCTTTTACCTGACCTACTGTACAATTAATTATTGGTTAAATGGTTAATTACATTAATTTTAATTTACTGGTAGCTACTTTATTACATTAATTAGCTGGTTCTGGAACTCTTCATTAATTTATAATATAATTGTCAGAACTACTTGTTAAACATGAAACACTGGTCACCCTCCTGGCCCAGTTTATAAACATTAATTAAAACAACAGTATTATTCAACTTTAGACAATACTTTGAAATTAGTATAATGCCTAACAGTAGTAACTATACTTGATTGTCTAAAGACAAATTTAACATAAACACAACCATAATCTTTGATGAAGTATTACTATTAAGCAACATTAGTTCATTTTTAGCATACTCAAAATACAACATAAATACTCTGTAGACCTTAACATGTTACAGTACAAAAACAAACATTTTATTACATTCAATCATTCATTGGTCTGCTTTTATATTTAACATTAGTCATTGCCTCCTTTTGACTTGAGGTACTTCTCAGACACATTAACTACTGAGCAGCCTTAATTCAGGGTATGGTCCTTGACCATGTTTCATTCAATTTTTATGTAACGTTGGGGGACCTCAACTATGTTACGTTACAATATTAGTCTCATGATCAATAAATCTAATGAAAAGCAAAAAAACTATAACAATCAGTGAAATTGACACTACAAATAAGAGTAATAATAGATGACATAATCCTATTCTGCTACAAAAAATAATGTAATACAACATGGACAACGCAAGGAGAGTACTAGGTTAAACTAATTCTGGTCAGAAGAAAATTGTTTTAAAAAAACCTAGAGAAGAAAGTTATATTAATTACAAGATTGGATGCGACTGAATTCTATTGCCAAATTAAGCCACTAAGAATAAAATTTACTGATAAATTGTAAAGACAAGATGTCCTAAGAAAAGAAACTTTGCGACAGAAAATTGTGTAAGGAAAAAAGATGTTCTTTCAGAAACTTTAAATGTATTCTTGAGCCACACTTCATGCTTAGAAAGTAACCAGAAAAAGTGAAACAATAAAAGTCATATAAAATTGGCACATTGCTTCAAACAGGTGATTCATTTATGACAAAGGGAAACTTTAAATATTGAACAAAAGAACACCTGATAAGATTTAAATATTAAAATTGTAATCAATATTTTTCAACGACAATAATAATGTCAAACTAATTCTTGTGTCCACTTACAAGTTCATTAGCTGTAAGTCCCGCTTCTATAGTACTTAGTCTGCTAGTAATTTAATAAGGAGTTTAACAGTAAAATCGTTTTCACGTCCATAAGTATTTATGTGTTTCTCTTGTTATATATTCTTTACTTAGAAGAATGAAAGTTTTGTGTAAATAAAAGGATAGGACGGAGGATGTGGTGGATTGCACCGATAAAAACTATTTGACCATTAAGTTATTTACAATTTGTGAAATAAATTGTAATACAAGAGTTGAATTTTAGCCAATTGTTATGGGTACAATTACGTGGTTTAATATTCTGAGAGTTTATTACTAGACCCTCATATGTTTCCTTTCGTAGACATAACCTTTCCATCCTTCTTTTCCTTTTTCTGGCGTTACAACCCAGCGTGGCTTTTAGCCTGCGCAATGACTTTCCTCCATTCCGCCCTCTCATCACACATCCGTCTCCATTTCCTCACTTTCACACGTCTCAAATCATCCTCTACGTCATCCAACCATTTCTTTCAGGGTCTGCCTTTAATTCTTCTTCCTACCGGTCTCCAATCTGCAATTTTGTTAGCCATTCTTCTGTCATCCATTCGTCTTACGTGGCCCAGCTACTCAAGCCTTAATAATCCGAACTATGTTGGCACCCTAAGTCAGTTAGTCTAGATCATGTTTGATTTGAATTCTCCGGTAGCCATCTTAAGTTTGTAAAGATTCGAAGAATTTTAGCAACACTTTTTAGTTGAAATATTCTCAGAAGTTGCTTGTCTGTGCTGGTTAATATCCAGGCTTCCAATCCGTATGTTACTACCGGTCGTATAAGACTTTTGTATAAAGTCAGCTTAAGTTGTTTGCTTAAAATCCTGAATTTGAAAAAATTTTTACAGGAGTAATAACACATGTACATATACCTAGAGTAATTTAAATTATGCAAAACTTCTTTCCTAAAATAATGCAAAATATGTTTAAGTAGGGACGCAATCATTGAAGTACACAGACATATGTTTATTTCCCGTGGTTGACAACAGAATCTCTTGTTACAAACAGAGTATAATGTTAGGCAGGAATAGATCTAACTGTACAATGGAAAAATAAACGGTAGCTTCAATTAAGGAGATTCATATTTCACAGATAGGAATTACGCGTGACAACACGCTCTTACATTCGTCCTATACTCTTTTGCGTTGCGTATCTCTCTAACTACACACCTACCAATAGGTGTGAGTTTGCTCACAAGACGTGAAATTCTAGGTACTTTGAATCCCAAAATGTGTCAGATGTAGTAATTATTCTTGCAGTCTAAGAGAATTAAGTTACAAAAACTATCCTGAGAATAAAGTGAACGACTTCTTCAGTTGCTTTGAAATGTTAAGAAGAATTGGAAGCAAGTAATTTAACGGTCGGTACTAAACAGCTTCGTTTGTAAACGACTTAATGGTCGGTACTAAATAGCTTCGTTTGTAAACTACTTAATGGTCGGTACTAAATAGTTTCGTTTGTAAACGACTTAATGGTCGGTACTAAATAGCTTCGTTTGTAAACGACTTAATTTCTATTTCACTATGTACGTACTCGTGACATATTATTTGCAAAATGAGTTTTTGGTTTAAAACCCCTATTTTAGTTTATAAAATACGACTAAGAGTTATTAATAGTAAAAGTATTAATACACCACTGTTATTCATTATAAAATGTATAAAATTTGTTGAAAAATTGTATTTTAATTAAGTAGATCTTTTTAGGTTTTTCATACTTCGTTTATTTAAAGTGACGTGTCTTTAATTTAAACGCAAAAAACACAACATAATAAAGACAATAAAAGTTTATCTCTACGTAGTTGATGCGTAACCTAACATCCAAAAACAAACACATTTTAAAGACTAATACAATTTTAGAATAGAATAAAAATCGCCTCTTCGGACGTCTCCTAAAAAAGACCAAATTTAATTGAAAATTTTCTCTGAAATTTAAATTATTTAGTGATCACAGTAATGCGTATGCGTAGATTGTTGTAAAGTTTTTGATAAATTTACCAAGGCTAATACTGTGGAATATTTTAGAAAATAGAGGCATTGCGTTAAATTTAATACAAATGATCAAGAGCGTGTATATGGGGACCAGGATACAAATAAAATAACGGAACCCCATAAAAATAAATGGAGGCGTTAGACAAGGTTGTCCTTTATCGACCGCTCTTTTTAATCTGTTTTTGGATGGAATTGTTAGGATTTCGCTTAACAGTGTAAATGGAAGAATCAGAGTTGCGGGAAAAATGCTTAAGACTCTGATGTTTGCATATGATTAGATTTTATTGGCCACAAATGAAGATGGCCTGCAAAGGATGCTCCACTACTTATATAACATTGCGAAAGAATTAAATATTTAAATATCTGACAAAAAACAAAATGTACGGCTTTTAAAGGAACATGGTCAGTTAGATATAAAATAGTATTGGATAGTAAAATTATAGAACAAATCTCGGAATTCAACTATTTAGGCAGTCAGCTCTTTTATAAAAACGAAGAAAATATTAGTGATAAAATTAATAAATTTAACCAGATAAAAGGAACTCTCCGACGTGCTGTAAAACACAAGTCAAGGAAAGAATCCATAATAAAATTATACAAATCCATGGGAGTTCCTATCCTTACTTATGGCTCAGAAACGTGGACACTGTCTGCTAGACAAAACGAAACAATAATTAATATGTACCTTGTGATTCATACATTATGGAATGTAAATAAACATACATTTAAAAAATTATTTACTATTCCAACACACATTTTTTTAAATATTTATGTTATCGTGTTAATAATAGCAGCTTTTGACGCGTTTGTCTGTTACTGAGTTATTTATTTGTTTAGGCGCATGAGTTTGCTATAACGTTATACAAAAGTTCTCTAGTAGGCCTATAACGAAGTTTTGAAAAAAAAAAGTCTTGTTGAATTTGAGCCTTTTTTAATCATTATTATTTGGTAATCGTAGTCTGTAAGGAAACTTAATAACTTCGTTAATAGTCTTTTTAAAAAAAGATTAACTAAACATGTTAATATACACTTTAATAATTTTTGACTTATGCGAAAGAACCGAGTCATTGAATTAAAGAAGATAAGTATAATGAAAAATCAAATTTTTGTTATATTTTGCGATAACATTAATTAATGATTGATTAGTAATACGGTTTGTCTATATTGCTTGTATTGTATAAACCTAAATTTTTTAAATGTGATCATTTTAATTACTGCCAAATCTGTATATTATTGTTGTATAGATTCATTATTTTTTAATATGTACTATGTATTATTATTATTGTTACTATTGTTGATGTCTGTGTTACTATTGTTGAGTAACAAACAAACTACAGGATTTTTGTCCGAATATTGTGATACGGACCATGATTTATAGTTTATGATTAAGACGTTATCTATGCTTTTACTGTGTAGATTGCTATTTTATTTATCTATTGTAAAAGTGTAGCTGAAGTTGAATAAAATGATAAATGATAACTAGCTAACTAGATACTAGACAACTGCAAGTCAGTAATGCTACCAAGCCACCGACGTTAGTAGACGTCTAATCAAACGTGTCCCTTTTCAATAAAACACATTATTTTTTAATTTAAAAAATAGGCATTACTTTGTGATACGTAGTTACTAATCGTAATTCTGATTGCTTTGTATGATCATACTTTCAGTCTGCCGAGAACTGAACTCCTATAATACAAACGATTCACGTACGTCAACAGTCCTGGCCGTTATAAATGTGTTCTGTCTGCTCATTGTAGACTCTCCTTTTGTTGTGAGTGCAGTAGTGTTACTGCACTGTTACAACAAACGAACTGGTTGCATCTTTTGTCTTTGTCCTAACAGAGTAAACGCTGTAAGGAGGAATTGTATTTCTCTTTACCATGGCATCGGTGAACAATAACATTCTTGTTTCATCTATGAATGTTTGTATGTTCAAATAGTGTTTTTCAAGTATACAATTGTCTTTACCGCACGTTAATTGGTTGGAAACATGTAAAAATACCAGACTTGTCATGCTGTCTGAAAAATCCTATTAACCACTAACACGATTGCTCAAAATTGTTTTGTCTGTAATTATTACATAACTAAATTTAGTTGCAGCATAATTTTGTCCAATTTTCGTTAAAATCCTGATAAGGGTTAAAAAAAATTATGTTATATAAGTAAGCAATTCTAAGATGGAATTATTTTACCTGTTATCCACGTTATTTTGTTACCAACTTAATGAGTAAAACATTAATCTCTTTGTATTTATGATACAAAAGCGCAGGTTCGTTGACTAATGTAAAATAAACTATACTACATAAATTCATATTGCATAAACGGTTTACAACAGATACTATGAATGTTGTTAATTTTTGTATTTTTGGAAATAGTAAACTTTTCTTATAAAGTGATAAATTTTTTAGAGCTTCCTAAACCGTGCATCATGATTATAGAAACTGGAGAAAGAAAAAGAAAATTATACTTGGTAATAACTGGCTTGCTTAAATATAAGCAAACGACATGGCGTATGTCATTATACAGTACTCATTATACCACAAAAGAGCAATAACGGAAACGGTAAGGACAGGGCATGGTTGATACCATTACTTCCGCTACACTGTTTCCTGTAAGTGATAGGTTTTTTTATAGATTTTGGTAGATTTATAGACGCTTATTATACTGTGCGTGGTTCTCGTCGCAAGAGATAAACTGATATTAAACGATAGCAGTGATTACAATAAACTGACTATTTTGAATGCCCTTTACACGTTCCAAACGAGAGTTCGATAGATTGATGACATTCACCGGTTTATGAAATTACTCATCATTCCAGACAGTGGCTTTATGCAACGCCAAACAATTTAATAGACATCACAAAATTTCAGTCATCACCTTCACTACGCGGCATAGGCAAAGTGCTGCCTGTTCCGCTTTCAAGAATCCCCCAGCCACCATCTCTTCAAAGGTTTGCCCACACTCCTGTGTTCTATAGGTTTATATTTCCAGACTTGTGTGGCCTACCTCTGACACTCCTTATACATATTATTTCCAGTGTTATCTGCACTCTTATAATTGTTGCAATCATTCGTCTTCTGCCGAATGCAACAATCCGCGAATTGTACCTTGCCCGACGCTCTGACGTCACGCCCTCCCCTTTACTAACCCTGTCGTTTGCTTTGTTAAATCTCGTGAGTCTCCCATAAAACGCTGTGAGCAGAGCGGCCCGTCGCCGGACTTTTGTCAAGTTTGGGAGCCTCAATAACCAAGTTTAAACTTGGTTCAACGTTCCGGACCGAAGACACGAGAACACGAACTTCGTACAGTTTTTACACGACCTTCCAGCACAGACATAGCAGTGGTTCAAACCAGGTACTGAGGAACACGCGGCCGTAGCGACCAGATACAGCAGGTTGCAAAAAGGACTTATCTGGATTGCCAAGTAACATTTTTACCTTTAATAACTTACGGTGGCAAGTGTTGCATAATCACGAAGCAAAAGCGAGACAAACTAGTTACTCATCATAAGTGTCTGAAACAATTTTATAAACTTTTGCGATAGATAACAGTGTCAGAAATTTATAAGTAGATCACAGCGTGTACGCTGAACACCATTTTGTAAACTAGCATTGATTTATGCGACACCCCCATATTTTGCATTTAACATTTTCTACATTCAGTTTTCAGAAAAAATTAGCTCAGTACTGACCGTTGCTGACTGGCACATAATTAGATAAATTTAGAGGCTCGTAATGTTTTTGAAATAAACGGATCGCATCCGACTCTGCTCACAGATTGACGCATTCAACAATTTCTTTTACTTACACCTCCTCCCTTTACAGAATTATATTAATTGTAGAAATACTTGAGAAGTAAGTCACAACACAGAAAAGGTGTCTTAAGGATTTTGATGGATTTAGATATTATGTTATGTTATTTGTGTGTATGCTGAACACTTCCGGGGCCCAACAGCGGGAAGTGCCGCAGCATAATTTTTGATTCAAGTTAAAAACTTGTAACACTTCTTTTATGGTGTCATTCTTTATACGGCCAAGTTTATAACACCCTTTAACTCCTCTTAATAACGCCACTTTCGAGGCCTGTATTTTACTGTTTTCTTTCTTTGTTGTTGTCCACAATTCACACCCACAGGACAGTACAGGCACTGTCATAACTTTGTAAGACTTTAGTTTGTATCTTGACATATACCTTGTTTCAGAAAAAAAACACAAAAAATATAAGGCGACAATAATGCATCAGCCAATTAGTGTAATTACATCATCCGTCTGAATAATTAAAATACCACGTATCGAGTGTTAGGAAAATTATTCAAGGGTCAGTGGAAGCACTATTTGTTTTTATTTATTCGGTTTGATCGGATATTTGTTAGTGAAAACTTTTACTTACTTGCAACATTTGCCTTTGCGGTTTACAAATTTACGATCTTTTCTTGCTTGTTCCCTTGAAATCTAATTTCCTTTTCCTCCTCCCTGCCATTGTAAAAGGCTATAAAGGTTATCCCATGTGACCAATAGTTTACGTCTTATGCAATATCACTGGTGAGGCTAAAACTGTCTCTACTCACGCACGCAGAAACGTCCAATAACGACCTAAACCAGTTTGAAAGTAAACATTCTTGCTGCAGTATCTACAGTAAAAATCTTGTGAAATTTAATATTAAAAGGCTTACTTTACTGCTTATAAAGCGTCTAGCTAGGCGGTGTAGGTGGCATTTTACGCTATAATTTATTACTTATTGTTATTGTTTACGTATGAATTTAAACATGGGAAATATTAAATATAAACTATTTTTAAGGAATCCATTAATTAAATTTTTTTATTTATACTTTATAAATTAAAAGTGTTAGATAAATATACTGTCAAATACAATTTTAATTAGTATAGTTTTTAATGTATACCTTTACAAGTGATTAAAATATTAGTAGACTACAGACTGGTTACTTTAATAAACTGGTATTAACATTTTACGTCGAGTTCTTTTATTTGCATTTTTTTTCATTATGTATTATTCATAATTCGTACTAATTTGTTCATAGATGCAGTCCCGTATTAGAAAAAGGAAAGCTAAGGTTAAAAGTCAATATTTCCTTATAAGTAAATAACAGTTCCTTTTATTTATGTGTACTTGAAAATTTATCTTGCTTTTCACCTCAAGGATTAGGCTCATCCTGAACCTGTTTCAGGACCCACTTCGCTCTCGGCCGTCCTACCTATCCCACCGGTCTACATTTCATTGCTAGCACTGGAATCCTGTCACCCGTCATTCTTTCAGAAACGTTCACACCGCCTTCTTTTGTTGCTCCTTAGCTGTACCAAGAATGGGAACGATATTCCGTAACCCGCGTAGGGTTAGAGCTGCACATCTCAACTGACCACAACAAGTCAGTTAGAGCTGTGGGGGGGGGGGGTACTGACCACAACATCGCCGGGAGCGTGGTCAGCGTTTAGAACAATAGATCTCCAGCTCGACGGAGAGATGGGGATTGTATAAGCGGAGACTTGGAACATCTCCGTTATTCTTAGATTTTCTGTTCCAACAACAGATAATGACCCCCAGATCCGTCATTATATCCACATTCTTATTTCTATCAAGAATGGTACAGCTCAGAGTAATCTTAATAAATTCATCTCTGCTGCCTGAATCTTTCTATCATTACTCTGGCTTCATCTCCATACATCAAAACTGGTACCGCTACAGTGTCCTTGTTTCCTTCTTTGTGTTATTTTTTGGTAGCTGTGAATTGTTCCACAGATATGCCTAACTATTTTTTTAAATTTTTTTATCCAGATCAATTTTTGTTCCATGTGTAACATAACATCTCAAGCAAATGAAATGCTGGATTTGTTCCAAAATCTTTCCATCTATAACTATCTTAGTTCTTAACAATTGCTTCCCTCTGAATGCCATTGTTTTAGTCTTGTCCGTTGATATTTGAAAGCCATATTCACCTGCTATTTGATTTAGTATAAACTATGATTTTATTATCTTGCTTATAATAAATTTATTCTGAATTAGTTTATAGCATAAAATAAAGTTAGTTCTTTATGTATTGCTAAGAAGGAGACTTTATATCATATGCGTACTTTAATTTAATACCGTAGGTTTCAATATGTTAGACTGATCACCTACTACACGTTGAATATTTAATACACGGGAAAATAACAAAGTTGTGTTAATGTCACTGCAAAATTCTCTCCTCATGTTCTATATTCAAGTAAAGTCGTGCTTTGTCATTAACACTTTGTATCTTAGTGTAACACAGAGCCCAAAGACGTGACCTGCAATGGCAAGTTTTTGTATACATAACATTATTAGTGGGTATGTACAAGTACGGTGCTGAGAAGAGACAAATATACAGTAGACGTGTGTACCAGTAAGAACTACCTCATGTACTTGGCTCTCCTCCATCTTTGTAAACTGTAACGCTTTCATGTATTCTAGGTAAGGTCTGCTATTAGCTTACTCTTTCCAATTGTCTACTATGCTTACCAATTCTCATACTTACATTTTCAGCATCACATTCTATCATTGGCTACAATATTTGTTAAAAACTGTACTCAGATTTATGGTTCTGGTTCTGTCGTCATCATCATCGTTACCACTAGGCCTTAGACCTGTTCCGGAACCCTCGGTCTAACGACATCTCTCTTCCCAGTAGGGTGATAAACCAAGGCCAAGGACTAGGCTTTAGACCTGTTCCGGAACCCATCTACTCCTCGGTCTAACGACATCTCTCTTCCCAGTAGGGTGATAAACCAAGGCCAAGGACTAGGCCTTAGACCTGTTCCGGAACCCATCTACTCCTCGGTCTAACGACATCTCTCTTCCCAGTAGGGTGGTAAACCAAGGCACCCACAGGTAGACGGATATCAGGCATCCGATTCAAGTGTTCACACCATCTCCTTCTGTAGTGTTCAATGTTCTGGTGCAATGATACAATTTTAAATAGGTTAGATACCTGATAATCCTTCATGCAACTTACTTGGTCGCTCATGAACAATTATAGATGGAATCAATAGGACTCATCGGGTATGAAGAAATCCAACACTTCCCCATGGAAAGCGTCGACACTGCCGCCCCGACGCAGAGTGTTGGTGACCAGCACGGCCAATGAACCCCGGCAATACGGATATATAAGGGACAAGAGGTCCCCATCAGACACCCCCGGGAAATCTGCCAACTGAAGGACAAGGTCCAAGAAGACCAGCAACTTGTCCTCATCTACTCCATCTACCACCGGAAGTTTCTGGAGAACGCCAGAAATAGGGTTGGGCAATCGCTGATAGCATACCCCCGCTAGAATTACACAATGTACAATACACAACAAGAAAACATAAATCTTAACACAACACCTAACACCAACATAACTAACAAAACAGAAAAAACTCGAGTACTCTACTTCCTTCAAGCGATCTGCGGGCCCCCTAGCGTTGCGAGGACCCAGGCCACTATCCTGAACTGGCTCTCATCAACACCACCCAAGAAGAAACACAATTTTTAAACTAACACAAGACATGCTCAACGACACACATAACACCTATCGCGACATCGCATTTCACGAAAGCAACTTTGTCAACCAACCAACATCAAATTTCCCAAAACTTATAACAATGACTTCGGCTCCCGTACCTCTGACGAGACCGACTTCCAAGCGGGCCATACCGCATCCCTATAAACACCCTCGCTATTATTTGAAAATCAATAACACGAAATCCACTTCCCATCACCGCGCCCCAGATCTGCGGTAATTCAAGTCTCCAAAAAAGAATTTCCCCCCAAAAATTCACACCTCGTGGCGACACCAAGTTTACAAATAACAACAGGCTGACAATTATACCTCCATATAGTTAATAAAACATCGAACATAACACAACCCATGTATATATATTGATTTCTTGTAAATTTTCTAAGTTCATTCTACTCCAAATATTTTCTGAGTTTGCAAGCCCCGTCACACCCAAAGGACCCAAGGGTTTAACCCTAGATACAACCACGCTCTGCTACCAAATAAAGGATTATCAGGTATCTAACCTATTTAAAATTAACCATTGCAACTTGGTGACCATACACACAATTAATAATGATACAATGTTTAAATCGCGTCTGATATCCTCGTTCTTCTTCGATCCAAGGGACAACAACTTTGCGTTCTTCTTAGAAATTTCATTTGACTCCCTTAATCCTCTCCACGTCCCTATTACCAAGAGTCCGTATCTCACTAGCATACAGGAATGTAGGGATAGCTACAGTTTATTCAGGTGTCCTTCCGTGTTTTATTTTTTAGGTTCCTATGAATCGTTCCACAGATGCGTCTAAATTTTGTTAGCTTACTATATATTGTCTTTAAATGTAATACTTTTTAAGAACTGCTAGGTTACAGAACATTTTATTAATGTTTCATAAAATGTATGTGCAAGTTCAATGACAAAATGGTAACTGTATTGCAATATCGACATAGGCCTACCTATACTAGCCGATAAGTTATGTGGCTTTGCTGTACGAATAGAAGTTTTGTTGCTTTAAATTCAAGTGGAAATTGAACTGTAAGACACGATTTATCTACGGGTGTATGAATCAGCTGTTTTTGCAGTTTTCATAAGAAAAAGAGAATTAATATTAATTTTTTTTCATTTATACTTACGTAGAAAATATTGTAACTAAATAATTCTGAATAGAAACTTACACGTGCAACGGAGAGTTCTTATTTATAGAACCTTATTTATATGTAAGTGTAATTTCAGGTAAACGAATTTTGCTATTCAAATGTACGCTCTCATTTAATCAGACTTATACATATCGTTATTATTATTTATACACTGCAGTTGCTACCAAATACGTTCTTATATGTCATCATCATCTTCTTCACGAATTGAACCAAGCATGGTTTGTTCCGGTCTCAAATATTAGATCCGGTCACTCCAGCGCTTCCTCGGTCGTCGCACGCCTCTCCGTCCATTCGCCTTATAGTTCCTTAGTTGTTTGGGGATGCGGCTGTCATCCATTCAGCAAAGATGTTCCCACCAATTCTGCCGATACTGGGCGATCCTGTCAAGCATACTCATAATATTCAGTTCCTGCCGTATATTCGTGTTTCTTCTATGATCATGGAGAGTATACCCTGCCACGTGCCTGAGAAATCTCATTTCAGCCGCTTGGATGCGACTGGCCTGGCCTATGTCAGACCAAGCCCAATTCTCAGACCCATAAAGAAATGTGGGAAGGGCATCATCTTGTAGAATTTAGGCGTGTTTCTTTACTTGCTGACTTCAGAGCTCGCCTAATGGTCCCGCACATAAGGTTGAACTTACGCAACTTATTCACAACGTCGTTGCTTGCGTTATAAGACACACTGTAGCCCAGGTATATAAAATTGCTAACTTGTTCCAGGACAGTACCATCTAGAACAATTTTTTCCCGTATGGGATCAGTTCCCATATATGCATATAAATTGTATGAAATTTAACAAAAATTTAATTATAATAAATTAACAAAAGATGAAAGTATACGACTATGTTAACAGATAATTCGTTTTTAAGGAATTTTGTTCTAATAACGAAGAAAAAATGTAAACCTTACTTTAAAAAATCAGAGACTCTGGAAGTAGTACAGAATTTTATAATCCCAATTTAAAAACAACTATGACCCAAAAATTGTATTACATAAATGAATACGGATAATTTTTTACCTAACATAACATGGCAGTTTATCTAACACAGCTTAAAATATGGAAACATATGTATATATTTGTACGTATAACCGCTTTTCATGTTTCTACGTTTTCCTTATTGTTGTGTAGTTGTTAAATTTCTGCTGATACAGAACATATATATATATATATATATATATTTATTGTAAACCTGCTGCATTACAGCGAGACATCGTTTTAATAAACTGCTGACGGCGACAGTTTGTTATTCTACAAAAACACGTTTACCCCATTAGGATCCGATGTTCGCTAATAACGGACAGTAAATGCAACAAGTGCAGTGCAATGACATAAAAATGCAAATCTCGTGCAAGGGAAGTGTTTCAACAATGTACACACTTAACATTATTGTTGAATTCACATTTCGTTTTGATTATTTAATCTTATTCAAGATGGAGATTTGTTTCAACTTGTTCGTAAACATTCTATCTTAAAAATAAATCGAAATAAAACAAAGATTTGATTAGAGTAACTATTGTAAAAATATCTTTCCCTATTTTTATTTTACTAATTCGTTCTCATACAATTTTCTTCTGTATTGATTAAGATTTTTTTCACTGTAACGTTTCACTGTTTTACTATTCCATATTCTGTATATTAATATTTTCTCTAATTTTATGACGTCCCGTCTATGAAAAGCGTTATTGTATTCTACAGTTTTTTTAAAATGAACCATACTTCCAAATGTCACCTTTTTACCCTAGCTTATGTTATGATAGTTTACGTTGCCTAAAAAGGAAAATGTATAAATTAGCAAAGTAAAATTATAATTGCTGATACGGTCATATACACAAGAGAAATTAAGAGAAACACACAAATAACAAAGTGTAGAAAATGTTTATTATAAGACATGAATTTAGTCAATAAAGGGTCAGTTATTCTTCTGTGAAAATAGTACAGCCAGTTAAGATTTGTACGAAAGATCTGAGCGAAAGGGGAGAAACAGCAGTGGATAGTTGGGTTTAGGTTTATTTCATGAGGGAAAACATAACCTCAGATCATGAATAATATTGGTCTCTTCATCACAACCGCAAAAGCCCAATGTTGCCAAAACGAACACATCAATATTTTGAACGGATTAAAACATTTAAGAGAAAATATTGTATGAACTGAAAACGAACAACAGGAGAAATACATATTAGTTTAAAAATAACTGTTTTGCTACAGGATCGTTAATACTCGGACGCTCTCTGCCCATCTTTGACGTGGTCTGATTGGATTTTAGAACCGGAATATTTGTCTGGATACTTGCAAAATGGTATAACAATGTATTTAAGAAAACATATATACTACAACATGTATTTACAATTCAGGTTTACTGTTACAACGTTAATAATACATTTATTTCACCACTTTAAAATCGTTGTCAGCAATCTGGAACCAAAAAAGTGTGTGTATTTTGTTAATTTATTATATTATCTGTGTTTAATATTATATATATATATATATAAACAGACATACTGCTATAACGTTTTATTTGTTAATTGTTTAATCCTTTCATGCGTTGAGGGCAAGGGAACCGGTATCATGTAGCCTTTCTCCCCACTCCGTTTCTAGCAAGTAGAGTTGAATTTCTATACAAAGTATCAAGCGTAATGAAATAGTGTAAGCATTGTAGTCGCCAGTTATTTGTGTAATAAGCTCATAGCAATAACACAGTCAAGAATTACAGACGTAACACTTGAGCGTCCAGAATTTGAGAACCGCCGGTACTAATAATTCTAGTGTCGTTAAAAAAGAAAAAAAACTCGTAATTTTGTAAGTCAAATGTAATCACGTTGGTAGTATAAACGTATAATTTGCTAACCCTCATTGAGTCCCGATACACTAAAATGCACACTTACTCAGCATTATTTAAAAGTGTTAATTTAATTACATTTTAACTCAATTAAAGTAAACAATTACTTTCAAGAAGAATATAATTAACGGTTGGGAATAATTCACGTTTTAAATTTTAACATAGACCCAGGAAATTTGGAGAGGTACAGAAGTACTTTTGTACCGGGTTGACTGGGCACTGGTCCTCACAGATTTCCAGAGTTGGATGTAGTGATGTTAGCCCTTGCCTTTCTCCTGGCAAGACCGCACTGCGAGGTGGCGAAGTGCAACATCAACAACACCAGTAACCATCAGTACCAAGTTAGGACGAAATGTTATCATTGGAGATAATTCCATTTCGTCTATATAATATCATAATATATATATATATATATATTATAACAACACAACAACAACAATTGTATATATATATATATTATATATTGTAACAAGATGGCGAAGGCTGAAGATGAGAGAACAGGAACTCTCGAAACATGTTCCTAATAGGAAAAAAGTATATCTTGAGGTAAATTTAGTTATAAATATTAAAGTAATATATATATATATATATAATATATAATTCCATAATAATTCCTACAGGAGAGACTCTAGTTGGATTTAGTCGGCACGTCGTATTGTTATAAGATTATATTTTGCTGTTTCCTTGAAGTTGCGTGTTGGGGTATCAAAGGCTAGGGAAGACGACCCTGGATAAAAATTACCGGAAGTCAGGAGGCCCGAAAGGGGGCAGGGCCTCCACACGACTTGCCCATCTGTAGGCTGGTACTAAATAATGGGGAAATTCATTTACTCAGAACTTTCCAAGAACACAGCAGACGGAGACAAACGTATAGGACACAGATGAGAGACACGGGTATAAACCCGGGAAGAGATGACTGGAGGATCTTTGAAGGCCTATGTACTCAGAACTTTCCAAGAACACAGCAGACGGAGACAAACGTATAGGACACAGATGAGAGACACGGGTATAAACCCGGGAAGAGATGACTGGAGGATCTTTGAAGGCCTATGCTGTGTTGTGAAAATGACGATGATGAAATATCAACATAGAAAGATTCGCGGAATCTGCTGATCAAGAAGAGATAATCTACGCGAAGGACCAGGACGCCGTTGTAGATACAGTTGGAGAACCGAGAAAAGGGCACCACAGGAGCATCACTAAACAAAAAGAACTCCAGGATAAAATAAAGGTGTATAAAATACATTCTCAAATACAGAACACTAAAAAACCTTGGAGACTTTACACATAGTTTGTAACACCATTTTATATTTATAAGTTGTATAAATAAACACATGTGTATTTATAGTGTTTAATAAACCTTTCGTAATTATGCATATAACATTTGTTCATGTATAACATTTGTTTAATAATACTCAAAACAATATAACTTGCCAGACAACGTTAATAAAGGCACATAAAACAAACTGACCACATTCCGCCGCACTGGCCATTCCATAAAATCGCTTTTGTTAATGTTTCTTCTCTAGTAAAAGTTACTCACAATAGGCTTCAACTGGATGCTTATTATTTTATTTTTAATGTATGTTATTATATACATTATATTTTTATATACGCATTATATAATATTATTTATTCTATAACAATAATTTTATCTCTCCATATATAATTTTTAGAGAACCATCTTATTCTCATACGGTTTCACCTAAGTTATTGTATGGAAGCAACATGCTGAAAGATTTCTTTAATTTTCTTCATTGCTGAGAATCGAACAATAATTCTGTAGCATTATTTTAAATGTTATTTTTCCATTTTTTCAAATGCTGGAAGTTATGTTCATATAATGACTATTTATGTTAAAAAGCATTCTAAAGTAATTTACATTAATGTCATAATTTATGTTTTATTATTTGATATTTAAATACTGTTATTGAAAAGGCAGTATTCCAGTATAAACACTATTGACATTTAAAGGCAAGATGCCATGAGCTTGTCTTTACATTTTTTCCATCAGCTGTCTTTTACACTATCTGGTTGTTTGTTTTTAGATTCCACTGTTTGTTTTTAGTTGATTAGCTGGCATTTAGATGGTTTTGAATAATAACTGCGGAGACAAATGGTAAAAATAAAATAGAATAATAGGAAAAAGATATAAAAGAAAACGGCATAAAATGATGAATAATAAAGTTATTATTATTTATACGAAAGTTAATTTTTTAGAGGACATAGCCAGTAGAACAGGCTTAAGAATTTCTGCAGAAAAAAACAAATTTCTCACGAACAAAATTTGTGGTAACAGATATTGTTCTAATAGAGATGGTTAAAAAATTTAAGTATCTAGGGAAAATAATTCAAGAAAATGGTTTACAAAATCTGCTATAGAAGAAAGGATCCATAAAATGGAAAGGGCATATGGTATAACTAAAGATATTTACAATAAAAAGTGCATATCTAAAAACGCAGAAATAAGGCATTATAGTACAGTAGTGAGGCCAGAATGCCTATATGCAAGTGAATGTCTAGCATTGAATTATCATTTAGACAAACTGGAAATATTGGAAAGACAAGTTATTAGGAAAATATTAGACCCACGAAAAACTTTATAAGGTTGAAAATGAAGAAGTAATTATGAGAGATATCAAAGTATAGAAAATATAACAGAAACAGTGAGAAAAAGAAGACTAGTATTTTTTGGAAATTTGTGTGGAATGGAAGACAATAGGTTAAGAAAAGACCTTCAAATATTTGTGTGGAAAGAAGTCAACATCAAGCTGAATTAAAGAAGTCCAAAAGAATTTAGAAAAAAAATAATATAAGCGCAGAAGAAGCAAGTGAAAGAGAAGTTTTTTTGTGCAAAAGTGTTAAAACTGGAAGGAGTCCAGGATAGGAGAGAGTAAAACGAAGGACGAAAGTTGACTAAAGACAGGAAGAAGAGACATAGTGAAAAGATGAATGAATATTGGAGCAAAAGGAAAGAACAAGGAGTAAAGAATTTAAATTGGTATGTGGTTCTCAGATAGGCGGTACAAATAGAAAAAAAGTTTTTTTACTATTTCTTTTATGAAATTGCTAAACTGCTACAATTTTTTGTTCAGACAAAGCTTTTCGTCATCTCTGGCATCATCAGGTCTTGTTCAATTTCATAATTTCAATTAATTTCAATTTCAATTAGCAATTTCATAAAAGAAATAGTAAGGATGGCTACTAATTCAAATAATACGAAGAAGAAAAATGTTATTTACAAACGCCGTGTTAGAAAACATTTTAAATATCATTGTCTGAAGAAGATAATGCTCATTACTATTATGAGAAGCATACGTAAGGGAGAAAAGTTACTATTTGGTTCCGTGATGTCTTTACTTTGCAGAATATCACGAGCAATAGCGTAGTGGTAGACTTGTCTTCCCTGCCAGATTCACTAACAAAGAAAGAGAAAAAGAGCGCTCCTGTTTTCATGATTGGGATAATTTCTCTATGCTATTCACAAATTACAATATTTTAATGCAATCGTTTGTGTAATAATTGATCAGTCTGAATATTTCCGTAGCAAATAATGGAGTAAATTTTTATTCAACTGTAAATATTGTAACGTTACATAACCCAGTCCCAATAAATGATAACTTAATTATACTACCATAAAGGTCAGAAATGGGTATACTATAACTAGCTATAAATTAAGTTATATCACTAAACATTATAAACTCTATTGAAGTGATATACAGTGACAAGTGAGTTATAGTGTACCCAGTGCGTAAATAAGTGAATGTGAAGGGAATTTCTTACAGATTTGTGCTGTAGATGTAGGAGTTATGGATTATAATAGTAGACTGTGATGCTACTAACTAATTATGTCGTTTGTTTAGTTATTGTATAATTTATATTGTGTAGGCAACTAAAATTTAGTACCTGTGTTTAATTTTATATTTAATAAAATAATTATGTTATTATATAAGATAACCCAGGGTTAAAAAATAAAAGAGTTAAATATAAGATGATAATAAAAAATAAAATAATACTGTATGAGGAAAATGGCAGAAGAAAATAGTGCAGTGTAAGAATACTATAAGACATTAATAAATAATATATAAATTCATTTAAAGTTAATAATAATATTAAAGACTTATATCTAAAGTTATAAGAAAATAAACGAAAAACTATTATATAAATCAAATTGGGAAATAAACCAAAATTAAAAAGAATTATTTTTCTATAAATCAAAAATAAATTTATAATAATTAAAAACAGCCTATATACTCAAAAGTAAATAGCAGCACCAATAAAAAATGATATAGAAATTATGTGTTACTAACAGTAACAGAATAACAACATATTGTTTAATCGAAAAAGAGATTGAAAACTGTTCGGTTGAAAAACGTGATGAGACCAAAATTGTATTAAAAAACCTTTGAAAACATTTGGAAACAGTACAAAATTATAACAAAAATTAACTCACAGTATCCACATTATGTCCAACTCCTTTAGATATAAAATATAACTGGCTTTACCCAATAACAAAGAGTTAAAAAACCTTCTCAAGATCAGGCCTAGCCAAGCCGCGCTTCGAGTTTTTAACGAGATGGTATCTGATAGACATTCATGAAATTACAAAACAACTAGGACGACCACACGAGAAACCGCTTCACGCAAGTAAGAACTTTCTAGGAAAGAGGTAATATAAACTTTTCTTTTAATATTTAACCAAGAAAACCTCAAATCAAATCGTTGTGCAGTACAGAAATTTCTAAAATGTTGTCATGTGTTTAATAAAAACATAATCTGCACTCTCGCGGACAAATCCGGAACTACGTACTACGAAAATAAACAAAAATTCGAAATTGATTATTTTTATCTTGTAAAGCGTAGTATATAATTATCCATTTCTGACCATCTCATAACACAAAGAACTTACCCTTAACCCTGGGGAAATAAATAAAACGAATTATATGTTGATTGATGTTTAATTAAAGATAAAATTGTAAAATCATTAAAAACCAGATTTTATGATAATTTCATGTTTACCCAGTTAAATCGATATAATGAATTAGTGATTGAAAGGATCGATTGTAATATTTGTATATTGGCAGAAGAGGAAATCAATATTATACAAATAAATACTATTAATATTTTATGTTGAATAATAAAATGTGTCTTTTTTATTGTAGAGGGTAGTTGTTGTAGATTTCAGTAAGCTAAGAAGAGGACTATCCATCAGGTAGTATTACGGAACAGAGTCGTTTGGTTAACCTAACATTTGGAGATTAATGTCAAAATCAGCTGATCTTATGAACGGTGAATATTTGAAAAAATAAAAAATTGTCTACTCCGGGTGTAAACAAATTGTACTCGCTCTCTCTTCCAAATAAGACTAAACAAATTCCTTAATCTCGACCAAATCACACACACTCGATTTCTGTTTCGTTTGGGTAACATTACAGTCAAATTTATTTAAACATTAATACTTATAATTCATAAGTGGCGATCGCTAAGAGGTACTCTGACCGCTCCGAGACTGTCAAAAGACGGACATCACACCTTATTAAAGATTACGTTACAAATGACGCATACAACGGGGGCAGATAACATAACACTAGAACCCTTATTAAAGCGTTACGTTATAAAAACGTTAATTAAATAAGACTCAGCGGAAAGTACCCAGATGAGAGCGATACGTTACAGAATGGCGCCCAACGTGGGGCTTAATTAAATAAGACGAGCACACGATAGGTCACATCCAAGGACTCCGCGGAAGGTACCTCTGAAGCGGTTACGTTACAATATTTAGAAAGCGTTTACCTTCATTAGTGGAAGCGTAATAATAATTTCGTGCAATTAGTGACAAATGAACGTTGTGTATAAATAACCGTTTTTACTAGGAACTACCTCCAATTAATGAACCATGTTTGTGCAAGTACATTATAAATTGATATGTGTCGTAATTTATTGAACAAAACGTTCATGAATTACTATAGTGAATACATATTTCCGTTCGCCTGAGATTAATGCATAATGAAGGTACCAGTAGTCAATTTAGTTCTAATTCAGGTGCAACAACATAACATTTACTATGATTGTATTGTAACGTCAGATACAAACTCAGTTCTCAGAGTTACAGAAAATAAACACTGACGAACCGACTTCCTCAGTACACGGCAGAATTTTAAATTGAGTGTAGCTTGAATAACTGTAAATATATTATTATTATTATTCCGGCTATACAATGTTTACACATTTTCCGGAAGCAAAGATTACAGAAGTGATTGAATTCTCATCTTCCACTGATGCTTGTCCACCCAAAGATCTTCTTTAATTTTTCGTTCCCTCAATACAGTCTCAATTGCTTCTGTCCAGGTGATGCGTGATTTTCCTCTTTTCCTTCTTCCTGGTGGGGTTCATTCCTTGGCTACCTTTCCTGTGCCATTCCTTTTGAGTGTCCATACCAATGTAATATTTTCGTCCACAATAAAACCAACAATTGAATTTTTTACATTCGTTCTGACCTTAATGACTTCATTTCTAATTTTCTCACGTCTGGTACTCTTACCAAACGTCTCCAAAAGTTCATCTTATCTCATTAATGTTGATATTGGTAGTTCAAACGTGTAAGACGTAACTCATGATACTTCTAAAAATGGTATTAAATATTTTGATTTTAGTTTCTGCTGTAGCTTATTCCACAGAATTCCATTTAAAATAGATATAGCCACCTTTCCCAAATTCATTCTGGATTGTATTTCTTTGTCTTGCTTTGTAGTGGCCGTAATTTTTACCCCAAAATACTTTTATTTGTCTGTATACGAAATCTTCCCCATGTCTTCCTCCAATATCAAGTATTAATAAAGGTCACCTATTTCCATGCATTATTGTTTTATATTCAAAAAATGTATTCAATTTAAAAAACTAAAAAATTTGACGTATCCCTTTTACGGCGTGGAGATAATTTTAAACTAAACAAAATTTAATTTTTGAAAGTGGCGTTTATTTTACCACATGACCACGCACCTTACTGCAGCTGTATCACAACGAAAGATAAATGCTATAGGATGTTACACTTTTACGATAGAAAACATTTTAAAAATCAAGAAAAAAGGAATAAAGAATAAAGACGGTGAAAAACAAGAAAACGAATGAAAATATAGTAAAAAATGCCAATGTAATAACGATAAATATGAACTACATACATCAAAGTAGATTCACAAACTTTGTCACTACTTATTTCCACACTGCTAAGTACTTCGTTATTGACGAGGGCTTTCGGTGTCTCCACCATCTTCAGGTTTTAAACGACCAAGGTTTAAGTAGGTGTTAAGATGGCTGCTAATAAAACTAACAAAACTGGAAAAGTGAAAGTAGATTATTATTATTATATTATCAAAATAACAAATTTTGTGTTAAAGAAATTTTCTAAATATCAACAAACATTAACAAAAACAGATTAAAATAGTAACACATTGAGAAATAATAAAAAAGTAAAATAATAATAATAATAGAAAGAAGAAGGTACTTTCCACGGACATGCTCAAAGAATGAATCATAACAGACTAACAAACAGGGAAGCTTTGTAACTTTTTCAAAAAAACTCAAAATGTCTAATACAAAAAAAAAAAAAAAAAAAAAAAAAAAAAAAAATGACATAGTCGAACTCCAGATTACTCAACAAGAAGACATTGAAGAATGCTTGCCTATCAAAAAGAAATTAGAAAAGGCCCAAGGTTTTCAGGGAAAAACTAAGAAGAGAACAGGTGCCATTTGGACCGAAAGGAGGGAGAGACATCGATCAAGAATGAAGGAAATGTCGAAGAGGAGGAAGAGAGAGGAGAAGAAGGGAGGAACCAGTTAAACCGAACGTAGCTCATACGTAAAAAAATTAGAATAATAATAATAATTTTTTTTTTTTTTTTTAACGGAACAATGCTTTATGGTCCGTCAGAAGAAACCGTCTGTCTCCTGGTGTGTGGGACTCTCGCCCTTTAGGAAAACCCACCTGTAATTCAAGCGTCGATGCTCACCCCAGAACCACTTAGCGTGTTACTTCAGGATGGAGCCTATTGCGCCCTTTTCACGCTTCCTTCAGTTGTCTCTCTTATATACTATTGCCAATTGGGTGCAAGTTGACCCTGTCTTTTCTTTTCTTCTAGAACCAACTGAACAAATGTAGAAATGCGGTCCCACTCCTGCTTGCCGCGGAGCATAAACTCCACTACTCCGTCAGGCGAGATCCAGCTCTCGCGTATTCCGTGGCATATTCTCACTTAGGCTTCCGTGGCTGGTGTCCATTATGTTTTTGAAGCCTTCTTGTGGTACGGACCGCGTCAAAAATGTTGTGTATGGCAACGTTTCACTCATATTACAATGAGTACCCTCAGGTATAAGTGACAAAAACGCCGGCAAGCGAACTCAGTTATATAGTGTAGACGTGGCGGTGTACCCTGCCCTGTAGGCGTTACGCTGTGTGCTTTATTTGTAGTGTCAGTCAACTCACGTACAGTAAAACCAGAAAGTAAAGGGTACCAAGGCGTGCTAAGGGTGACTGCTTGTCTGTTGATGTTATCCTTGTGTTTATTAATTTATATTGCTTCCAGGACCAATATGTCATAATACCTATTAGACGACCTTATTACAGATCCGTCTTCCAAGTTTACCATGTGATTAGTTAAAGTTGAATGCTCAGAAATTGCAGATTCAAGTGTCATTGTCTCTCTTTTAAATCTGACACACTTGAAAAAAGTATGCTAAGCATCTTTAAATAGAGAGTCACCGTACTGGCTTGCTGGTTTCTGCATCTTTCTCATTCTGTAGAGGTAGACGTTAGAATTGCAGTGTCCACTGAGGACACGTGTCAAATAATAGTTAGCCTAATCGTGCTGGCGATGAATCCATTTGGTTTGAGCTTTGCGGTCCATCTTTCTCTGTCAGCCGTATTCCATCCGGTCTCGGTCGGTTGCGACAAAACGACCCTTGTATCTGTTCCTTCCCTGTTAATTTGTGCCCAGCACTTTTATTTTGTGGCAACCGACAGAATCCGTAGCAACTGTTTTATAGAAGAACCTTTCCCGTTCTAAGCTTTGATCAGGTTTTAATTCTGTTACTTTTTCATTTCTGCCAGTAGGCCTAATCTCTTTCTTTAAATATTGTTGTTAGTTTAAGTTACGTTATGTTAGGATATTGTTACAACGGTCTACTTGATCGTCGTAGGTACAGTGGCAAACAAAATACAAGACGACAATGAAGTCACTAATCACCAGCTTTAATTTTCACAGTTAAACAGTTCGTAATTAACAACACAGTCTCTTACAACAAATCAAATAAAAATTGTTCGCATGCAATTAAATGTCCACTAATATTACAACCCTAGAGGCAGAATAAAAGTTGGTAGGGCTAAAAAAAGGTAGACTGTGGAATAGGAACACGCCGCTAAAGCCTAAAACCGTTAAGACGGTGATGATGATGAATGGTACTCATGAATATAAGGCAATATTCTCATATATATAAAAGATAAAAATTTATGTGAGAAGTAACATTATATTTGTCAGACGAATATTAAATAAATAATTCCTTTCGGTACAAACTCAGTTATGAAAAGTCTTTAAATTAATTAATTGTAATTAAACACCGTTAAGTCAGGCATCATTGTAGCCCTATAACTTTCCCGTACGTGTTGTGGTCAGAGTCTATGCGTGTTTTCAAACTCTAACTACTGTACCTTCAAAGGTTTTCAAGCAGTTAAAAAGAGTCATCGTATACAAACAACAACATCCACTAACTCCACCACAAAACACAAAAATAAATACCGCGCTCTAATGTTATTCTCAAATACTGGTGTACTTATTTCTACTGTTGTTATGACAAGAGTGGAGAGTGTGTTGGCGGCTATCACGTCATCGCTGTACGTAAACGGCAAAGCCACTTGAAGCCACGTCAAAGCCACCTGTGGTCGACAATCAAGCTCTTTCCATTGCGCCGCTGCAGCGTAGATTGCATGGGGTTCACTGTGACGCACAATTTTACCTCTGGTCGCTCGCTATTTTCATTGCAGCTATTTCACGCAGTAACAACCTCTCTGAGACTTTTGATAATCAAATTTTTTGTGCACATTTATTTGCACATCTTATGATATAAGTAAGAAGATAAATAAATTTAAGAATATTTGTGGTACAATAAATAGAAATCTTAGAAAAAAAACAACACACAACACAAGGATTAAATTTTATAAGACAATTGCAATACTCACGTTGATTTATGCAACTGAGGCATGGGTCATGACAAAAAAGGACAGCGGCAAGATTCAGAGAATGAAGGAAGCTATGAGATTCACAGAATAAGGAATGAAGATATAAGAGGAGAACTCCAAGTAAAGGATACAAATAAAATTATTGCAATTCACAATGGTGGGATCATCTGCAAAGGATGACAAACGATCGACTGCCGAAAGCGGCACTGAACTATAAAGCCATTGGTAGAAGAGACGTGGGTCGTCCGAGGATGAGTTGGGTGCCGGACAGGTTTATATAACCTGATACTTGAAGAGAAGAAGACGCAGAGAATCTGCACATCTGTTATTCTCTTGGTATGGGCTCTAGGCCTTTATAGATTTCTGGTAATGTCGAGAGTTCCTTTTAACCTAATCTAGAAAAACTTATTATAACATAATGATAAAATATTTAACGGAGAACTACTCCGACCACAATTAACCTTTTTATTACTTTTTTATACTACTAATAAAGTTACTTGGTGAGAAGGTGAAATAATATTGAAAAAAAAGGAAAGAAGAAAGAGTAAAGAATTGAAATCGGCATGTGGTCCCTAGATGGCCGATACGGAAATAAAAAAAAATTACTTGATTTTTATTATTTATTAATTATTTTTGAAAATAATAATTTGGTATGATGAGTGATTAAATATACAAGGTTACTTGTTAACTGTAAAAATTAAGCTACTTTAAGTTACTGCTTTCTAGTTTTGTTCGTTAGTAAATAGTATAAGCATTACAATAAAATGGGTTTTTCCATCCAACTCTCCTTGATTATATTACTTTTATTCTTAAAAACATGTTTTTCGCATAAGTAATGTAATTATTTTACGCGCTAAACATGTGCAATTACCCCTTTACTTACACTTAGTTAACTTTTATGAAAATTATGTAATGTCTACTTACTTTCAGCTAATGATTCAAATTTTCAGACTTAAAATTGGACGATTTCTCGAGTTTCCTCACCACTGCGTGCTGAGCGTGCTCCTCGCGTGAAGTCCGCTTTACAACTGTTTTTTTAGCGTTAGTGAAAGATTTTCGACTATTCACCTGTACACGCTGAATCTTGGATTATTACCCTAACCATCCTTATAACTTAATCGATCTAAATAGTAACTTTCATTATCATCATCATCTTCAAGGAGTAAACCAAGTATGGTTTATTCCGGTCTCAAATAGGCAAAGATTAGAGCTGGTCAGTCGAGCGCTTCCTCGGACGTCCCACACATCTGCGTCCCCTTGGCTTATAGTTCCATGGTTGTTTGGAGATGCTGCAGTCATCCATTTGGCAAAGATGTTCCCACCAATTCAGCCGATACTTGGTGATCCTGTCGAGTATACTCATAATATTCTCAGTTTCTGCCGTATATCTGTGTTGCTTCTATGATCATGGAGACTATATCTTGCCACGTGACTGCAAAATCTCATTTAAGCCGTTTGGATGGACTGCCCTGGCCTTTTGTTAAAGTCCAATTCTCAGACCCATAAAGAAGTGTGGGAAGAGCCATCACCTTGTAGAATTTTACGCGTGTTCCTTTAATTGCTGACTTAAGGGTTCGCCTAATGGTCCCGCACACAAGGTTAAACTTACGCAACTTATTCACAACGTCTTTGCTTACATTATAAGATACTTTTCGTGGCTTTTCGTGGAACTGATCCCGTACGAGAAAAGATTGTTATAGATTGTACTGTCCTGGAACAAGTTAGCAATTTTGAAATATTAACTTTATTTTTCGAATTGTGGCCAGCTTTTAGGTGTTTGGCGGACGGGAAGTAACCTTCTGTTGCATTACTGAATCCTGTGATTTTGTGCTACGTAAATCAACATGGTTTGTAACAACGTCTGTAGTTTATAAGTTATTACGTAAACTAAATGAATTATGTCCTGTTGTCACAGTAAAACTAAATATATATTCATTTAAACTTGAACATGTTGCACTGAATTTAACAAAATATTCCCTTTAGAGAGAGGGTTGTCTCGTAGCAAACTGTGTTTACACATCGTGCATTGCGGCTTTGGGAATTACGTGGGGGAAATTGATTTCGCCATACAATCACACTAATGCATTCCCGTATTTATAATTGTGTGATGAATATGCTGTTGTTTCACTGTGCGAGTCACAGTGAGATGTTTTCATTATGAATTCATATCAAGTAAACAGAAATGTTTATAAACTCATTATAAAAATAATTAGTTTGTGCAACAGACTCGTGCAAACGTGGTTTGTTAATTGCATTATCGTTAGTTCTCAAAACCGACAGTACAGTATACACAATTATAGTTAGATCTCAAGACCGACAGTACAGTATGCACAATTATAGTTAGATCTCAAGACCGACAGTACAGTATACACAATTATAGTTAGATATCAAGACCGACAGTACAGTATGCACAATTATAGTTAGATCTCAAGACCGACAGTACAGTATACACAATTATAGTTAGATCTCAAGACCGACAGTACAGTATACACAATTATAGTGAGATCTCAAGACCGACAGTACAGTATACACAATTATAGTTAGATCTCAAGACCGACAGTACAGTATACACAATTATAGTTAGCTCTCAAGACCGACAGTATAGTATACACAATTATAGTTAGATCTCAAGACCGACAGTAAAGTGTACACAATTATAGTTAGATCTCAAAACCGACAGTACAGTATACACAATTATTCAGTTACTACTAGTGGTATCTTAGGTTTGTTGCGCCAAATTCTGACGGTAAAATCTATTTTTTAAAATATTGGCAGTTAATTAAAATAGTGATTGCTTATAGATGTACAATATTAACAAAAACGTTGACGATTGACAGCAAAAACAAATTCGTTTGGAAATATGTAAATGTTAGGTAAATGTTTTGTATTATATCTTACTTTTTCTATTTGTTAGAACGAATTTAACGATTGGAGTCGAGGGATCTTGGAGAGGTAGCGCCTTTGCTTCGGGTTGACTGGGAACTGATCCTACAAGTCTCAGTGCTAGAGGAAGCGAAGCGATGGCGCCCCAATGGAGCCCTTAGCTTCTACTCAGCCAAGACCGTACTCCGTGGTGGAGAGCCACATCCTACACAAGGTGACCCTGTGTTTGCAGAACAGTGCGGATCTAGACTGGAAAGTCGAGAAACATCGCTGGTGGTGGCCACAATGCCAGCACCCACCAGTATTGGCATGGGGCCGCAAACGGTAATAGTCAGCTGGGCATATAGCTGAAGGATAGTTGGACAGGACTCTATACCCGAGGTGAAGGCAGCCTGTCTAGGAGAAGAACACCCCAAAATCAAAATACCTGGTCCTCCAGGTTGGGGGTTGGGCGTGAGGCTGACGACGTCACCCTGTGAAAATCTATTGTTGCGAATGCTCAAGAGAACAAATTCGGACGGAACTATAGGCAACGACCAATGGGTAGTAGAACAAGGGGAAGACCCCGAAGTAGATTCAAAGACCAGATAAAGGAGGACCTTAGAAATTTGAACATAAGAAACTGGAAAGCCAGGGCACGCAATAGGGAAGAATGGAATCGACTCTTGGAGCAGGCCAAGGGTTGTAGAGCCACGGCTGATGATGACTAATGGCATCAAAAGTTTGTTGCGTCAAAATGTACGACCATGGATAACGGTAAATCCATTTTTTAACTATTAGCATTTAATTAAAATAGTGATCACTTAGTGATGAGGAACATTAACAAAACCACTAACGGCTGACCACAAAAACCAATTTGTTTTTATGTAAATATGTAAATCTCAAACCGTGTAGACATTGCATAAAATGAATACCGTTAAGTTTATGTATTATTTCTTACCCTTTCTATTTGTTAAAACGATTCTAACCTCTTCATCATGTAGCAAAGAATCCATACTTTAAAAAATTGTATGTAAACTGGTCACCAATACTTTCAGATATAATTTTTACCTTTTTAAATATTTTTTAACAATTTTTTAAAATTTGTTAGAGTTTATAACAAAGTAATCTAAAGACAGAATTATAATAATTACATAAAATAATTATAGACCTATACTTAAGTTTAATAATATTCTTATAAATTTCATAATAAATTAATAATATTTTGCCAAAAACCTTTGATTTGCAACGTGTATTATCACGAATGTTTAAGAAAGGTTCAGGTAATCTTATTGCCTAAATATAGTCCTGTAAATACTACCAACTCGGATCACATATAACATAATTGTTGATAAACATTTATTTACGTTCAAAACGTATGTTACGCAAGTTTTAAAGTTGTTTCTTGGTGAGAATTTTACTAAATAAATTAAGGCGTAAAACAAAATTTCTTTATTGTAATTTAAGTAGCTCTTTTTTTCTCAACCCAGAGCTTGCATACATCGACCGCAGTTCCTGTACACGACAAAATTAATGAATTTATGTGAAGCAATATTTTTGCTGAAACAAACCACTGCGTTTAATGTGCGATCAGTTGAGTACATTAAATCCCACTTTCTCTACTCATGTTAATTAAAAGCGTGTCCGTTTCGCCTCTCGTCTGTTATTTATTCATGACCGAATGCAAAAAGCAGCTGTAAGATTTATCACTCTGTTAGAAACTATTTATTTGTTTATAAATTTACCTTATTTCCGTCTTGTGACTTATTTTTCTTGTTGTTTGTTATTTTTTACGCGTTTCGGAGCTCTTCAATGGTCCATCCTCAGAAAATCCGTTGCTATACTTCGTCACGTTAATATTAAAATTTTTTGCATTGAAAACATATGTACAATATTGGAACATGTATACACTTATACGATGGTCACATATATAAAACTACATAGTTCGGGTGCACCCAACACTGTCACAGTTGTTGTCAAACTTGAATGCCTGATAAATTTCGAACTCCTCAACAGCATTCATGAATAGTCCTTTATCACATATATGTATGGCTTTAAAGTTCGATTCAAAACTATTGTAAGTATGGCCTTCAGATATTAGATGCTTTGCGAATTGAGAGCGGTTCGTGTAAATATTATTTTTGGGTAGATGTTCTTTAAATCTCTGTAAAAAAACCCCGACCTGTCTGACCGATATAGAATTTATCGCAATTGCTACAATTTATTTTATATATTCCGGTTTTTTCAGCAGTAGGTTGACGTGATTTAGTTCTTAGTAAGTTCCCTATGTTACTGTTGGTACGGAATGATATTATGATATTTCGTTTTTTGAACTCGTTTACAAGAGCTAAGGCAGTTCTTCTTGAATAAAATGTTGATATGTATTTCATTTTTGTATTTACGCTTTTTTTAATGGTTGGTTGCATGTTTGTGTAACAATTTATCTGTTAAAGTTGGTTGGTATCCATTGGCAATGGCAATATGCTGAATGTTGTTAAGTTCTTCTATATAATCGTTTCGTTCCATCGGTATTGTTGCCAGTCTGTGTGTAAGACTATTAAATGCCGCTATTTTTTGTATATATGGGTGATAGGAGCTGGCGTGTATAACCATATCAGTGGAGGTTGGTTTTCTATATATCTTGTAACTTAGTTTGTTAATGCGCCTCATTAATGTTAGATCCAGAAAATTTAATTCATTGTTGTACTCAACTTCAACAGTAAATTTTATGTTGTGATTAATACTGTTCATATACGTGAGTAATTGGTGTAGTTGTCTTTCTGTGCCATTAAATATTACTATAGTGTCATCAACATATCTTTTATATAGTTTAATGTGTTTGTGAAACTTATTATTTGTTGATAATAGGTATGTGTTTTCATAGTTGTTAAGGTAGATTTCGGACAAAATAGCGGATAACGGTGACCCCATTGCTAACCCGTCTTTTTGGATGAAGAAATTTCCGTTGAAAGCAAAATAATTTTGTTTCAAAATGATGTCTAAAATATATATTAATTCGTTTATCATCTGTTGGTCCATTACTTTGGTTTTCAACAGGTTGTTCTTCAGGATGTTTAAGGTTTCTTGAATTGGTATGTTCGTATATAGGTTTACTATGTCGAACGATGCTAGTTTGTATTGTACTTCCATATTGAAATTTTTTGTTATATTAATCAATTCTAAAACTGTTTTTAAGGCTATGGTCGTTTTGTATATTTATATTATTTTTTATTATTTCTGATAATTTCTTTGCAATTTTATAACTTGGTGCAGTGATAAAATTGATGAGCGGTCTGATTGGTGTGTTAACTTTATGTATCTTAGGTAGACCGGTGAATTGTGGAGCACTTGCTTTCATTTGTTTTAAGTGATGATTCGACTTAACTATTTATTTGTTAAGATTGTACATCTTTATTATTGCATAGCTTTTATATTGGGAATGAAGTTAAGGGTAATTTAATGCCCTTGATCTTGTAAAAATATTTGTAAAACCATCAAAATTTATGGCATTGTGAAATAATATGTATCAGTGAAAGAACTGCTACCTACAGTCTACTGTAGACGACAAATATTATCTTGGATTTACTCAACGTTTCTCTTTGATTTTAAAATTTGCCGTTTCGCTTGTCTATTTTGAAACGCGTATTCTTTATGTTGTACCATTTTTTGTGGTTTTTAAGTTAAATTATGCTAAGCTCTGAGGGTACTCTCCCGCCCTTCAGGTTTAAAAACAAAAGGTGGGTTTGACTGACCATGAACATCTGAGGCACAGAAAAACTTTAAAAATATAAAATATTTTTAGATGCGAATGAAGTATTACAACCGTAAACTTTTTATAGCTAACTTAAAAATAACACAGTTTATATAAATTGCTTTTACTACCTCAATCAACACTTGCTAAACTAAAAATTTATTTGTGTAGGAAATATGTAAATTAGATCAGTACGCTGTTTGATTAGTCTACCACCAAGCGTCCCTGTCGCCCTTCACAGCGCATCATATACCTCCAATGTGTGTATTCAAGCGCACCTGCTCCCTACTTACTAGAAATGTTGGCGAAAAAGTACTGGAAATAGATAGACTATGACAAAAAAGTTATTTCTATTCCGAGCGAATTATTTAAATTTTAGTTGTTTTCAACGAAATTTCATAAGACGCACAGGCAGTTTCAACGTCAAACAATCAGTAGGTGTTATAAAGTTGTGTTAAAATTGATTATCTTTCTACTTTCTAACAAACAGTGATAGCCACGAAGATTTCTCTGACTCTAGGATTATTGTACCTCTACGTATTAGTACATTTTATTTTATATTTATGTTTGGTATACTGAATATTACGAGTATACTCGACAGGATCACCCAGTATCGGCTGAATTGGCAGGAACATCTTTGCTGAATGAATGACTGCCGCATCCCCAAACAACTATGGAAGTATATGCCGAGGGGACGGAGAGGTGTGGGACGTCCGAGGAAGCGCTGGCGTGACCAGCTGTAATATTTGCCTATTTGAGACCGGAACAAACCATTCTTGGTTTAAACCTTGCGGATGTTGATGATGATGATGATGATGATGTTTAGCATTGTGTACCTAACTTGTGTTATTCACTTCTCATCTATTTCCATCCGTAAATGTATGACAGTGTCATAATATGAAAAATGTTAAAATTGCCTATGGATGTTGTAACTCATAAGTACATCTGGTGTACATTTAGTTCATTCCAACTGACTTACATAAAGATTATGTATGCTACAGGTCTATATTACTAGCAGGGTTCAGGGTAATTACACTAATGATAGAACAAACCTGAGACACGGATCATTTGAGATCTTATGTTTCTGCAATTGTTTTAACGCTAAGCGTATATATTGTTACGACGGTCTACTTGATCGTCGTAAGTACAGTGGAAAACAAAATACGAGACAACAATTAAGTCACTAATCACCAGCTTTAATTTTCACAGTTAAACAGCTCGTAATTGACAACACAGTCTCTTACAACAAATAAAATAAAAATTGTTTACACGCAATAAAATGTCAACTAATATAAAACACAATTGTATTACAATTATACCGCCCGATTATAAAACACAACACTTCACTAATAACCACTTAACGCACACAGTTATCACTTGTAATATATCGCAACTATAACTGAACTAAGGCCGCTGCAGCCTTGTATTTATACCCCGCTCACAGACCAGAACATTCCAAACTACGCGTTATCTCTACCTACGTCGTAATTAATTGCGCCCTAGACACAGTCCGCGCGGCTTCTGGTACAGACAGTCTAGCTAATGCGTCGAGAATCACGTATGCCACACGCATTATATTCCGGATCCCACTGGAACATTCGATAAAGACGTAGACTGTTCTGTGATGTCACAACACTACATTATTTTTGTGGAATGTGCATACAAATTATCTTTTGAACATAAATGACGTTTTAAAATAAATTTTATACCAAGTGAAAGTAGTAATTATTTAATTTAACTAGATTTCAAGTGAATTTAATAAAAATGTAAATAGGCTACTAGTGTAATTTAATAATTATTTCTAGGTCACAGGTCATTTAATCAGGGTACGCCTATGTTTTCTTAAAAGATAAAAGAAAAGTAATTTAAATTAAAAAAGAAGCAAAAAGGAGTTTAGATGTTTTGGAAGTACTAACAGGTAAATTTAAAGTTTACTTCTGAGAAGCGTTCGTTACACCCTTATTTCATCACTTTTCTTCAGTGTTTTAGATCAACTTATTTTAATCTCACTCTTTCTCTTTCCTTTTATTATCTTTCTCATTTTCTCCTTTCTTATGTTTCTCTTAAGTCAACCACACATTTTTTTAAGCTACGTAAAGGCAGGCAATTTAGGTCTCTTGGATTTTTATTGAATATTTGCTTTTCTTCTTGGCTTTATAATATTAAAACGGCCTGATTGTCTGACGCGAAGCTGTCTGATATGTTAGACTACATAAACGTTTGACTATGTCGGTGGACACAATATGATCCTTCATGTAATATTAAAATAATTTGACACGCAGATAACAACAGGACATTGTTAGCGTAACGCGTCCATACTACAGGAAACACCCAACCGAAAGCGATGTCAGCCTTATACACTCCCATACTGAACAAAGTACTATGCCTCAGTAGCACGAAAGATGGACCGCTAGGCTAATTAAGCAGTTAATTAGTGTATTGATCACAAGCTTTGAGAGATTAATTATTTTATAACAGAATTTCTAATTGGTCACGATCTGTTCCATACTTACTTAAAGTGGGGAAAGTAGACAGATTAGACTGGATTTCCTGCAGACACGAACTAGACAATGTGCACCACACGTTTTTACTTGCAGAGCGAACACCACTGGGATCAGGTAGCAGCCTCCACAGTAGACATAGAGAATGTTCTAAGGCAAAAGAAGAAAGCAGAAACTGATATTACTATTGTCGCTAACACAGTAGCAGAACGCAGGTAACGCGGACACGCTGAAGGTTTACAACTGATCAAAGTCCACATGAACGAAGAAGAAATCACACCACCTTGAAGTAAGACCAGAGGAGGATCCATGCCATGGACAAAAGGTTTTGTTGGTCTCACATCGTAGGAGTACGGACCTTTCTGCAGCAAATATTAGTTTTCCACAGTGTTTATCGTAAAAAGAAAATACTAAACGAATCATCGAGCATAACAGCTGTTCGGCTACATGGAATCGAACATAGAGTGTTTATGTAACCGAGCAGAAAAAAAATGGAAATCTGTCAAACTAATTGAAGAAATAATATTTATAGGCAAAATGTCCGCTGCATCAACAAATACTAAAAATGGTACACGTTATACGTAACCATTTCGGATCAGACGAGACACCATACGGGAATTTAAGTTTAGCCAAATTCATTATTGCTCTAACGAAGAAAACAAATTATTTGCACCGTCGAGTAAGCAAGCGGAAAAGTGGCGACGACACAGGATTTGTTAAGGAAACACAGCGAAACGTATGGGAAAAAAGACATGAATCGTAATAATCTTACGGTATTAAGTGGCGTGGTTAAACCTTCAAAAGACATGAATCGTAATAATCTTACGGTAGTAAGTGGCGTGGTTAAACCTTCAAAAGACATGAATCGTAATAATCTTACGGTAGTAAGCGGCGTGGTTAAACCTTCAAAAGACATGAATCGTAATAATCTTACGGTACTAAGTGGTGTGGTTAAACCTTCAAAAGACATGAATCGTAATAATCTTACGGTACTAAGTGGCGTGGTTAAACCTTCAAACATCTGTGTTACGTAGGCTTAAACGGCCGCAGTCACTTTGGTTAAAATTACTTCCCGGACTGTTTGGCCGTCGTCCAACGTTCACTTCAAACCAGACGTTTCGGCAATGCCATCGACTACCATCTTCAGTGAAAATCGAGTACGATAACGTGAGGTGGCATACGTTTAAGGCTGGTTAACGCTGCGTATTCGTTAGCGTACTCGATTTTCACTGAAGATGGCAGTCGATGACATTGCCGAAACGTCTGGTTTGAAGTAAACTTTGGACCACGGCCAAACAGAACGGAAAGTAATTTTAACGTAACTGTGAGAAATATCATGAAGAACAATGATCTGATAGTTCAATTTATCTGTAATCTGTAACTCTTCGGATCATAAACGGTGTCAGGCCTAATCTAACAGAAACAACAAAATCCACTGCTGTCTTGACATTAATCAAACGCTCACTGTAACGTTACACTCAGAAGCACGTCACATACGGCGTCGGGTGTAATTATTTGTGTGGCATACGTAATTGTTGCTACAAGTGCGGGGGGGGGCGCGTTGTCGGTAAATAGCAAAGCTACTCCAAAGCCGACAATCAAGTTCAAAGTGCAGTGTGTGTTTTATGATACTCAGTTTACATATACAGTACCATACTGTTATGTTACCGTACTCCAGCAATCTCTGCTCGGGACTACTTCAATTATTGTGCGCGCATGTTTTTGTGCGCTGTTGCTTGAACACGTGTACATATATATTAATTGTATGTAGGTACCATGAATTCCAATTAATTTTACTATGGTAGTTCTGGTTGTTATGACAATAACCATATTAATAACAAGAAAAACAACAACAGTATTAACCGTAATCATCATCATTATCATCAATACAAAATCAACAATTAAAACAACAACGACATGAATAATAATAAGAAGAAGAAGAAGAAGAAGAAGAAGAAGAAGAAGAAGAAGAAGAAGAAGAAGAAGAAGGAGGAGGAGGAGGAGGAGGAGGAGGAGGAGGAGGAGGACAAGGAGGAGAAGAAGAAGAAGAAGAAGAAGAAGAAGAAGAAGAAGAAGAAGAAGAAGAAGAAGAAGAAGAAGAAGAAGAAGAAGAAGAAGAAGAAGAAGAAGAAGAAGAAGAAGACGACGACGACGACGACGACGACGACGACGACGAACATAGCGAGGTCTCAGTTTCATCTCGACCGTTTGACATTTATCTACCTGTACGTCTATTTGGGGTACGCCTTACGATACGTCCTGAACGCATCAACTGATGTTCGTAAAACCCTGGTATGCCTGTTTACACTTTAACCCTACAGACCCCTAGTGGTTTTGAGATTGATCTCCCAACAATCAGCGGGGTGGCAAACATGTGAGGATCAAAATTGTAAAAAAAAGACAACTTCCACGTGGGTACCAAATTGAAAAGAATTCCAAACCAAATATCAATATAGTAATAATTTCTGAATATTTTGAGCACCAGGGACAGAAAAGTAGATCAAAAGTTTGTTACAATCGCAAAAAATCCATGTGGGATATCAATTATAAATAATTTTAACCAAAACGTAAATACGGATTGTGTACAGGTTAGGAAATATTAAACATTTTAGGACATCAGGTCCCACAAAATGGATAAAACATTTGAGAAAAATTATAAATATCAAGGCGTATGTCAGACGGAAAGGAATTTTAACCTAATTTAATAATCTCATTGTAGTGCTGGCTGCGAAAAATTCTTTACTTTAGGGGACTACTGTCCAAAAATGGAACTAAAAATTTAAGAAAATTGTCAAAGTAGGCCTATATATGGGGATCAAGTTAAGTGGAATTTTATTCCAAAGTACTCGATATTTGTAGCAATTTGATGTATCGCTCAAAACCCCTCAAAATTTTGGACTACCTTTACAAAGTCTGTAAGTTGTGTTTCAAAAAATGTTTACCTAATATTATCAGTTATGTATATTTGCAAAACGTATTTGCTGTAGCCCTACAGGTATCTATGGAAACCTACATTAACTTGAAAAATAAGACTACATTACTTAAACTTTATGATTATATTATATTTAACTAAGAAACCAACGAAGCAGTTCAAAATTTTTATCTGTTATCTTATTTAAAAATTATTTTAATTGCTAATAAATGTTGAGTAATTGGGTTTATTATAATTTTTTAAATGAAAAATATTCTAATTTGAAAGGTAAGTAGGTTATAGTAATAATAGTAATAAGTAGGCTATATTTCGTCCAAAAAAGTGAACAAGTTCTGCAACTCAGTCAGCTTACTAGGTGTATAACAATAACAATAACGATAACGATAACGATGACAACGACTACAACGATGACGATGACGCGGACAGTAACGGTGACTATGACGATAACGATAACGTTAACGATAACAATAACGATGGCAATGGCGATGACGATGACGATGGCAACGACTATGACAATGACGATGGAGGGGAGAATGACGGTGACTATGACGATAACGGTAACGATAACGATGGCAATCACGATGACGATGACAACGACTATGACGGTGAAGATGACGGGGAGAGTGACGGTGACTATGACGATAACGATAACGTGAACGATAACAGTAACGATGACAATGATGATGACGATGACAACGACTATGACGATGGCGGGGAACAGTGACGGCGACTATGACGATAACGATGACGATGACAACGACTATGACGATGACGATGGAGGTAAGAATGGCGGTGACTATGACGATAACGGTAACGATAACGATGGCAATCACGATGACGATGACAACGACTATGACGATGACGGTGAAGATGACGGGGAGAGTGACGGTGACCATGACGATAACGATAACGTGAACGATAACAATAACGATGGCAATGATGATGACGATGACAACGACTATGACGATGGCGGGACAGTGACGGCGACTGTGACGATAACGACAACGTTAACGATAACAACAACGATGGCAATGACAATGACGAGGACAACGACTATGGCGACGACGATGACGGGGGCAGTGGCAGTGACTATGACGGTAACGATAACAATAACGATGGCAATGGCGATGACGATGACGGGAACAGTGACGGTGGCTTATACGATAACGATAATGTTAACGATAACAATAACGATGGCAATGGCAATGGCGATGACGATGACAACGACTATGACGATGGCGATGACGGGGAGAGTGACGGTGACTATGACGATAACGATAACGTTAACGATAACAACAACTATGGTAATTACGATGACGATGACAACGACTATAACGATGACGATGACGGGAACAGTGACAGCGACTATCACGACAACAATAACGATGGCAATGTCGATGACAACTACTATGACGATGACGATGACGGTGACGGTGACTGTGAGTATGACGATAACTATAACGTTAACGTTAACAATAACGATGGCAATCACGATGACGATGACAACGACTATGACGATGACGATGATAATGACGGTGAATATGACGATAACGATAACGTTAACAATAACGATGGCAATCACGATGACGATGACAACGACTATGACGATGACGATGATAATGACGGTGAATATGACGATAACGATAACGATAACGATAACACTTACTATTCATGGTCCTCCTATGTCTCTTCTAATTTTATTTGGCTTTCATTGATAGTTTCATTGAGACAACTTACACAATGATTCTTACTGTAATCCTAATTAATGCTGTTTCTTAGTTTCTCCATTTATGTGCAGATACGCCATTGCTGTTCTATAGTATTATACTGTAAATGTTGAACATTCACTTATAAAATGAGTGTAGCAATTACAAAACTGGAACTGTTGTATTTGTCTCTTTTGTTTGTCTGTAAAATCGTAAGCTAGGCTAAATTCGTGCTTGTGTCAAATAATTCTAGTAAATAAAGTGTTAATAGACTAGTAATAATAGACTAGGGACTCAGCTGGCCGTATAGTACACCAAAAGTTTGTTTAAACCTGGTGAAAGAAGGGATGGAACACAAAGAAACAATTGTTATTTGGGTACAAAAGAGGCCGAAGGCAATAAGGAAGTCCAGTAAATAAAGCCACAAAGCGGCCTCGTAGAGTTGAAGGTTTAAATTACAGTACAAAAACTGCTACACAATTTGACCTTACCCCTTTCCATTAGATAAACTTGTTCAAACGTTTTAACGAAGGGTCAGTTCAGAACATACCAATTACCTCTACTGTTCGCAGTGACTGATCAGTTGCAGTTCTGTCATTCAGGTAGATTTCATTGAAGTTAATTTAAACTAACTGATTTACTAAACGTTGTAATTAAATTTTTTTCCAGTGAAGGGTTTGTGAGGATCGGTAAAAAATATATCCCAAAATTTTAACTTATTTGTGTCGACGTTTCGACAATGTTTATTGTGATCATCAGGACCTGTGTATGAATACAAAAGAAATGTTAAAGACAACAGAACAATTATTTGAGTGTACGTGTTTGTGTATGTGAGCGTGTGTGTGAGCGCGCGTGTGCTTGGGCAAGTGTGTATCCTTGTATATGTGAATGAGTTGACAAGGATACACACAAACAAGTTGATGACACAGGTTCATACACAGGTTCTGATGATGACAATAAACATTGTCGAAACGTCGACACACATAAGTTAAAATTTGTGTTATATTTTTGACCGATCCTCACAATCTCTTCACCAGAAAAATTCATTGAGTGACGGTCACTACGAATTTAAGGATTTAATAAAGGTTGTAATTAAAGACTTTGTGTGGAAAATATTTAGATTATATTAAGAAAAGACACACATCGTATAGAAACTTTTAATGTGACAAAAAATCATGTTTGGACGGTTTTTGAAGTCACTTGTTGACTTCTAATCACACATGATGAAAACGTTTAACATCCAGAAGTTGTCTGACATGTGAGATGTAAAATTGTAAGTTTCCGTAAGGTAAACTTGTAATAAGCTCAATGGTTTAGCTCTAATAACACATAACGCATTGTTACAACGGTATACTTGATCGCGGTAGGTACAGTGGAAAACAAAATACAAGACACCAATTAAGTCACTAATCACCAGCTTTAATTATCACAATTAACAGTTTGTAATCAACAGTCTCTTACAATATTTCAAGTAAAAATTGTCCATAATAATGTCAACTATAAAGAATTCCGCACTAATTATAAGACAACAACACTTGGCTAAAATACTTCTACAAACACTCGATCCGCGCTAAAGGAATCGCTTAACACCAGTGAATTGACAAGCAGGCTGATATGGCTTTTCATACGCCTTCTAGAAATTTTCCATCCTCAACGCCACTAAAGGCGTAAAAACATTTGAATACACTGGAAGCTACTTGTGAGCGGCCTTGACTGAGGCAGCACCTGAGGGGAGAATGTTCTACTGTGTTCGATAGGATTCCCGTTACATGTATGTTGTCAGCTGATGGTGAGGCAGCACCTGAGGAGAGAATGTTCTGTCTGTTCGATAGGATTCTCGTTACATGTATGTTGCCAGCTGATGGTGAGGCAGCACCTGAGGGGAGAATGTTCTGTCTGTTCGATACGATTCCCGTTGTATGTATGCTGTCAGCTGATGGCCTTGACTGAGGCAGCACCTGAGGGGAGAATGTTCTAGTCTGTTCGATAGAATTCCCGTTATGTGTATGCTGTCAGCTGATGGATTAACTTATTTCCTTTTGCTGCATCCGAAAATGTTAAAGTATTTTTCCCCCAGCACTTCGGCTGTACATACTACAAATACACTTGCAAACTTCCCAGTTCACATTACGTGTAGCTCTTACTCTGGCCTGAGAGGTAAATTTAAATTAAATTAATCTGAATAAGTGGCGTTACAAGAAGTAGCGATTAATTCGATAATGATCGCGTAACAGTATTATCTAATTAGCATAGAGTCGTGATGGTATATTATGGGTATTACATTGTTACGACGGCGACGGTCTGACAGATCGTCGTATCGTACAGTGGAAACAAAATACCAGACACCAATTAAGTCGCTAATCACCAGCTTTAATGTATCAGAAATAAGCTTAATGATACCGTTTTAATTTCACGGTGTATATAAGGTCTCTGAAACACGAACAGGTGGCTACATCTACTTCAGGATGAAAGAAGAAAGTGTTCCTTCTACCCTGTAGACAATCTTCGTCTACGTAATTTAACATACGAACAGCAATGCCGGCTAAACGCTGTAAATCCAATAAATCTAACTTTGCAAACTAAGAATGTAGAGAAATGTCACAAAAGAACGTAAACAAGGTTTCATGGTATACTTCCTTGCCTAACAGTGCGTGTTGAAATAAATACAATATTTTCCTATGTGCGTACAACTTCGGTGTTAGTGTTAACACATTTACGCAACACCACTTTACTAGTATGTGGAAAGCGGCAACAGTATTGAGACCCAGGTATCAGCTTCTTGACTATGTAAGGACACAGTAACCATAACTGTTACGGGAATATACATGATGTTAGTAGCAAATTAATGTAAATGCTTTCCTTGCTTTGTTAAGTGTCGCTTAATTGGTCTGGTAGTAGCGTTTCAGCGTTCAGACAAATATCGCGTTCTCCGTAGAGAGATATAGCGATCAAATCCATTCGTAAGTGTCTTTAAGTTTTCACTTTACACGAATAATATTGTTACAAGGATCTCACGGATCGTTGTGTGTTACAGTGGAAACAAAGTACAGACGCCAATAAAATCGCTAATTACCAGCTTTAATAAATCACAAATAACGATTTGAAGTCAACAATGTACAGTCGTACAAGAATTCAAGTTAAATTTATCCAAACACAATAATAATGTAAACTATTAGAGTTTTGCACTAATTATAACACAATAAACACTTTCCACTAGTCTGTAACAATTACTTGATCTGCACTCTACAATATTGCCTGGTGTAACTAACTGAGCCGGCTGCTGTTGATTATGTACACCCCGCAGATGTTCCAGAACAATGTTCCATATTTGTAGCAGCATGCCAACATAATTTCCGTAGTCACCAGAGCTCGAACAGTCTGGAGCCTGCGTTAATACCCGTCCTTGACCGAAATGCTGCGCCTTCTCGGCTATCCGATAAACGTGTAGAATCGAAAATACGAAAGCGTTACTTAGTTGTAGTAGCAGTATAAAAATGGAGTTACCAACCACTGATTTAATATGAAGTTACCAACCACTGATTTAAAATGGATTTAGCAACCACTGATTTAAAATGGAGTTAGCAACCACTGATTTAAAATGGAGTTAGCAACCACTGATTTAAAATGGATTTAGCAACCACTGATTTAAAATGGTGTTAGCAACCACTGATTTAAAATGGAGTTAGCAACCACTGATTTAAAATGGAGTTAGCAACCACTGATTTAAAACGGAGTTAGCAACCACTGATTTAAAATGGAGTTAGCAACCACTGATTTAAAATGGAGTAGCAACCACTGATTTAAAATGGAGTAGCAACCACTGATTTAAAATGCAGTTACCAACCACTTATTTAAAAAAATTGTTGTTTCAAGAAAAACAACAGCAAGTGAATAAATACATTTGAGTATTTTTAAAAATTAGACTTTAAGTTTGCAACAGACTTTAAGACCTAAATTTTTAAGGGGACGATAACATTTTACGTGAAAAACTCTTCACTGCTGTACTGTACCTGTACGTTCTTCCCTCTATTTATTCAATAAATTCCTTACAAGAGTAATATCCTATCCTCTACAAGAGTAAATTCCTTATTAGAGGTAGTGTAAAAGTACCCTTACCGTGTATACAATGTCTCGGTAACATATCACCAAGGAAAGCTGCTATTTCCATTCATTATTTTCATGTAACAAAATTAATGCGTGAAAACCAAATAAAAACATGTCTGCATCAATTTGTACTTTCATTGAATGATAAATATCTACACAAGTTGCAATATCTGTCGTAAGTTTGACGTCAGACAGCATGCCGAGGTCACCACACAGCGTTTGCGTCTACGTTTAAAGTATGAAATATAGGAAAATCAGTTCAGTCCATGGATAAACAATGTAGCAACAATGTAACAATGTAACAATCAGTTGTTATTGTAAACAATGTTTCAACAACGCGTATTTTTATTGTGCTCTTATTACCGTTTACTTTAATGGAACTGATTTCAGGATGTTATCAGGCACTTTACAGATAGTTATTTTGATTAGTCTTAACTTGATTTTTCTTTTGCACGAAATCCCCCCCCCAAAATACCAAATTCTAGATACGCCACTGAAGACAAGATTTGTTCACCACATTGTGAAGCGTGTATTTTATATCTGAATGTCACCGTGCCAACCGGTAAACAAGATAAATTGTTTTATTTGTATTTTTTTATGAAGACGATATACTTGTATTGTAATTAAACTGCAGTGAACAATAGGCTATATGGCACACAGTGAGAGCTGCCACTGTTCACGCATAGCGCCTTTGTTGCTTTGGGAATAAAATGGCGCACTTTACGTTACAACACAATCACACTAATGCACGCACACTGCGGTTGTGCTAAATACGAATTAAATTGACATAACTTGTACTTTCATAATGAATCCGTCCCAAGTGACCATGCAAATGCCATACAACCACTGAAATTTAAACTCGCTACACTAAATTAGGAACGTTTGTTATAACTATCAACAAAACACTTATTCAAATCTGCATCAGTGGCGGCCCATGCTTAGGTTGCACGGTTGCACAACCCCCATTAAATCCCCAATTGTATTTTAAATTATAGAATTATGAATAAAGAAGTAACTAATAATAGTGTTTTTACGCTAAATAATCGTAATTAATCATTTGGTGATTGAAAAGCGCAGAACAATATTAAAAACCGTACACGCTCTTGCCGCGGTGTACGTGGTAAGTATGAACCAACTGTGACGCGCTTTGAATATGGGGAAATATACTAGAGTAGTGTTGTAGCTGGCTAGAGTCGGGTGCTCCTATTGCAACGATATAGGCTTGCTTGGTGTGATTGGGGACTGCAAACGCCGCTTGCACGTTACGGCGCCACCAGTCTGTTGGTAAATAACACGTGGTGCGCCAGGTAGGAATTACTAAGTTTATGTTGTTATGCTACTTGAATTAGTTAGTGTCGGTGGAATTTTGTGTTAATTTCGTTGTTAGTTTCAGTTAAGTGTCAGTCTAATTCATCGTCAAATGTAAATAGTAGTAAATATAAAGGATTAAGGTGTCATAGTGTAAGATATTTATTATATTTAACTGGTAGGACGCAATGAATTCTGTCGTATACTTAACGAAAACGCTGTTCAGTTTACGTCATATTGAGTAAAAAATTAAATTACGAGAGTACGTAAGCTACACCAGATCTTTCAAATTTAATCAAAGTGTAAAATCAGGCAACAGAATATTTAATCGTGAATTTAAAAAAGATTTATACAATAAATATTCATGGTTATGTGGGTGACACTAAAATTGCATTATTTTGTTTTAATTACATGTTGTTTGGAGGGGAGGAGACTTGGACATTTTCTGTTCAGATAACAAAAAAACAATTTAATACCGTCCAAGCCAACTGCGACGACCAAATTTTTCAACCACGGAGCCGCCACTGATCTGCAGTATACATTATTACGCCATTACAAAACGTTCTAGTTGTTTCTGGGCTATACCAGCAGAACCCAGTTATAATCTATGTTTTCGAACATATTCCTGCTACTTTGAGATGAAAGACAATTACTGTACGTGATACTTATCACGCCCCAACCACCGAGGTTGTTCCAGACTTCACCGGTCCGCGCGCACAGTGTTCAAGGCCGGAAGCAATTACGCTCTAGTGTTTTCTAGTAGTGTTGACGCGTAGTATGGATTATTCTGGAACACTTGTGCTATCTACTTAAACAACGACAGCTTAGTTTCAGTTTAAGTGGCGATATATTCAAGTGAGTTTCAACGTATTGTGACGAAGGCGTTATTGCGTTATAATTGTGCGGGACTCTCATAGTTTACATTATTATTGCGTATGGACAAATTTTGCTCGGATTATTGTAAAAATCGATGATAAAATGTATTTGTGATGAATTAAAGCTGGTGATTAGTAACTTGATTGGTGACTTGTATTTTGTTTTTCACTGTACCATACGACGATCAAGGAGAACGTCGTAATAATATAAATACTCACAAACTTATATCTTGCTAAAAATATAATTGTTTATGTAGAAACTTCTATTATCATTAATTACACAAAATAGTTATTGTAAGTCTACTAATAACGGTAATCCTTAGTCATAAAGTATTTAAAGTTTCTTGAAGATAAAATTCGAGAAGAGAAAATCAGGTTAATACTCTGCACACCTGGACCATAGGGAGGGAGAGATAGATCTGTCTGTAGGCAATTAAGAGGTTGCTACTCATAGGATGATAAAGGCAAGTTACACAGAGGAGGCGTAAGAAAATTAGTAGTTTTAATGAATTTTTCGGGTGAAGGGTTTGTGAGGATCGGCCAAAAAATAAGGCAAATTTTAAATTGTTTGTGTCGACGTTACGACAATGTTTATTGTCATAATCAGAACAATTGTTACTGACGCCAAACACACAACTGTGACGCCAATCACAAATTTTAATAGTTCTGATGTTTGTGCTTGGTCCGTTTTCTTTTAGCAGGACATTTTCTGTGCCTTGTTTTAAGATAGCTCGTAGAAACAAGCCAGTGTTATCAAAGTTTACTTAAGAGATTTTAAGTTTCGAGTTTTAGAGGGGAGTAACGATTACAGTAAAATACTGCCTTATAAAGACGGCTTTTGGAGAATCTCGGGAGGCCCGAAGGGTTACGCCGAGCAATATTTTTAAACCAAAACTGTTGGAGAAAACATATAAAAGTCAGCCAATTACCAAAAAAGTTAACAATATAAAGATAATGATTAGAGCTGCAAGGGATTCTAAAAAAAAAACGCTTTAAGAAGATTTCGTGGTTTCAAGGACAATGACTCTCCTTTAGAGAAATAAGAAAAATAGTACTGATTTGAAAAGATTGAAGGGGTACGAAACAAAAAATGTTGATTTGATTCACAAAAATAAGTATATTTGATACGTTTGTAAGAACAAATTTAAATGGATGTGCAAAGGAACCTCCAAAGGTAATTTATGCGAATATACGTATTTAGGTTATTTATTTGGTTTATGTAAATCTGCTTCCTGCTTAATTAGAGAGTCTGCCAGGACGGCTTAATTATCTCAAACTTCTTGGCCCTTAAACATCGCCTCGATTATATGTTAAAATTTTCTATTAAACGTCCTATTAACTTATACACAAAAAGTCCTAACACAAGTTTTGAGAAAAGAAAATGATAAGATTAATTTACTTTGTTTCCAGTTAAAGTTATTTTTAGAAGCTAAAAATGCTAACGTCAGACTCTAAACCCAAATAGAAAATATCGGTATGGATAACCATACCATAATATTTATAATCATTTTCGAAATGAAATATTTCCATAGAAACTACTTCTTTCTTCAGCCTTAACCACAATACTGTGGTCACTAACGTATACCACCTCGCGTTAGCGCACCCGATTTCTACTGATGATGGCAGTCGATGGCACTGCCGAAACGTCTGGTTTTGCCGAAATCTTTGGACCACGGGAAAACAGTCCGGGAAAGAATTTCAACAACAAACAACTTCTTTGTTGCCGATAACGTAGTACACATATAAAAAATTATCCCCTTCCCCTTCAACTATCATTTTTATTTATAGAAAATCACCCCATTCCCCTTCAACTACCCATTTTATTTGTAGATATTTCATATATCTTTCTACAGTGGATTATCATGACCTTCTTGTCAGGATGCTTTATTTATGAAAATTAAGTACTTTACACTTGTTAAAACATAAAACTTAACATAATGATTTTTCTTCATGTTTTAAGAGTAGTACAATCAGATTCAGCCTTTATCTTGAACGTGATGTTTTTGCCATCACCATACTGCCATTTCCTTATGGGATGTGGAAGTAAAAATGAAAATCTACAATAACGTAAAGTTGGTAAGTTTTAATTCAGTACCACCGTATCGAACAGGATCATAGCATAACTCCACTTAGAAAGTGAAGTGTCACGTGCCTGAGTAGATGACCGCAGAGCGGATCGGTAGCCGGATGGGATAAACAGAGACAGACGACTAGATAGCATTACGTAAACATGAACTTAATACAACCTGTGGTTAGGAGGTGCTGAAATGGAAAACTGTGGCCTCGTGGGAAATGAATGTGGTAGTGACAAGGCATGTTGACGGAAAAGTCATTTCCCTGTACAGCGGAATATCGCTTACAGTCTGTGACATTCGACCTACCTTTAACCCCCCGCCCCTCATATTTAGCAACAGTGGTCGTAAATAAATGAAATGACGGGCAAAATATTGTTGATTTTATCAAAAAAAAAAAAAATGACAATAATACGGACACACGAAAAGAATGACACAGGAAAGATTGCCAAGGAGAGTTATGGAATGGACCCCACCAGGAAGAAGAAAAAGTGGAAGACGACCTATTACCTGGATAGAAGAAATTCAGACTATATTGAGGAAACAAGAGATTGAAGAAGATCTTTGGATGCATAAGCAGCAGTGGAAGATGAGAATTCAATCACTTCTGTAATCTTTGGTTCTGGAAAATGTGTAAAAATTGTACAGCCGGAATTAATAAAAACGGACGCTATATGAGTAAAATCTACGCTTTAAGCATTTATAGTTTTTTTTTTATTTGGGTCCTCTTTGGACAGTGGTCTTTGGGGGAAAGGGTCCGGGGTCCGGTGGGGTCGACTTCATACAAAAGAAAAAACAAGTTAAGACAAATCAACATAACTATCTTTAAAGTAGCTGAAAACGTGTAACATTCAGAAATAAATCACATTAACATAAACGGCAGTAAGAGAACAAATATTCGCTTTGCTGAAACATTGTTTACAGGATACTTATTGCCCTGAATTGATTTTTCTATATTTTATATTTCAAAAGTACACGCAAATGCTGTGTAATAAGCCTGTTTGTATATTAAAAAAAAGTTACTAGCTGAAACACACAGCTGGAAAAATAATAAATAAACCTAAATATCAATAAATTAACAAAATTCATAAATTTTTTTCAACCCTTTGGGTGGGAGGTCCGGTCCCTATCGTCCCCCTATCTTTGGAAGTGCGAAACGTTTTGTACACCTGTCACATTGTCTGTCAAAACATTAGCAATCGTTTTTAAGATTTATAAAACATTCACACCTATAAACAAATTACAGGAACAACTATAAGTTTGCTGACATTGCACCCAACAGAAACGAAACTCAGATTGCAAATAACAAACTTACGATTTCCTAAACACCAAGTTTCAGTTTCAGTGACAAATCACATTTGGCATAGTAGTGCTTACACTTAGTGACGGAAACCCACAGAAACTCATGTTTATTCATGTATTTGATTTGTGAAAGTCCATCAATGACTTGGCCTAGCTGTGCTCCTCCTTCAGAGCAGTTCTCTTGTTTACTTCTCCTCTTGTCGTACTTTGATTAAGTCTATCCACGTTCAACACATAAGGATATCTACTGCCTAACGTAACTTCTTGTACAGCAGTTACTTGCAGAGTAACTTTTAAAGTAAACTATTTAAAGAATTATTTAAATTCTAATGTTTTACTGGAATAACAAACAAGTGTTTTATTGTAAATTGATTTTTATAAACATCAACTCAACTCTCCCAGGCCACAAAGTTTACACCGACCGCCATACAGGCCTATATACGTGTATATTCAAACACTTTTTGCTACAGTCCGTTTCTTGATGTATATATAATATTTAAGTTTTATAATGAATTTACCTCAAGATATTTCTTTGCTTATTAGGAACATGTTTCGGGTACCATTTTGTACCCATCCTCAGCCTTCCGGATTTTGTGACTGGTGAAGTACATGTGTGTTGGTTGGTTGTTACAGGAAGGCACAATAACAACCAACCAACACACATGTACTTCACCAGACACAAAATCCGAAAGGCTGAGAATGGGTACAAAATGGTACCCGAAACATGTTCCTAATAAGGAAAGAAATATCTTGATGTAAATTCATTATAAAAATTAAATATTATATATATATATATATATATATATATATATATACACACACACACACACATCCCACGGGCGTCAGAAAATCAATTAAGTTATTTAAAGTTGGTAACACAAAAACGAGAGGTACGTAATTCGAGAAACTGAGCAACCAAGAGACTGCTGAAGTAGGACAGACTGACATTGTGCATGTTGTGCGCAGAGCCACGCAGTTGTGACATGAGAGTATGAGTAGCCATGGTAAGGGAGTTTAGTAACAACCACTAGATATACGTCTCTGTGGCAATATTCAAACGTAACTGGCTAGTAACAATTAGCCATTAGGAAGGTTTGAAAGAAAATGAATGCTAATAACAGAACAAAGGAAAAAATCGGTTTGGAGAACCATACAGGACTTCCATGTTGTAAGATTTGTATTTAAAATCATTTAAATATAAACTGAAAAAGTTGACAAGTTTGACAAAATTAAATAGAATATATTTCTATAGAAACTACTTCTTTGTTGCCGATAACGTACTGCACATATAAAAAATTACCCCCTCCACGTTCAACTACCCTTTTCATTTACAGATATTTCGTCTACCTTTCTACAGTGGCTTATTATGACCTTCTTTTCAGGATACTTTATATATCACAAATTAAGTACTTTACTCTTGTTAAAACGTAAAACATTGCAGGTAAACTACCCCTCCCCTTTAACCGATCATCACCGAAATCAAGAGGCCTTGAGTCCACTACAACTGGAGCATAGGCCCTATATGAAAAAAATTATTTGATTCTGTTTGAATTTGCGGTAGTTATCATTCGCCATAGAAAAAATTCTACACACAGTGACTTTACGGAAAATTACTTTTCTTCGTGTTTTGAGGGTAGTACAATTAGAAACCGCCCTTATCTTGAACATGATTTTTTTCGCGATCATCATAATTCTATTTCCTTATGAAATATGGAAGTAAGAAGAGATTCTTCACAGTTGTAAGTTTATTTTATAGTCTTATTCCTGGTTACTACGTTTTCTATTAATACGTAACATGTTTGAAAACTGATACTATAAGAAGCTCTCTATAAAATGTTATAAGCCGACTTAGACCGTGTTATTTAGGATCTTCACGAACCATTAAGTACGAGAAGGGTAATACTGTTACGAAGGTAACTTGGGTGGATTATGGCTGGGCTTGGTATCTTGGAAGTAATCGGTATCCTTGTCACCTGTTAGTTTCACGGTAAACGTTTTACAGTTACTGAATGTATCATATCTTTAAGTTACTGGTTCAAAAGTTTGCAGCATTATTTTCTATTCAAGCTCTTTACTGTACCATGACTTTGAACGTTTATTCTTTCCTTTTAAACTAATTTAGACAGGCAGATTCCAGACTTGTGTAAACGTGGTACCCAGTTCGACTTGGTAACAAAGGACTTGAGAAACAGGAGACAATTCTACAGCCCCGGAAATCTAACAACGTTGGGTCAAGCTGGAAGCAAAGAAGAAGTGATAAAGGGACGCCGATAGTATGCAGAACAGATAAGTACAACCGTATGGCGTAATCACTGAAAGTAATACCACGCGAAAGAATAACCCTGTTATATCCGGTGCGCTCCAGATAAAGCTAGTATCGAGGGCGATTTGAAAAGCTCGTGGCCCACCATATAAAAGAAATTTGTGGCGTTCCTGTTTTTTACCGCACCGAGGCGCCACGTTCGCCCCACGAACAGCAGTGAAGCGTCAAGTCGGGTCAGGTCATTGTTGCATAGAAACAGCTGTATAAATAAGGTTATCTCACAGCAACGCTGAAAATGGAGAAAACTGAACATCAAATTTTTAGTTAAGAAAGGTTTAACGCCAACGGAAATTTTTAATGAAATGAAGAATGTGTTGGGTGACGCTGGACCTTTATTTACTACAGTGAAAAAATGGGCTACTGATTGTATACATGGTCGTGCAAGTTTGGAAGGACTTGGCGTCCGAAAAGTGCCACTACACCAGAAATCATCAATAAAGTAGACGATATTGTTTTGGAAGATCGCCGCTTGAAGCTGTCTGAAATTGCTAAGACTGTGGGTATCTCAGATGAAAGGGTACATCACATTCTTGCTGAGGAATTAAATATGAAAAAGCTGTCTTTAAGATGGGTGCCGCGTTTGTTGACAAGTGACCAAAAACGCATGCGAATGCAAGCTTCTCATGAATGTTTGGACCGTTTTAAGAAAAATCCGAAAGATTTTATTAGTAGATATGTAACAGCTGATGAAACTTGGGTCCATTACTTCACTCTAGAAACAAACCAACAGTCGAAACAATGGATACATAGTGACTCACCGCCTCCAAAAACGGTTAAATCAATTATTTTGTCAGCTGGAAAGTGTATGGATCCATTTTTCCGGGATGCTAAGGGTATATTGTTACTAGATTGCCTTGAAAAGGGTCAAACGGTAAATGGAGAGTATTACGCTAACCGATTGGGCCAATTAAATGTAAACATTCGAGAAAAAGACCAAGTTTACCAAAGAAGAAGATCATTTTCCGTCAGGATAAAGCACGCCCTCACATATGCGTTGTGTCTATGGTCAAAATCGCCGAGTTGAAGTACGATCTGTTGCACAATCCGTCTTGTACGCCTGATTTAGTGCCTTCTGACTTTTATCTATTCCCAAACCTCAAGAAAATTTCGGGGGGAAGCAATTTTCCTCAGATGACGAACTGAAAGCGGCAGTAAACGGTTATTTTGAGGACCTAGAAGAATTGGACTTCCTCAACGCGGTAAGTGACGGGGTAATAACTTGACGCTTCACTGCTGTTCGTGGGGCGAGCGTGGCGCCACGATGCGGTAAAAAACAGAAACGCCACACATTCGTTTCTATGATAGGCCGCGAACTTTTCAAATCGCCTTCGTATTACCCTGACACGTAAGTAGCCGGCGTGACATGCCCTCAGACGCGCAGGGGCGATGATGCGCCCGATGGTGATCCAGTGAACTCCAATCAGAGGTAAAACGTTAAGAAGTTAACCCTAACTGGTTTAAACAAAGAGAAGGAATTATCCCTACACTGGTTTATCCCTACATGAGAGAATTAAGAAAAATTTTTTTTACAATAAAATAAAATTGATTTGCATAATTAAAAAAGTTAAACAATTAAAAAGAAGCAATTGATATAGCGTACCTATGCTTTGAAATTAATTTAATTTAAAATTCAGACACTGAGTACAAATATAGTAGTTTTAAAAAGTGTAGCCGATCGGCACGTGCTGTTTTGCTTCTTAATAAAAGTTGGAGGAAAAGTAATTTAAATTTGGAAAACAAAAAACGCGTTCAGTTAATTGAAAAGTATAACAAGTAGTAGCGAGAAAGGATTCTTCTTTTTAATTTTAAATTCAACTCGGCTGCGCAGTATGCATTAGACTTACTCAGTGGTTTAGCTTACCTCACTGTAGTTTCTTTAGCCAGTCTCTTGTCCTACTCATTCTGTTTCTCCTTATGGTTGACTTAGATTCAATCAGTCGCCAATCCATGTCTCACAAGGCTCCATTACTTGAATCAGCCTCCTTCGTTTTGACATTATTCCATGTTTTTATAATCTGTTCATATTTCATCTGTTATTTTACATTAATATCAGATGCAAAGCAGACATTTCATTAAGTATAGATGAAAAGTCTTTCAGCTCCTAGAATTGACATGATAAATTGGAGAGTACGACAAGGGTGTCCATTATCACCTCTTTTTAATTTATATATGGACAATGTTAGACAAAACTGACAGATGTGTCTTTAGGAGAATTTTATGATTGGTCACTCTGCAATTGACACTTTGTTGTTTGCTGGCGATCAGGCTATTTTATTTGACTCGAAAAACTAATTGCTGATGGGGATACATTTGTTAAATCGAATGTTTTTTTATATTATACTTTTTTAGCGTACCGTGTCACTTATTTTAAATAATTATATAATTACCTTTTATCCACTCGAGTGACACAAAGTTTCACGAAGTACACGCATGCGGGAGCTCCGGCCGTGCTTCTTTTAACAATTTCACATGCGATCTAAAGTTTTTATTTAAATGACAACCAAAATCATGGTTACAATTTTATATTGTATTTAGTTTTAAATTAATATCAGCGTTATCTGAGGATGGGACTTTGTGCCCGAAACGCGTCATAACTAGACGAAACTTTGTGTCACTTGAGTGGATAAAAGGTAATTATATAATTATTTAAATCGAATCTGCAAAAGTCTCTGGATTAAAAATATCTATACCAACTTAACCAAGGTGACGGATTTCGTGGAACTGAACCCGTACGGCTAAAAATTGTTATAGATGGTACTGACCTGGAACAAGTTAGCAATTTTGAATACCTGGGCTACACTGTGCCGTATAATAAAGCATCGACGTTGTGAATAAGTTGTATAAGATCAACATAATGTGCGAGACCATCAGGTGAACTCTAAAATCAGCAAGTAAAGAAACACGCCAAAAATTCTACAAGGTGATGGCCCTTCCCACACTTCTTTATGGGTCTGAGAATTGGACTTTAACGAAAGGCTAGGCCAGTTGTATCCGAGTTCTGAAGTGAGATTTCTTAGGCACGTGGCAGAGTATAATCTCCATGATCATAGAAGAAACACAGATATACGGCAGGAACTGAATATTATGACTATACTCGTCGGGTTTGCCTAGTATCGGCTGATTCGATGGGAACATCTTTGTCGAATGGATGACTGCCGCATCCCCAAGCAACTATGGAACCATATGCCGAAGGAACGGAGAGGTGTGGGACATCCGAGGAAGCGCTGGAGTGACCTGCTGTAACCTTTGCCTATTTGAGACCGGAACAAACCATCCTTGGTTTAAACCTTGAAGGTGATGATGAAATGTCTGTATTATCTTTTTACGTGCCTACAATGACCCAACTCAATACGAACATAGTTCAGTTTCAAGAATCTATATATACAAATACAGGATAATTGATAAACATTATTCCAAGGAATTCAAATGAATAATTCAATTTGTCTTATCTTTATTGCAGCGTAGAGACAACTGCATCAAACTCACGTGCATGTTGCTGATAATTTTTTGCACGTCGACAACAACACTGTTTGGTATACAGTGTCACTCATCTCTTGAGTCCAGAGCTTCTCTCATCAACTAGTGGCGAGGTAATGTTGAAGACTTCTTGGTGGGGAGGGGCACCCCTTGGAATCAGGCAAGGGCGCTTGTTGCTCTTCAGAGGCAACAGTGGCGATCTCTTTGCAACTCGTCGACACCCCACGGTAGAAGAGGATGCGACAAAGGCTAAGAGTAAGAAGTATACGTAGGGCAAAATCACAAAACACAGTCGCATAATTTACCTTCAAACTCTTTCAACAAACGTTCTTATATATACTTTGCACGCTTACACGGCCGGAGTCGATGTTTTTGAAATTCATTCCCGGGCTGTCTGGCCGTGGACCATAGTTTCTAACTAAAACAGACGTTTCGACAGTACCATCGACTGCCATCATCAGTGTAAAATTCGAGCTTTATTAAGGTGCGGTGGTACACGTTACAGACCACCCTACGTTAGTAAAGCTCGAATTCTACACTGGTGATTGCAGTCGATGGTACAGTCGAAACGTCTGTTTTAGTTAGAAACTATGGTCCACAGCCAAACAGCCCGGGAACTAATTATTAACAAAAATGTTCTTGCACTTGAATGTTGACATGTATACATTCGACGCTTGCAGTATATAGCTTCATGTGTGTATTGTGAAACGTTTATCGTAAATTAACATAATCCGTTAAGGTGTACACAGTACATAAGCGCCGCACTCTAATATTACTCTCAGCGACATGTATTTCGATTAGCGACAATTGACGTCATTGTTACCATAAAGGTTTGTTGAGAGGGTGTTACCAGCACGCATCACATCGTTCACTGTAAACGACAAAGCCACTTGAAACCACGTCAAATCCATACGCGACCAGCAATCAAGCTCTGACTTGTCCAGTACGCAGTAGCATGGGTTTAATTGACGCAGTTTTACAAGCGGTCGCTACATGGCATTTAATGTGCGACATGTAATTTATTAGTAACCTCTTTAAAACTATAATTGTTTATCTGTTTTCAGCATTACCTTATAAATAAACAACCACTAATAAATTTTTAAGAAACGTTACTGTTTTTTTTTTAATATTTTTTAATCTAGACTATTACAAAGATAGTTAAAACCATATAAAAGGCTTCATAATATTGTGGCATACTAAACAATGAAAGCGGTGCATATATTGGATAACATAACATAAGACAAATTATTTATTCTTCTTTTTACTTCCGTGATTTGGCATTCAGCCTCCTCAGGTATTTAATGTATTTCAGTACGTAATATCGTCTTCTTCTTCACCTCTTCAAGGATTATGTTATATAAACCTGTTCCGACACCCATCTCATCCTCGGACGACCCACGTCTCTTCTATCAATGGGTTTATAGGTCAGTGCCGTTTTCGGCAATCGATCCTATGCCATTGTCTTCTGCAAATTGAAATAATTTTTTATTTATGTCCTTTACTTCGAGTTCTGCTCTGATATCTTCATTTCTTATTCTATCTTGCAATATAGGCCTATAATTTAAAGTATTTCGAAGAAACTGCTTTTCAGCACGCTGAATCTTGGCGCGTTCCTTTTTTGTCATGACCCACGCCGCACTCGTATATGTCAATGTGGGTAGTGCAATTGTCTTATAAAATTTAATCTTTGTGCTGTGTCTTGTTTTATTTCTAAGATTTCTACGAATCGTACCACAAATATTCCTAACTTTATTTATCTTCCCTCTTATATCATATTCAGATTCATAGCTTACTGCACAGCCGAGATATTTGAAACGGCTCTTTGTTCTGAAGTCCTGTTCTTTGTAACTATCATAGTCCTCACTGGATATTTACCTTTAAAGGCCATGACTTTAATTTGTAATGTATGTGGTCCTATTTCTGTTCTTCTGCTTTTTCTACAGATTCTTATTTTACACACGGGTGGAACTGAAATAAATTACACTCCTTGATTTACACATCCACCAAATCTAGTATCCTAGCTAGGCTATGGTTTGCAAATAACTAACGCAACTACCTGAAAGGGTAGTATCCTCTGGACGTATTTGTATGTATGAAATACATTGTATTGATCAAGCAAATGTTGTTTTTATTAAAACAAAACCTTCTTCTATGTGTTTGTGCACAAAATTCTCTAAATAAAACTTCATAATTTTTAAACGCTGTTAACAATTCATAAATATTTTCTCAAGTTATAAATACTTTGTTGAATTATATTATCGTGTTTTCACATTGTTAAAATTATATATTAAAATTGAATAAAATTTGACTTGCATAAGCGTTTCTAATTTAAAAAAATATTGATAATGCAGAAAACCTGCAAGAAATATTGAAGACTTACATAAAGATGAATTACATAAATTTTATGTTTTGAGGCAATTATTGGTTACTAAATTAGTAAACTGGCTATAGTTAATTTAATTTTTAAATGTAGGCTAGATAGGAGTTTAATAAGTGTGTACACCACAACCATCGCCGGTATAAATAAAAAACTCAATGTCCACGATTTAGAAGAAATGTTGCAGTAATTAAATTGGTCAGACACACGCACGCGCAAGTATTGAAGACGTGTTGGGAACTTGACCTGTATTTATATGACCCCGAGATAACGTTTATTGGCTAGTCGTGCTAAGGTCAGGCTTGTCATTTGTTCCCTTCTTAAAAGACAATATCAGGTTTCACGATTAGTCGGTGCTATACTATTTACTCGCCAAGCTGTATTTACTTCCTCAGCAGTGTATTTACTGTTTCCGCTGTGTATACCTACTCTACAGCGTAGAACTTTCTTTTCCCTTACCCTCTGCTTTCTCTGTTACACTTTGTCACTCGTTCCGCCAAGTAACTGTGCAGTAAAAGTCTCTTTCTCTTAATATTGTTACGACGGACTCACTGATCGTCGTATGGTACAGTGGAAACAAAATACAAGACACCAATGAAGTCGCCAATCACCAGTTTCAATTATCACAATTAATAATTTGTAATCCACAAGTTATCCATCAAGATTAGACTCGTACAATAATTCAAATAAAATTTGTCCACACGCAATAATAATGTCAACTAATAGAGTCCCGCACAATAATCACTTTTGACTAATAACCACTTGAAACGCACTGAGTAATCGCCCGAAGTATACTGAAACTGACCGTCGTTGGATGCCTACATTTATACCCCGCCGATATGCCAGAATAATATGTCACTTTGGATGACGTGTTAAACAACAGGCGTTCTCGAATCCACTGGAAACAGTGTCCTTGAACACAGTGCGCTGACCACGCGGTCTGGAATAGACTCGATTGTTGACGCATGATAAGTGTCACGTAATTGTCTTTTATTGCAATGTAGCAACAATATGTACGCACACACTTCGCATACATCTGGGCTCTGCTGGGACAGCCGAGATACTTGCACAACGTGCCGTGTGACGTAATAATATGTTTTCTTTCTTTCTTCTATGAATGTATTATATATATATATATATTGCAACACATCTTTTTATGATTTCTTTCATTATGGATTATGAGTTTTACATGGACCTGGTTAGGGTATATCATGCCAACACTTACCTGCAGTATATGGTACTTTTCTGCTTTGCCGGCTATTAGGTGTGGGATTTGGGCTTATTAGGTATCAGGTAACGAGTTGGGACGATGTGTTTCCAAAAGAATTATTTTAGGAAGCTGAGTTGTATAAATTGTGAATAAATGAAAACTACCTTTTTAGTCTATCATTCCAATGATTATAATTGTCACCCTCAAGGTGCTTATCTTTAAACAAATCATAATAATAAAAAGAATTTCAAATATTTAACACAATTTACGGCGGGTTCCACCATTTATATTCTTTCTTGAATATTACTTTACCATATTTTCTCTAGTGATATATTGTTATAATGCTTACGTCTAACAATCACATATTAAAATCATATATCTTAGTACATCATTTATAAGTTCCTGAAAATAAGACATACAATACACAGTATATACACAAAACATATAACATGGAAATATACACACATATATGGGCAGTTTCACACTGTCTGCCTGTAATTATAATTCATTTATAAAAATCATTTTTGTTATATTGAAATAATTATTTAATAAAATGGAAATACTGAATTGATTTCATTCTATGAAATCCGTAACCCTGTTCTTTATACATGAGAAAATAGAATACGAACTTTTTAAATGAATATAACAAGGGTTATAGTTATCGTTATCTCTATGTTAATTATTCTTTATACAGTGCACAATCTCATGAAAACATTTGCTTAGAGTCTTTCTGCACTCTTATTAACATATTATTATAATAATCACACATTATCTAAATGTTCTGTCTTTTCGAATAAATGTCTCTATATGATATACAGTACAACATTTAAAAGTGTCTTTAGGCTTTAGTCATACCGCCTATATAAAAACAAGGTTTATCAATTATTTAAAACTGTTCAATTTCGCTTATAGCGGCTTTTCATTTACTTGTTGTGTTTTACAACATTATTATGAACCCTGAACCATATCAGGTCACCTGTTTTGATGATTTCATGTTACACAGATGTACACGGGTCTCAGGCGTCGGCGTTGAGTACAGCTATTCCTCTCGAAACCTCCGTCAGCGTCGCTTAGCGGTGTATGAACAGCTAGGCTAGGCGTCGTTCCTTTATCGTCATGGACACAGCGTCTCTGGCCTCGGGTATAGTCTGATGTCCGTAGTACGTAGTTGTAGTAACTCAGGTGTCTGCCGGTCTCATTGAAGCGTCTTCTGCAGCGTATCGTTCCGTGTGTACGACTCAACGAATACTTTATGAATGCGCCAGATGCTCGTTTTGGCTCACTGTTTATAGGGCAAAGCCACGTGTGCAAATGAGTTTCTATCGGCGAATATCTCAACAATCCTTTATTTATTTAGGTAACAAAGTTGTTTGTTAGACGGGTCTTGAACACAGTTATTAGCTATGTATACACGCGATCTTTAATTAGCACCGCGAAAGGTGTGAAATAGTAAAACGCTTATAGTTCACGACACTCTCACTATCTCGTTATGTGTTTGGTGTCTAAATAAAGCTACATTTCCGCACTATTCACTGGTCAACCTAGTTCTTCTTAATCTTTTGTCATTTTTTTATTATTTAAGTTTTAAAACACTTCTGACATGTGCCGACAAAATTATACATATTTATGCAGGTGGACTGTTATCTGTTTTGTTTGCTATATAAAATCCTATCTGTACACTTCTAAATGTACAATTGTAGCAGATAACGCTTATTATGCGTACTCCAGTTAGAACGATAAACATTGATAACAATGTTTCGTTATAACACTCCCCCACTTGCTTTAAAAAAATTGTTTTGTGCTTTACAGAACATTTTTTTTTTTTTTTTTTTTTTTTTTATCTATGTTTAGTACATACACAGTCAGTTATATTACATGTTTATTAGAAAGAATATAAAATCTTATCTTAAAGTAACAATCACATATGGGTATTATTGGATATAATGACGCAGAGATGACGCATGGTACTTTCCGACGTCCTTTTGCTTCACTGGGTCATATACCATGTAGGTGTGTGGTCCTAGACGACTCCTTAGTTCATATGGGCCACAGAATAATCTGAAGAATTTCTTGGAAGTGTTTAATATACTACTTCCCACAGGATTTGTCTTTATCAATACCTTATCACCAATCTGGAATCTTGTCAATCGGTGAGTTCTATTATACCGGTCTCTCCTTTTACCTGCTTGATGATATAACTGTCGTTCAGCTCTGTTTATTTTTATTTGAATTGGCAAATCTACATTATAATTTTCCGGTTTATTAATCATGTTGTGCCAGAATCTTTTAGGTATTTTATTCTCACTTAATTCTAACGGTGTGTATCCTGTAGCTTCACTATAATTGTGATTCATTGCATCTTCGAAAAATTGTAGATAGTCAGGCCATTTACTCTGTTGATTGTAGCAATATAACCTCATGTACTTGCCTATCTCTCTATTTATTCTTTCAGCTAGATTAGTTTGTGGATGCCTTATGGATGTAAGTATAGGTTTTATACCTTGTCTTGTCAATGCGTCCTTCCATAATTTATTACAAAACTGCTTACCTTGATCTGTCAACACTTTATCCATTTTTCCATACTTTGGTATATACTTCTGGGTGATGACGTTCAGAACAGATTTCATGGTGGGTCTTCGTACAGCATATAACTTTACTAGCTTGGTAAACACATCTACCGTCACAATTATATGGCGGTACCCACGACTTGATCGCGGGAGTGGTCCAAGGAAATCAAGTGCAACTATATCCCCCTTCTTCTTAGTTCTGATACTCCCCATTTCAACGCAAGTGTTTAAATTCGGATGTTTGGCTGTTTGACAATCATGGCATTTCCTAACAATTATTTTAATTTTTCTGAACATATTATTACAGGTGAAGGCTTCTTTCATAGTTAAATAGCACTTCAATGGAGATGCATGAGCTAGACTACGATGGCATGGCATAATTAATTGCTGTAACATGTCATGAGATAGCACAACTTTCCAATCATAATTAATAAGCTTAAATAAAATTCCATCTTTCACACAATAATTTATAGGTAACGGATTATTTTTTATATTCTGTAATCGCTGATCTTTATCTTGCTCTCTAGCGAGATTACGTAGTAATTCTTGTACTTCTCTCTCGGGTTTGTATGTTATGTTGCTAAGTACCCTGACATCTTGTGGTTTAGCTTCATGTGTTTCTTCTTTTTCTTCTATATAACGGCTTAAGGTATCAGCTACTTCATTGTCTTTGCCTTTGCAGTATTTGCATTCCTATCGGATGTCCATGGTTTCGAAAATCGTTTCGACGAATTCGGCCCTCGGTAACCTCCTTTGTAATTACCTCTTTCATTATTTTGCTCCTGCTTATCATATGTTCGTCCATCTTCATGGCGTCTATCATATGATACATTTTTGTTTTTCGGATATTTTTCATCGTCTGTACGTCTATCTTCTCTGCCTTTATCTTCTTGGCGATATCTTTGCGAATACCACGTACCTCTATCTTGATTTTGGTTCCGGTTATCTCGCTGAACTCCTCTTGGTGGGTCTCGTTCACGGATTACACCCTCCATCTGTGTTAAAAGTATTAATAGATCTTCAATGGTAGCTATACCCTGAACATGTATAGCTAGTTGGATGTTCCTGCTGAAATGATTAGCAAGCTTAATGACTAATTCTTTTTGTGTTAAAGCGGGACGTAAATGTTTACTCCTCTCTACTAACATAATGACGTATTCATCTTCAGACAGCTTACCTGGATTATATTTACCAAATTCCAGTGTATTTCGTATTCTCATTTGTATGTATTCATTCCAATACCTCCGTTCGAATGCTAGTTTAAATTCTTCATACGTTTTTAAATCGTCATTCACCATCGTGAACCAACTGGCTGCTGCATCTTTTAAGTAACGGCTTACAAAGTCTATTTTATCTTTGTCACTGAGAATAGATCCAATACTATCCATTTCTTTCTCACATTTGATACGAAATTCAATGGGATTTTCCCCTCTGGATCCTCTAAAATAGTTAATGGGTCTCTCTTCTCTAGGTACGGTCGAGTATACTAACGCTTGTGTTGGTAGTCTTCTCACTTCTCGTGTAAGTCGGTCTACTTCACCTTTTAACTTGACTTCCAGCTGATCTACCCTGTTGTCATGGTGTTGGATAGATTTCTTGATGGTGTCGTCTGCTGTGGCTAGACTTTTTGCTTCTTCTTCAATTTTCATGGTCTTCCTGACATTACTCTGCACCAACTCGCTGATGACTTGTATCTTGGTATCTTGTCGATGCGTAATTTTTTCGAGTTTCTGGTCCAGTATGTCGGCCATAGATTTAAAATTTTGTTGTAGTCTTTTTCGCTGCTCTTCGAAATTTTCATTCATCACCACCGCTTGTTGTTTTAGAGACTCTTTAACTTTACCTTCTAAGGTCTCCATTCGTTCCATAATTTCTACCTTACTTTCAGCATTATACGCGTATAGTTTCTGAATTTCTGACGTGCTTGCTTCCAATCTTCTCATAGTTTCAGCACCACTAGTTTTTTATTTCTTCAAACCTTTTTACGTTTTCAGCGTTGCTGGCTTCTAACTTCTTCATTATGTCGGCTAAACTGACCTCTTGTTTATGTGCCATGTTTAATTTTAATTTGGTGAACCGATTTTAAAATATTTATTATTAATTTGTATATTATTAATTATTTGGATTATTATTAAATACTGTATTGGTAGTCATTTATTCATCAACATACAACCATTATCTTGGGCGCCTGTAGTATCAGTTTCTGATAACCACAATATTTATCTAAGCTCCCCTTTGTTTACTCTACTGATAACGCTAACTGTACGTTCTTATCAGCTACATTCAACATATAAATGCACGTTTTATAATAATTACACATCAACTCTAAATATTTGTTCTATGTGAATTTATATTTATTTAACTTCTTACTAATTTTTAATTTTTTCGTATTATGTTTTTTTTTTATTTATTTAATCGTGCCCCACGTTGGAAGCGACATTTTCTTTTGCAACACATCTTTTTATGATTTCTTTCATTATGGATTATGAGTTTTACATGGACCTGGTTAGGGTATATCATGCCAACACTTACCTGCAGTATATGGTACTTTTCTGCTTTGCCGGCTATTAGGTGTGGGATTTGGGCTTATTAGGTATCAGGTAACGAGTTGGGACGATGTGTTTCCAAAAGAATTATTTTAGGAAGCTGAGTTGTATAAATTGTGAATAAATGAAAACTACCTTTTTAGTCTATCATTCCAATGATTATAATTGTCACCCTCAAGGTGCTTATCTTTAAACAAATCATAATAATAAAAAGAATTTCAAATATTTAACACAATTTACGGCGGGTTCCACCATTTATATTCTTTCTTGAATATTACTTTACCATATTTTCTCTAGTGATATATTGTTATAATGCTTACGTCTAACAATCACATATTAAAATCATATATCTTAGTACATCATTTATAAGTTCCTGAAAATAAGACATACAATACACAGTATATACACAAAACATATAACATGGAAATATACACACATATATGGGCAGTTTCACACTGTCTGCCTGTAATTATAATTCATTTATAAAAATCATTTTTGTTATATTGAAATAATTATTTAATAAAATGGAAATACTGAATTGATTTCATTCTATGAAATCCGTAACCCTGTTCTTTATACATGAGAAAATAGAATACGAACTTTTTAAATGAATATAACAAGGGTTATAGTTATCGTTATCTCTATGTTAATTATTCTTTATACAGTGCACAATCTCATGAAAACATTTGCTTAGAGTCTTTCTGCACTCTTATTAACATATTATTATAATAATCACACATTATCTAAATGTTCTGTCTTTTCGAATAAATGTCTCTATATGATATACAGTACAACATTTAAAAGTGTCTTTAGGCTTTAGTCATACCGCCTATATAAAAACAAGGTTTATCAATTATTTAAAACTGTTCAATTTCGCTTATAGCGGCTTTTCATTTACTTGTTGTGTTTTACAACATTATTATGAACCCTGAACCATATCAGGTCACCTGTTTTGATGATTTCATGTTACACAGATGTACACGGGTCTCAGGCGTCGGCGTTGAGTACAGCTATTCCTCTCGAAACCTCCGTCAGCGTCGCTTAGCGGTGTATGAACAGCTAGGCTAGGCGTCGTTCCTTTATCGTCATGGACACAGCGTCTCTGGCCTCGGGTATAGTCTGATGTCCGTAGTACGTAGTTGTAGTAACTCAGGTGTCTGCCGGTCTCATTGAAGCGTCTTCTGCAGCGTATCGTTCCGTGTGTACGACTCAACGAATACTTTATGAATGCGCCAGATGCTCGTTTTGGCTCACTGTTTATAGGGCAAAGCCACGTGTGCAAATGAGTTTCTATCGGCGAATATCTCAACAATCCTTTATTTATTTAGGTAACAAAGTTGTTTGTTAGACGGGTCTTGAACACAGTTATTAGCTATGTATACACGCGATCTTTAATTAGCACCGCGAAAGGTGTGAAATAGTAAAACGCTTATAGTTCACGACACTCTCACTATCTCGTTATGTGTTTGGTGTCTAAATAAAGCTACATTTCCGCACTATTCACTGGTCAACCTAGTTCTTCTTAATCTTTTGTCATTTTTTTATTATTTAAGTTTTAAAACACTTCTGACATGTGCCGACAAAATTATACATATTTATGCAGGTGGACTGTTATCTGTTTTGTTTGCTATATAAAATCCTATCTGTACCCTTCTAAATGTACAATTGTAGCAGATAACGCTTATTATGCGTACTCCAGTTAGAACGATAAACATTGATAACAATGTTTCGTTATAATATATATATATATATATACATATATATATATATATATATAATAATAGGGTTGCTACAGCTAGTGCCGTCTCCCTTCCTTCAACCTGGCTTTCCAATTCTCCTTATGTTCCCATTGTCCTTCCTCAAGTCCTATACGTTGCATAGATTCATCCACTTCGTCCCTCCAAGATCTTCTCGGTATTCCTCTTTTCCTCCTTCCTAATGGACTCTATTCCGTCACTTTGTTGATCCACCTATTTTGGGCTCTCCGGACATGACCGTACCACACCAATCTCCTTTTTTCGATTTAGTCAATTACACTTCTTTCCGTTTCCATTCTTCTTCTTAACTCCTCGTTTGTTATTAGGTCGGCTCTCGTTATTCCACAGCACCTCCTCCAATATTCCATCTCTGTTGCAAGAATCTTTCTTTCATTCTTTTTGTTAATAACCCATACTTCTGCTGCATACGACATAATGCTTTATGGTCTGATATATAATTTTGTTGAAGCTTTTTCTAATATGGTCTGATATATCATTTTTTTGGAGCTCTTTCTAATATTTTTGTCCCTCCCATATAACACTGTGTAATTGTCTAATCCTTATTCTAGTCTGCCCTAATCTACTTTTTATTTCTTCTTCCGTTGTGCCTTGTGTACTCAGTGTGAATCCTAGGTACTTGAATTTGTGTGTTCCTTTAATTTTAACATTTTCGTCTACTTCTAAATCTGTTGTTTCTTCATCTTTAATTGCCAAGTATTCAGTCTTTTTTATGTTTATGAATGTTTTCTATGAATATTAACGGTTTCTTTCCTCTCTCCTTCTAACTATTTTTTACCTCTATTCCTCCTACAATCCACTTCTCTAACAATCTATATCATCCCTCAGTGTACTTTACTGGCTCAATATTCTTCTCTCTTGTTTTTTACAGGCTCGTTACAGCCTGACGCACAACGTATTCTAACGTACACATATGTAACTTCAAGGAAAGATACACATAAATTCTTTGCTTTTACGCTGGCGATAGTGTATAAATACAGAAAACAGAAGACCAGTTACAAAAGGCGACATTTACACTTAATAACATCCTACGAGATTATGGGCTAAAGATCTCTGCTCCAAAATCACAAACTACGGCATTTAAATAAGAAGAGTTTCCCGGGCTGTTTGGCCGTGGTCTACGGTTTAATGATAAACCAAACGTTTCAACAGCACCACTGGCTGCCATCATCAGTGGAATTCAAAGAAATCCAAGGCCCCCTGAACGTAGGTTGTTATCGTCAGGCCCACAGTACTGTGGTAAAAGCTGACGAAACAACCTACGTTCAGGAGGTCTTGGATTTCTTTGAATTCCACTGATGATGGCAGCCAGTAGTGCTGTTGAAACGTTTGGTTTCTCATTAAACCGTAGGCCACGGCCAAAGAGCCCGGGAAAACTCTTCTTATACAACTGACACCGGAAGTGAAAGCCTTAGGACAATTTTGTGGTATATAAAGTTAACTAAACTTTTGCTATACCCCACCATTTGAAGGGGAGATTTGATCCCTTTCTTACAGGCATTTAAAATATTTTCAATGTCATATGTCAACTCTTTAGCCCTCAAACGTAATTCGTGTCATCAGCTTGCCTAGACGACAAACTTGTTCTACCAATGAATCTGTCTCTGTTTTGTAATCTCATTCCACTGTTTCATCTCTGTCACCCTATAACGCATGTTACTTACACCCCCATTAAAGTATAATTATTTTTACAAAGGTTTTGTAAAATATATAAAAACACTTGGTACGTTTCACAGATTTTATTTAACTCTGACAGTGATGTTTCGACTACCTAAGCCATTGTCAAAGAGACGAATGAATTAAAACCTACGATTACAACACAATCACTTCATAGATGTACAAAAAACATAACACTACTCCACAACATACGAAAAGGTAAAAAAATGGATTTGTTAGAAATTGTAGAATTTAAAAAAGCAACAAAAATAACAAAAATGTAACAAACGAACACACTGAATTCTGTGTACCCCCTTATTAAGAGCTGTTATTTAGTTTAGTTTATTTTATATTTTGCATTCAGATTATATTTAGTTCAGTTAATTTTATATTTTGCATTCAGATTATATTTAGTTTAGTTAATTTTATGTTTTGCATTCAGATTGTATTTAGTTTTACAGGGACCTGACCTTCCCTTGGTTCCTGCACACCCGTCTCCATCACAACACCCTCACAGATGTTCCAATACACGCCCTAAACATATGGCCACCACCTTTACTCACACATCCTGTGTTTAGGTTTTAATTCATTAATCTCTTTGATAATGACTTAGGTAGTCGAAACAGCTGTCAGAGTTAAATAAAATCTGTGAAACGTACCAAGTGCTTTTATACATTTTACAAAACCTTTGTATTAATATGTTTCACCAAGTGCCCAACGAGTCATCAATTAATATAATTATTTTTGTTATACTCTTAATTACAATTAAAAAACGCAAAATAGAAGTTACCGAAGGAATTATAAAGGTTTGTAGAGAAGATTGTGAAACAAATTTTGCCTCTCTTGTTATTATGTAAATGACCAAATAAATAGTTATCTCTTAATGTTTATATCACTAGCTAATATGTACTGATTCTGTTACATATATATACATATTCATAAGTGACACAGCTGTCATTTATCGATTAATCTGTTACCACACATATATTTGTTTGTTACAAACATTTTTCCAACAAGCTCCAACTGACAAATTCACAAACTACTTAACTACCGGTTACAATCTGTTAAACGTTTACGAAATTGTCTTTCAAGTTTTGTTCATGGTCTCCATGTGTTACTTTTAACAATTCTTAAAATAGTTTTGTAAGAAATACAATTGCTAATTTTATTAAAAATACACTACACGCAATGTCATATCTTTGAATTATTTTATTTGTAGAAAAGGAACGTAATATAGCATTTTCTTCTTATATGAAGTTTTCAAAACACATACTAACATAATCGTCTGCCTGCAGACTTTCTTTTGATATGATTTGTAGTTTAAATCTTAAATTAGCCAAACCTATAATTAAAAATTCTGTTGCCTGATTTCCTTTGATATCTCTGATAATGTTATCATTTTTTGACAGCGCGAAGACTAACAATTGTGCGTTTACTTCCTAATCTCTAAAGCCTAATATCAGTATACTCTGATATCTAATATGCACAAGGTATGTTTCAAAAGCCAGACCCTTTCTTTATGTAGCACATTTACTGTGGCGCAGCAGAATCTACTTCTGCGTAGATTCTGCTGAGTCTAAACAGTGCGTAGCGACAGTTATTGACATCAAACTGGCGCGGCTCCCCGTCCGCTGGAGACACCACATGCTCAAATGGCCGTCGGGTTAATGATAAAATTACAAAATTAACTTTTTGAAGAACACATGCGTATATTAACTGTTGCTACAAACGTGATGAACACCGTCATTCCCGCCCTAAATGTTGCTACAAACGTGATGAACACCGTCATTCCCGCCCTAAATGTTGCTATCAAACGTGATGAACACCGTCATTCCCGCCCTAAATGTTGCTACAAACGTGATGAACACCGTCATTCCCGCCCTAAATGTTGCTATCAAACGTGATGAACACCGTCATTCCCGCCCTAAATGTTGCTACAAACGTGATGAACACCGTCATTCCCGCCCTAAATGTTGCTACAAACGTGATGAACACCGTCATTCCCGCCCTAAATGTTGCTACAAACGTGATGAACACCGTCATTCCCGCCCTGCACCAAAGTTTGATTACCGACTGTATTGGCAGATATTGGTTGGTACTCACACTTGGCAGCAATTGGCAAATATTGGCAGCAAGCTTCTACAACACTGTTCTCTTTCTTATGGTCAGTCAATTAACGCAGCGTCACTTGAGTGTAGTGTTGTGTAGTGTAATAGATTTTATACCCATTTTATTAACACAACCGTGTAGAAAGGAAAATAATAAAACTATAAAGTTTCCGTCTAATGTTTTAAAACAATAAAAGGTAAGAGTCCGTGGCATGTATACTACATGGTACACGATTTCTATGAGAATAATCGCCTGTTATCTCACATAACAGCTGGGGAACAGAAATGGCGGTAGAAAGAATTACTTTTTAGTTTTTATTAAAAAATAAGTTTTATTGTGCATGGAAGTGTAACACGAAATTTGGTAGACGAAAACAAGGAAAGTCAATTGCCTATGAGCTATTGTGTTACAGAAAAGTGCTTGAGATATATATCGACAGGGCAGAGTTTCAGGTGACAAAGCAGATGAACGAGGAGGCAAGAATGGTGAAAAACAAGCACTGAGTAAGATGAGACTCTTGCTTTTACCGTAGCCAGTAACACAACTAAAGAAAGCGACGATTTAAGAATTAACGAAAATTTTTATCATCGGCTGCGTTAAGTTTTTTTATGATTAATAGAAACAGTATTTGATATACGACAACATTTGGTCTAAATGTTTAGAGTTTATAATTCCCCATTTCTTGCAAACGTTATCGCCTTACGTTTGTTCTTCCAGTTTTGTAAGTATATTTTTGGAATCTGTTATTCTCACATTTGCCTCAGCAGTCTCGTTAAGGGTCATTTATTTTAATTGGGATTAATATTTAAAATACTGCCTTAAAGTTCTACATTACACGAAAATTTAGCGGGCAATAAGGTTTCCCGTTCGCTTCGAAGTGCTAAGAAAAAATGAAATAAATGTGAATTAAAATCAAAATTTTATTAAAACTTAATCTTAAATAAAATTTACTGTTGAAAAGAAGAATAAAATAAATAAGAATTCAATGTAAACAAAAAAGACGGAAATGAAAAAGTGTGTACTTTGTATGAAAAGTGTTAATTTAATAAAAAAATTACCGTCAGTATGTTGTAGTATTTTTACTTTACATTTTGTTTAAGTACAGTGGCATTGAAAGTCATTGCTAATATACAACAAGAACATAATACTTTTTTTTAAATCTTTCAAAATTGTTTTTATGAAAACTTTATCTTTATTTCGTGCAAATTAGAATAATCCTTTCTAGAATTTAGTGAACCCTAATATAAATATCGGTATGGAGAATCATACATGACTTCCATGGTCTAAGATTTATATTTAAAATCATTTACGAAATGAAATGTTTCCATAGAAACTACTTCTTTCCACTTATTGCTTCAGCCTTAACCACAGTACTGTGGTCACTAACGTATACCACCTTACGTTATCGCACTCGATTTTCACTGATGATGGCAGTCGACGGCACTGGCGAAACGTCTGGTTTTGCAGAAAACATTGGACTATGGCCAAACAGCCCGGGAAGGAATTTTAACAACAAAATACTACTTTGTTGCCGATAATGTAGTACCGGTACACAAATAAAAATTATCCCCTCCCCCTTTAACTATAATTTTCATTTATAGAAAATTACCCCCGCCCCGTTGAACTAGCCTATTTATTTATAGATATTTCATCTACGTTTCTACAGTGGATTATTGAGATCTTCTTATCAGGATAATTTATTTATCAAAATTAAGTACTTTACTCTTGTTACAACAAAAAATGTTTCCGGTAAACTACCCTTTTCCCGTAACCGATCTTCACCAAAATCAATAGGCCTTGAGTTTTCTACAACTCAGGCACATATGTAAAAAATTATTTCATTCTGTTTGAATTTACGGCAGTTATCGTTCGTCATGAAAAATTTCTATTGTTACAACATAAAATGTTGCAGGTAAACTACCCCTTTCCCTTAACCGATCTTCACCAAAACCAACAGGTCTTGAGAACTCTACAATTCAGGGCTGTATGCAAACAATTATTTGATTCTGTTTGAATTTGCGGCTGTTATCGTTTGCCATAGAAAATACCCTTGTTAAAACATAAAACGTTGCAGGTAAACTACCCCTTCCCCTAAACCGACCTTCACCAAAAACAATAAGTCTTGAGAACTCTATAACTCAGGACTGTATGCAAAACATTATTTGATTCTGTTTGAATTTGCGGCTGTTATCGTTTGCCATAGAAAAAAATTATCCTTGATTAAAAAAAAAACATTTCTGGTAAACTACCCCTTTCCCTCAACCGATCTTCACAAAAAACAACAGGTCTTGAGTACTCTACAAATAAGGGCTGTATGCAACAAATTATTTGATTCTGTTTGAATTTGCGGCTGTTATAGTATACTAAATTTTATAAACACAGATAGACACACAGACACTTTTCGAAAAATGATTTTTTTTCATGTTTTGAGTATAGTAAAATCAGTATCTGCAATAATCTCGAACACGATTTTTTTTTGCCATCACCATACTTCTATTTCCTTAAGGAAAATGGAAGTAAAAATTACCGTTGTTAAAACATAAAATGTTGCTGGTAAACTACCCCTTTCCCTTAACCGATCTTCACCAAAAACAAAAGGTCTTGAGAACTCTACAATTCAGGGCTGTATGCAAAAAATTATTTGATTTTGTTTGAATTTGCGGCTATCGTTTGCCATATATAATACCCTTTTAAAAAATAAAACGTTGCTGGTAAACTACCCCTTTCCCTTAACCGATCTTCACAAAAAACAATAGGTACTGAGAACTCTACAATTCAGGGCTGTATGCAAAAAATATTTGATTATGTTTGAATTTGCGGCTGTTATCGTTAGCCGTAGATAATCCCCTTGTTAAATCATAAAACGTTGCTGGTAAACTACCCATTTCCCTTAACAGATCTTCAACAAAAACAACAGGTCTTGAGAACTCTACAAGTCAGGGCTGTATGCAAAACATTATTTGATTCTGTTTGAATTTGCGGCTGTTATCGTTTGCCATAGAAAATACCCTTGTTAAAACATAAAACGGTGCTGGTAAACTACCCCTTCCCCTAAACCGATCTTCACCAAAAACTATAGGTCTTGTGAACTGTATAACTCGGGGCTGTATGCAAAACATTATTTGATTCTGTTTTAATTTGCGGCTGTTATCGTTTGCAAAAAGAGAAACAAATTTATAGACACACAGACACTTTTCGAAAAATGACTTTTTTTCATGTTTTGAGTATACTACAATCAGTATCTGCAATAATCTCGAACACAATTTTTTTTGCCATCACCATACTTCTGTTTCTTTAAGGAACATGGAAGTAAAAATTACCGTTGTTAAAACATAAAATGTTGCGGGTAAACTACCCCTTTCCCTTAACCGATCTTCACAAAAATCAACAGATTACATGAGTTCTCTACAATTCAGGGCTTTATGCAAAAAATTATTTGATTCTGTTTGAATATGCGGCTGTTATCGTCTGCCATAGATAATACCCTTGTTAAAACAAAAAACGTTGCTGATAAACTACCCCTTTCCCTTAACCGATCTTCACCAAAACAATAGGTCTTGAGAACTCTACAATTCAGAGTTGTATGCAAAAAATTATTTGATTCTGTTTGAATTTGCGGCTGTTATCGTTTGGAAATTAAACATATTTATAAACACATAGACACTTTTCGAAAAATGACATTTATTCATGTTTTGAGTATAGTACAATCAGTATCTGCAATAATCTCGAACACGATTTTTTTTGCCATCATCATACGTCTATTTCCTTACAGAACATGGAAGTAAAAATTACCGTTGTTAAAACATAAAATGTTGCTGGTAAACTACCCCTTTCCCTTAACCGATCTTCAACAAAAACAACAGGTCTTGAGAACTCTACAAGTCAGGGCTGTATGCAAAACATTCTTTGATTCTATTTGAATTTGCGGCTGTTATCGTTTGCCATAGAAAATACCCTTGTTAAAACATAAAACGGTGCTGGTAAACTACCCCTTTACCTTATCCGACCTCCACGAAAAACAACAGGTCTTGAGTACTCTACAAATAAGGAATGTATGCAAAAAATTATTTGATTCTGTTTGAATTTGCGGCTGTTAACGTTTGCAAAAAAATCAAATTTATAGACACACAGATAGACACACAGACACATTTCGAAAAATGACTTTTTTTCTTGTTTTGAGTATAGTACAATCAGTATCTGCAATAATATCGAGCACGATTTTTTTTGCCATCACCATACGTCTATTTCCTTAAGGAACATGGAAGTAAAAATTACCGTTGTTAAAACATAAAATGTTGCGGGTAAACTACCCCTTTCCCTTAACCGATCTTCACCAAAATGAACAGACAAGAGTTCTCTACAATTCAGGGCTGTATGCAAAACATTATTTGATTCTGTTTGAATTTGCGGCTGTTATCGTTTGCCATAGAAAAAAATTACCCCTGATAAAAAAAACGTTGCAGGTAAACTACCCCTTTCACTTAACCGATCTTCACCAAAAACAATAGGTCTTGAGTCCTCTGTAATGCAGGGACGCGTGAAAATATTATTTGATTCTGTATGAATGTGTGGCAGTTACCGTTCGTCATAGAAACAATTACTCTTGTTAAAACATAAAAAGTTGCTGGTAAACTACCCCTTTCTCTTAACTGATCTTCAACAAAATCAGTATGTCTTGAGTCCTCTATAATGCAGGGACGCTTGCAAAATATTATTTGATTCTGTTTGAATGTGCGGCAGTTATCGTTCGTCAAAGCAACAATTACTCTTGTTAAAACATTTAATGAGGCTGGTAAACTACCCCTTTCCCTTAACCTATCTTTACCAAAATCAACAAACCTTGAGATCTCTATACGCTAGGGATGTATGCAAAATATTATTTTATTCTGTTTGAATTTACAGCTGTTATTCGTTCGTCATAGAAAAAATTACCCTTGTTAAAACATAAAATGTTGCCGGTAAACTACCTCTTTCCCTTAACCGAGCTTCACCAAAACCAACAGGCCTTTAGAACTCTACAATTCAGGGCTGTATGCAAACAATTATTTGAATCTGTTTTAATTATTGGCTGTTATCGTTTGCCATAGAAAATACCCTTGTTAAAACATAATACGTTGCTGGTAAAGTACCCCTTCCCATAACCGATCTTCACCAAAAACTATAGGTCTTGAGAACTCTACAATTCAGAGTTGTATGCAAAAAATTATTTGATTCTGTTTCAATTTGCGGCTGTCATCGTTTGCAAAAAAAAATCAAATTTATAGACACACAAAAAGACACACAGACACTTTTCGAAAAATTATTTTTTTTCATGTTTTGAGTATAGTACAATCAGTATCTGCAATAATCTCGAACACGATTTATTTTGCCATCACCATACTTCTATTGCCTTAAGGAACATGGAAGTAAAAATTACCGTTGTTAAAACATAAAATGTTGCGGGTAAACTACCCCTTTCCCTTAACCGATCTTTACCAAAATCAACAGACATGAGATCTCTACAATTCAGGGCTGTATGCAAAACATTATTTGATTCTGTTTGAATTTGCGGCTATCGTTTGCCAAAACATTTATAGACACACAGACACTTTTCGAAAAATGACTTTTTTTCATGTTTTGAGTGTAGTACAATCAGAATCTGCAATAATCTCGAACACGATTTTTTTTGCCATCACCATACTTCCATTTCATTAAGGAACATGGAAGTAAAAAGTAACTCTTTCAAAAGAACGACAATTTTAGGAGGAGTACCATACCTGAATTTTTGTTACGTGTTACAAAAATTTAACTCGATTTTGCGTAGCCTGATATATCAAAGTGTTATTAAGCTGACAGGACTTTTATGCTAGAACAGTAAGTTAGCTGCCTTTGGGTGATGACTAAACGTGGAGGAAGAAGAGGGAAGAAGCCGACCGACAGGATGAAAGCCGTCAGCAGGAAGAGAGGCAGGAGAAGGAGAGCACTATAAGGTAAGCGAAAGGACGGAATAAATCTAGTAACACAAGCGCGTACAGGCAGCGGCGTCGTTGATTTGAACTTTAAATTAACACGATGAAGCTTTCTCGCTTCGTGTTGCCACTTTCCAATTAAACAAGCTCTTTGTTTGTTTCTTTTCAATGTAAATTGCTTTTCTTTTGCTTTTAATAAAACGAAACCTCGCTACTTACCGATTCACAGCACTCTGCAGAAAGCCGTCTGTGTTTGCCGCTTTAGTAAAATCTATTTAGAAGTTAATTCAAGTAAATAAATAATCTTGCAAAAATTAATACAAAAATTAAACAAAATGCTTTTATTTTTATTAAAATTCAAATATGTGTTTTCTCTAAATACTACTAGCTATAAACGCGCCGCCTCTATTTTAAATCGTTTTTGTAACATGTGGGATTTAAAAACATGGTCTCGCTAATTCTGTTACCTCAGCGCTCGGTGCATGTAAAGCAGCCGCGACCACATAAACGAATTTGGTTAACTGCGTTACCTACTTCCACATCCAAGTCGTAGCTACAATAATATAATGTACTTCCTCTCTGCCTCGTCTACTTTGCTTAATTGTTTTCGTCTAGTTTCGTTTGGGGGAGGGGCCATCATAACAATGCCTTTCTACTGTGATGGAACATACCAACCTGTAAAATTTGCCTGTCATTTACATCTACTTCTCGGTTGTTTTATTTATTTTTTTTGTAACCTACACTTTTTATACATATGTAAGAAATTATATTCATAAATGCTAAATTTTTCTTGTTATATATTCTATATTATAACAAAAAATTATTTGTAATATTATTATATATTATTTCAGATTATTATATTTCATGAAAGCTGAATGCTATTAAAACACTGTAATTTAAAAAAATATATTCTTGTAAAATGTTGTATTATTAATAAAATTATAAAACATGTAAAAATATTAAGAAAAATCTTGGGATCAATACAAGATGAAGAACAGTGGAGAAGACGAAACAATAAAGAGCTATACACACGTGTTGGGAAAATCAAAGACGTAATTAGAAAAAGGAGAATTACTTTCTACGGACATGTTCAAAGCATGAATCCTAACAGACTAACAGGGAAGCTTTTTAACTATTTCAAAAATCACAAAATGTCCAATGCGTGGTTCTAAAAAACAGAATAAGACATAGAAGAACTCTAGATTACTCAAGAAGACATTGAAGAATGTTTGCCACTCAAAAATAAATATAAAAATGCCCATGGTTTTTAGGAAAACCCCAAGAAGAGAACAGGTGCCATCTGGACTGACGAAAGAAGGGAGATCAAGAATGAAGGAGATGTGGAAGAGGAAGAAGAGAGAGGAGAAGAAGGGAGGATCCAGTTGAACAAAGTAGTCCACAGTGGCTCATACGCAAAAAAAAAAAAAAATATGTAAGAAATTATTATTTTTGCTTTTACCGTATGATAGACTGAGTTACAGGTTACTCCAATATACGCTCATTTAAAAAGGTTAATCTCTTTTAATGCAAGTTTCTTTATAAGTGGCAGCCGATTCTTGTAAAGTTAAATACATTTAGTTATACCTATGGAACAATAAGACGACTATTGAAGAATATAACGCAGAGGGAGAAACAGTTAAAATGCTATAAGATCATGGCTGTGCCGGCTTTAATGTACGGATGTGAAACATGCCCCCCCCCCTGCAAAAAGATATTTCAAAAATACAGGCCTCGGAAATAAGATTTTAAAAGGCAGTTAAGGGACGCAGTTTGAGAGTTCAACTACGAAAAAACGACACAAGGAAGGACCTGAAAATTCTGTCGATTTTGGACAGAATAAAGGAAGACAGGCAGAATTTGAAGTCCCATGTGAAGCTCATCGTAGACACGCGTATTCCTGAACAAGCGTTTGACTATAGGCGAGTGGGAACGAGAGATCGTGGAAGACCCTGGGAAAATGGTCAGAGACTGTGAAGTCGGAACGGGCTATAGCCCAAAGCCATGGAGTGAAGAAATAGAAGAAGATTCTTGTGAGTCGAATAGCATATGTATGCGTGTGTGTGTTTTTATCTTTATCCACTACTTATTATTTAAATTTTTATATTTGGAAATTTGAACGGCAAATTTCACAAATGTCGATAAAACGTTTACTGGTTGTGTTGAAGACGCTTTTCAATATAAATATGCTAGTTTGTACCAATTTTCCCGGTCGACGGTGATGTTTACATGCTAGTACACAAGTCCCTCCAGTCCCGTTTCTATTGACTTCTTTATAGAAGTCATTTCCTATACAATTCAGGAACCCGTGAAATCTAGTAATCGTGAACTGATTTTCATTTAAATTAACGTGACTCATGTGACGTCTTAAAACTACAACCTAAAAGTCGGCAGGCGCTGTTTGAGGATATAACACATATATCTCTGTTTAGTCTCTGAAACTACTAAACATGTTTACAAAATTGTTTACAGTTTCGTTTCTGGTGCCTTTCTTCTTGGTGCCATTTAAGACCACAGTATAAATATTTAGATGATTAATTTCCGTAGCAACCTCTTTGGTCAGTTCTGTAATCGTTCTTATACATTCCATTATAAGGAAAATTCCCTTTAAACATTATCAGTTTCCATAACACTGATGTTTATCAGGTTTCCGGTCCGAAGGTCCAAGACTCGGCAACTATACAACAAGTAACCCGAAACTCGAAACTCGAAACTAGACTCTGTACTCTTCTTCTTCTCCTCTTTGAGGATTAGGTTATATAAACCTGTTCCGGCACCCATCTCATCCTCGGACGACCCACGTCTCTTCTACCAATAACTTTTTAGTTCAGTTCCGCTTTCGGCAATCCATCCTCTGTCATCCTTTGCAGATGACCCCACCATTTTCTTCTGTAAATTGAAATGATTTCATTTATGTCCTCTACTTTGAGTTCTGCTCTGATATCCTCATACCTTATTCTATCTTGCAATGTATAACTAAAAGTATTTCGAAGAAACTGCATTTCAGCGCTCCCAATCTTGCCGCATTGCTTTTTCGTCATGACCCACGCCTCACTCGCATGTCTGAGGGTGGGTATTGCAGTTGTCTTATAAAATTTAATCCTTGTGCTGTGTCTTGTTTTACTTCTAAGATTTCTAGGAATCGTATCACAAAAAAATATTCCTAAATTTATTTAAGAATTAAAAAAAGGAGTGACGTAGAAAAGTTTGTTTTTACTTTAGTTTCAGTGTTAATGACTTTTCGTCATTTTTGAACAACAAAAAACATGTGTACGCGTAAAAAAATAGTCTCACCCTTTGTAAAGATTGACAGACTATTGATTATTGGAACAACCTCTGGGTAATTAATACAGTACGCAAACATATATTTTTACTGCATCATCGCGATACACACCGTTATAAACAATATAAAAATCCATTGATTTTTCGAGTCAGACTTTTTTAAAAACTACTTTTCTTTGTCTATTATATATCGTAACAATGGAACGCTATCGAACAATCGAGAGCGTTCTTCCAACCGTACCTCCACTAATCGAGCAGGTGTAGCCTCAGTCAAGGCCGCACTCAAGTACGTTCGAGATTGTTCCGGAAAGCACTTGAAATACCCATTATGCTGGCATGCAGTAAGGATGGAAAGTTATTCTAGAACACATGCGCTACGTATATAAGGGTCAGGGGCTGGCTCTGTCAGTCAGTCACTTTAAGCGATTTCCTTAGTGCGGATCGAGTTATTGTTGAAGATTAGTGGAAAGTGTTTTCTGTATTATAATTAGTGTGGAGCTCTCTTCCTTTACATTATTATTCGTGAGGACAAATTTAACTTCAATGATTGTACGAGTTGATTGGAAATATTTAATTATGATTAATTAAAGCTGGTAAGTAGTGACTTCATTGGTGTCTGTTTCTGTTTCCACTGAACAATACGACGATCCTTGAGACCGCTGTAACAATATTTACTTTCAGAAAGTTGACGTTTTTGTGGTGCTTTAGTTATAGCTGGCACTTGGGGTATACTTGGTTTTATTTAAACAGAACTCTTTATGCTAAGTCACTGGCGGTTTTTGTGAACATTAACTGGGTGTACATCCGCAGACTCAGGTTATTGTCTATGAAGGCTCTGTAAGCACAATGGAAAAAATGTTCTAATCATAACTAAAAGTAAGAACAAACTAATATGTAGATAACTGAAACTAGTTAAGCTGGTTAATAACTGTGCGTCAGTAAAGAATTGCAAAAAAAATGAGTTCTTATGTTTGGCAGTTTATAAATATCTTTATTAATATAGCGTGGCATCATTTATGCGTGCCGCTTTCCAGTAGTGGAGATATTTGTGGGTGGAACGGAAAATTTGTCTTCAAGTACAGTATACTAATATACTCTGAATACAAAAAGAACTTAATTAATCCTCGTTGTGAGATCGATAAGACCACAAACACATTTATGAAAACAGCAGTTTTTGTAAGAAATAATATACTTAACATATTTTTTCTAAAATTTGAAGCATTCGTGGTCGACATAAATGGGTTGTACGTAACGAAACTAAATTGTACAGTTTCAAAAAATTTAATTTTTTAGAAAAATAACCTGCTTGTTTTCAACCACATAGATGAATTATGTAACATAATTTAAAGTAATATGTCATAGAAACATCCTTTGGTGTCTCAATTTACAAATTATTTACGTTAGTAATTGAAATCGATAAATAAATTTAGGAATATTTTTAGTACGATTTATAGAAACTCAGAAATGTAGCAAGACACAGGACAAGGTTAAACTTTGTAAGACAATTGCAATACTTACGTTGATGTATATGCAAGTGAGGCATGGGTCATGACAAAAAAGGATCGCAACAAGATTCAGAGTGCTGAAATGCAGTTTTTTTCAAAATACGTTAAAATATACATTGCAAGATAGAATAAGGAACGATGATATCAAAGCAAAACGCAAATTAGAGGAATAAAAAATGTAATTATTTCAGCTTACAGGAGACAATGGTGGGATCATCTGCAAAGGATGACTGAGGATCGATTACCGAAAGCGGCATTCAACTACAAAGCCATTGGTAGAAGAAGAAGAAGAAGAAGAAGAAGAAGAAGAAGAAGAAGAAGAAGAAGAAGAAGAAGAAGAAGAAGAAGAAGAAGAAGAAGAAGAAGAAGAAGAAGAAGAAGAAGAAGAAGGAGAAGAAGAAGAAGAAGAAGAAGAAGTTAAAATACTGTTACAGACAGATTTTTAACAATTTGCCAAATTTTGAGATGAGGGGCGCTATCAGAAAGCTTAGTCACGCTCTTGTAATATTCTTTTTCGTATATCTTAAAGACATTTTTTAATATACGGGAACATATATTTTAAGGCTGGTCGGACTGAAATGTTGTCGGACGAATGAATTTTTTGATAAATTATGGAAACAAACATAATGAATTGCTAATCGTACAAAAGCCTCAAGTTTATTCATTTTGTAAAAACAGGTGTTTGAATAGAAAATGGACAATGCACTTATATGCACGAATTACATGTAGAGTTTAAACCTATAAAGTCTTTTACTTTCATGCTTATTGACAAAGTTGGTCTTTAAATCTATACGTAAGGCTTTCACTGCTGGGATCAACTTGTTTCTGGGCTATTAGGTCGTGAGCCAGTCTTGCCGCTATAAACAGACGTTTCGGTCTATTTCTGAAGGCCGTCTTTAGTGTAGAACGATTCGATAACTGGAATGGGTCTTTGCCAGTTAGCCACAGTACTATGGCAAAAGATGTGCCTCCAGAGGAGCGATCGAAACGTTTGTGGAGACACGTCAGCCACATTCCAGCACAGTTGGTCTTTAAACTTTTTCTCGATCGTTGTTTTAGTCTCCGTTTTAGGAATACCAGGGTGGTCTGTTTTCTGAAACACTTTGTTCTATGTCCGTGCCTCTCTTATTTTATGTCATACTTAGTGACCTCAAGGCTTATGTGAGGGCGTGCATTTATTCTGGTCCCACACACAAGCCGTTGTTATCCATTAAACAAAACAAAAAAACTGACAGAAGTATTGAGCTAAAGAAAGAAATATGATTGCGTAATACGGGCAGCAAATGACAAAACTAAAAACTGGTTGTAAAACAGGAAACAAATAGATCAAATCACGACTCTGCAGGTGTAAATAAAGTTTGCATCCTTGTGTGTGGTATGGGTACAACTGGAACGCGTTGCTTGATGGTGTGTGACCACATGTGCGGTGTGTCAGCCATTTGAACTCTGAATGACGTGAGCCGCATGCAGTAGCCCCTATATCCTGATAGTTTTGTAAATGTCACAGTGATACAATTAGTTGTGTCATACGTTGGTTCGATACCAGCAGCTGATAGCTTGTGTATGAGAATGTACACAGACGTGTCTGTGTCTGTGTATCTACGTGGGGGGAGAGACTGAGTAAGAGTAGTAACCGACCCCAAACTAATCAACTAACTAACTACATCTGTATGTATTGTTATGCAACTTAACCGACCCCAAACTAATCAACTAACTAACTACATCTGTATGCATTTTTACGCAACTTAACCAAAGAGAAAATACTCCTGATTGTGTGGTTTATGGTAGACGAAACCCGTGTATTGGTCTAGCACAGGCGACAATCACTGCAAGTGCACGTTGTCGCTAAAGTTCCCCACTATTGTTGTCAAAAACACTGCGGTTACAAGAGTACAAGGCGTTGTCTGGTTGTGTATGTGAGTTTGGTTGACGACCACCTGTGGTTCAGCTTAACCGTCTACATTTTGGATGAAGTTTGCATAATTTCCCTTCACTGCTTTTGTAAAAGCTATGTCTCCTGCAGAATTATATATCATGTCATAGTTTCTCGTGGGTAGTCGATTAAATCTATTTTCTTGTATATGAAAAAGTGTTCAATATTGTTACGACGGTCGAAACAACGGAGAACAAAACCAACAGTGGAAAAACAAGAAACCAATCAAGTCCCTAACAACCAGCTTTAATTATCACTATTAACAGTTTATAATCAACACGTTATTCAACAAGATTATAGTGGTAGAATAACTCAAAAGTTAATTTGTTCACACCAATAATAATGTCAACTAATAGAGTCGCGCACAATAATCACTTTTTATTAATAACCATTTGAACGCACAGACTAATCGCCCGAAGTAAACACTCGAACCTCACTTGAATAAATCGCCAATTAAACTGAAACTAAGCGTAGCTGAATGCTTGTATTTATACCCCGCTGAAATTCCAGAATAGTCCATATTACGCGTCAACACTACGAGAAAACACTAGAGCGTAATTGCTTGCAGTCTTGAACACTGTGCGCGCGGACTGGTGAAGTCTGGAACAGACTTAAGTATTCGCATGTTAAGAGTCACGTACGCACACAACATTACACCTGGTTCTGCTGGGATAGCCGAGAAACATGCAGAACGTTCTGTTACGGGGTAACAGTATGTTTTCAAGATTTTGTCACCGACGCAATGTAGTCTAAAAACTCTAAGAGGTTTCTTCATTGATTGAGGGTATCAGAAATGTGCGAGATGTTTCCATTTTCACTAGGAGGCGCTGAAACATCGTGTCTGTATGTTGACTCAGTGATGCGTGTGTCAGGCTGAAAGGCATCGTCATAACAATATTGCTGCGACAATTACGCAACGCTCTCGACTTACGTAGCTTCCAGGCTGTTCAAGCACTTGTAACTAAGCAAATTATGCTGGCACGCCGCCAAACGAAATGATTCTGGAACGCCTGCGGGGTCCTATATAAGCATCGGCGGCCGGTTTAAAACTTGGTCACACCTGGCGATATTGTAGAGTGCGGATTAGTAGAAAGTGATTATTATGTTACCATTAGTGCGGAACTCAATGACATTACTGCGCGTGGATAGATTCTTATTGCGTTGAGATTAATATTACTTGGATTTCGTTGTCCATGACGTGTCCGTTACTTAACTAAATATCACTATTGCATTAACGACTCGGGACACTAGGCTATGTGAGCAACAATTTTTCTAACCTTCAAAATTGTGAATTTGTACGTTTGGACTCTAGCCCGTCTTGCTGAGTTAAATTCTTGGATTTCGTTGTCCATGACGTGTCCGTTACTTAACTAAATATCACTATTGCATTAACGACTAGGGTTAGGGTTCCTAGTGTTCCGAGTCGTTAATGCAATAGTGATATTTAATTAATATTACGTGTGGACAAATTAAACTTAAATTATTGTATGAGATTAACTTGTTCTAACTTGTTGATTTTAGCTTGTTATTTGTGACTAAAAAAATTTGAATCTTTTGAAACGTGGCTTTATCGTAGAATACTGAGCATTTTATGTAAAGCACATATAACTATTGTTGAAGTTCTTAGAATGATGAAGAAAGAAAGGGAAGTTATTAACACAGTGAAGATAAGAAAGTTTCAGTATCTGGGACATCTCATGACAAATGAATAGATATCTTACTTATTGCAGTCCATACTACAGGGAAAAGTACTTGGAAAGTGAGGAGTTGGGCGACCGAGAATGTCATGGCTGAGAAATTTAAGGACCCGGTTTGGCATGAATACAACTGACTTCTTCCGTACAGCAGTACAGAAAGTTAAAGTGGTCTATATGATAACCAACATCGGAAACGTTTAGGAACTATCAGAAGAAGAAGAATTTGTGACTATTTAAAGCTGGTAATTAGAGACTTTATTGGTGTCTGTATCTTGTCTCCACTATTCAATACGACGGAACCGTGAGACCATTGCAACAGTTTGTTGGCCTACGTAATGGATATACTGTAGGATCAGGACGAACAATCGTCAATGAATACAGCGCTCACATCGGAGTGATTGAAATTACAGTGAGCATGTAAGAAGGCTCTGCAATACTAGGCTAGAAATAGCCTGGCCACACCTGTTGCAACGTGATACAAACGCTCTATTTTATTAGAGTAAAACATCTAATGATTTAAACACAGCATTTCTGGTCTCACAAAATTATCTATCGGGTTGTTAATGTCAGCAAAATTTTCAAAGGAATGGTCATTCAGTTACCAGTTTATTTGGAAAAAGACGTGGATAGACTCTCGGGAATAGGAGCAATGGAAATTCCCCTCTTCTTCTTATGTCTTCAATCCAAAGATTGGTTTGCAGCAGTATTTGCATTGTGATCGATCTTGTGCTTCCCTCTTCATTTCCTAATACGTTTCACAATTGACATCCTCCAAAATTTGCTTTATATACTGCAGCCTTGGCGGCCTTCCCTTATATCCTTTACCTTCTACTAAAGATCAACTCATAAATACCACTGATACTAAGGATGTCCGAAGACCTTTAATATAGTGGTTTCCAGTTGACTTCTGCATTCTATGCAACTACTGGTTCATCCGCCTTTTGGGGCCATTTCTAACCCCAAGGGCAAAATAGTGCCGTACTCCTAACCGCTCCTACCCGTTGGCACTTGGTAGGATTGGCCTCCTTACACCTATGGAAATTAAAATATTCAAATTGAATAAGGTTCGCATGTTACTTTTAGGCCTGTGAGTGTCCTGAATAATAAAAAAGTCAAGAAAAGAGACGAGTGATGTAGAAAGTTATAATTGTGGAAAGAAATAAAGAGCAAGAACAAGCAATAGAGAGAGGGGGAGAGATAGAGAGAAAGAGAGAGAGAGAGAGAGAGAGAGGGAGAAAGCAGTAAGGAACTGATACAGTTTGTAACTAATGGCCCAAATAGCTACTCGTGACTACCTGATTCCGTGGGGAAATGACGAAACGCAATAATCGATTTTAAAATCGCAAAAGGTAATCTATATGCACAACCGAAGGGAAACTTTCTGTCAGTAAATTATACTTTATTGGGGTGGGACGTATGTTCTATTACCGGGGGCTTTGTATGCCCTGCAGTCGTGCTAGTAGCTTATCTGTGTACAGGGAATTGCATGTGCAATAGTCTAGATTAGAAAATATAACTGCGAGCCTAGCGAATTTTGTCTGAAGTGTACAGCGATGCCAAATCTCCGCACCCTTCTTCTTCTGACTGTTCTGCTGCGTTAATGGATTGTAAAAGTGTGTACAAATAAAAATAAGTACAAAATACGCTTTAAAAATGTTTTAGATAATGACTGAAACGTTACAACGCATATACATCGAATCCGACACTTCAAAAATCTTGTGTTTAGAAGCCCTAACAAATGAGATTAAAAAGTTCTAAAAATGCACCACAACAGTTTTTAAAAAACTTAAAAAATAAAATTGTACAACTAATACAGCACATTTATGAAAGTTCAAACTCCATTCTGTTATATTAAAATTTGCAAAAAAGGGTTCTTTTTCTGTTATGAAATAAATAATATGAATTTAAAAAAGTATTTGTTCTCACTTCAGCTACGCAGAATTAAAATAGATTTTCCTTGCCGTTTATTGCAAGACCGGAATAACCTTTATTATGATAATGTGGAGAATGCACATTAGCGTCTACGTCCAAACCTGTGTTTTATTATTCGTGCCTTTCAACATATTGCTGTGTAACTTTGAAGTCTCTAATGTGTATATTTAGCACTCATAAAGTTTGTTTATGTATGAACTTTTTAATAAAACACCATTATTTCATTCATCTTATGATTACTTCCTTGATATGACGATGAGACGGCTTTTCATTAGAAGTAGTTGACGGTCCAGGGTGGCTTATGTCTATATCTATTACACAATCCTCTCTCACTTACTTACTTATTATAATCTACGTACTAATTACGCAAAAAATCAACAAATACAAAACATAAACAGAGCACAGACAATAAGAGTACACAAAATTATTATTACTCCATCACTGAACGTTCTACACGTTTGTCGCTATCCCAGTAGAGCCCAGCTGTAATGCTCGTGTGCGTACGTGACACCTAATATGCGAGGCAGTGGTACGTAATGCGGAACGCCTCATGCGTTTGATGATGATGTTCTCAAAGCTTCTCGAATAGCCCAACGGTGTGTGTTTCTGCCATGGCCGCGCTGAAGTGTACTCTAGAATTTTCAAGTGTTTCTTAAGGACGTATATTAAGGAACGTGCAGACAATAAATAACCCATACCTGCCGCTTTATGTTTAGTTATTGTAGGGCGATTTACACAGTGCGTCTCAAGTGGTGTATTAGTGATTATAGTGCGGAATTCTTTATTGTTGACATTATTATTTGTGTGGACAGATTAACTTAAATTATAGTAAGAGTATAATCTTGTTGAATAACTTGTTGATTACAAACTGTTAACTGAGATTAATTAAAGCTGGTGATTAGTGACTTAATTGGTGTATTGTATTTTGTTTTATACTGTACCATACGACCGTCCTAACAGTATAATAAATTAAGAATGGTTAGAGTCCGTTTAGTAGTTATAGAAAAAGTGTAAACTACAAGCAAATGAGAACTATTTGTTGACTCAAATCAACCTGATGGACTTGCGCTCGAAAAATCCGACTAGGCAATATTGGCGGCAGTGGGTTCCATTTTGTCTATAACCTTTAAAGATTTCAGTCCTGGCATACACGTTTTATAATGGCATCTAACTCAACGCTCATTAACGTTTGGCAATGCTGTACACTGGAGCCAAACCATGCTCGGCTCTCAAACATATGTTTTCCACTCAAGTGGTTTCTAAAAGTTGTAATTATTGTCACAGAATTGGTTGATGTTGAAACTTGTTTTTCAGCGTTTATGTGGCTGCCAGCTGTTACTACCAAAAGTCAATAAAGAAAGTGTTCCTTAAAATTGTGTAGTCTGTGTTTTGTCTAAGTTATCTTTATTAATTTCACGTCTCTTTAAAGTGTTTTTTTTTGTCATAGAGTTTTCTTGCGGGTTATATTTATTAATATTTTTTATACACAATATTCTGTCCACAGAATACCTGCGGTATTATAACACACCCGAATAATTATTTTCATGAAGTCATTTATCAACAAGTCCACGGCCTCTATCTGTGCATATTTTCTCAGTAATTTTTCTTTACAGTGCCCACTCTGTCTTCCCCTTTAGTGGCTGACGTCATATTTGGCTGCATCAATATGTTGACAATGTCTTTTCTTTCTACTTGTATCGACCATCTGAGGACCACATGCCAATTTAAATTTTTTATTCCTTGTTCTTTCTTTTTTTCTAATATTCTTTTATACTTTCATTATGTCTCTTCTTCCTGTCGTCAGTCCACTTTGAACCTGCGTTTTTCTCTCTCCTACTCTGAACTCCTTCCATTTTTAACACTTTTTCCCGAACAAATTCTCTTTCAAGTGTTTCTTCTGTGTTTATATTAGTTTTTCTAAATCGTTTTTGACTTGTTTAATCCAACTTGATGACTTCTTTCCCCATAGATGTTGAAGATCTGTTTTCTTAACCTATTGTCCATTCTACATGAATGTCCAAAAAATACTAGTTTTATTTTTCTCACTGTTTCCGTTATATTTTCTATATTTTAATATATTTCATCATTACTTCTTAATTTCCAACCTTCTGAAGTTTTTGATGGCCTACGATTTTCCTAATAATTCGTCTTTCCAATATGTCTAGTTTATCTAAATTATAATTCAGTGCTAGACATTCACTTGCATATAGGCATTCTGGCCTCACTAATGTACTGTAATGCCTTATTTTCGCATTTATAGATATGCACTTTTTATTGTAAATACCTTTAGTTATACCATAATATGCTCTTTCCATTTATGAATCCTTTCTTCTATAGCAGATTTTTCTTGAATGATTTCCCATAGATACTTAAATTTTTAAACCTCTCTATTCGACCAAAATCTGTTAGCAGTAATTTCGGCGCATTTTTAATATTCGTAAGAAATTTGTGAAGAATACACAAAGATGGGATTGGAAATAAACATAAAAAAACCTGAATATTTGGCAATTAGAGATGAAGAAACAACAGATTTAGAAGTACACGAAAATGTTAAAATTAGAGGAACTGACAAATTCAAGTACCTAGGATTCACATTGAGTAAACAAGGCACACCGGAAGAGGAAATAAAAAGTAGATTAGAGAATTACAGTGTTATATGGGACAAAAAGATTAGAAAAATCACCAAGAAAATGTTATATCAGACCATAGTCCAAAGCATTATGATGTATGCAGCGGCAGTATGGGTTATTAACAAAAAGAATGAAAGAAAGATTCCTGCAACGGAGATGGAATATTGGAGGAGGTGCTGTGGAATAACGAGAGCAGACCGAATAACAAAGGAGGAGATCAGAAGAAGAATGGAAACGGAGAGAAGTGTAATTGACTACATCGAAGAAAAAAGATTGGTGTGGTACGGTCATGTCCGGAGAGCCCAAAATAGGTGGATCAACAAAGTGACGGAATGGAGTCCATTAAGAAGGAGAAAAAGGGGAAGACCGAGAAGATCTTGGAGGGACGAAGTGGATGAATCTATGCAACGTATAGGACTTGAGGAAGGACAATGGGAACATAGGAAGAATTGGAAAGCCAGGCTGAAGGAAGGGGGACGCTGTAGAAACCCTATTATAATATATATATATATATATATATATATATAAGAAATTTTTGTTTTCTGCAGAAATTCTTAAGCCTGTTATATTGGCTATGTCCTCTAAAAAGTTAACTTGTGTTACTGCAGATGTCAGATGTTCAGAAAGTATGGCAATGTCATCTGCGAGTGCCAAACAGTTTAGTATACAATGTCTTTATTATTTCAAATAATAAGTTGTTCGGACTTTTCTTTAAGATGTTCTTAGATTTAGTCAACAAAATGTTAACCTAAAACGAAAAATCCGTATTTTTTACGAAAACGAATTAAAACAAAATAAAGATAGTAGAAATCGAAGAATACTCTTGAATTATTTGTTATAATACTTCTCCCATTGGCAGGTTAGTTAATTATGGGGATGGTAAATTATAGGCCTATACCATTCTTACGATGGCCCGAGGGGATGTCAGGCGGATCTGATGGGGCATCGCGATTTGTTCCAACTTTATTTTAACTGAAGATAAACAGAAGTTGTTAAAATTTAATCCCGGGCTGTTTGGCCGCGGTCACTAACGTTTACCATCCTGTGTTAGCAAACCTCGAATTTACACTGATGACGGCAGTCGATGGTACTCACAAAACGTCTGTTTTGCCCGGGGATGAATTTTAACAACATTGACTCCGGTCGTGTAAGTCTACGAAGGTTATTAGTTAAACAGAAAGTGTAGTAGGACTAGTAGAATAAGTTTCAGGGGTGATGTAGTGAGTTTCCTCTTGTAGGCACTCTAAACGTGATGCGAACTGATCGTGTGTTAGTATTTTTGTTAATATAAAAAAAGGTTTTGGTTTAACTACGAGTAGTGGAAACTTTTTACTTGTTACGAAGAATTACAAAAGATTTACTTTACTAAAATTTTGATTTTTTTAAATGTAGACTTTCAATTTTTTTTAAGTAAATAGAAACTACTAACTACAGTGCCTTACACAGTATTGTAACGGGAAGACTATCGAACAGCCCAGAACATTCCCCCCCCCCGTATTTTGTGACTGGTCGCGCATAAGTAGGTTCTAGTGTGTTCAACAACACTTGAGATACTCATTAAGCTGGCGTACAGTAAGGAGAGAAAGCTATACTGGATCTCTGCGCGACCTATAAAATCAAGAGCGTCTGGCGGTATCAGGTTACGTGAGCGATTTTCCTTAGCGCGGATCGAGTGTTTGTCAAAGTATTGTGTGAAGTGCTATTGTGTTATGAATTGTGTGGAACTCTGTTATTTGCCATTACTATTGCGTGTAGACAAATCTAACTGGAATTATTGTACGAGTTGGTTACGAATTATTGATTGTGATAATTAAAGGTGGTTATTAGTGACTTCACTGTCTTGATGTCTTGTACTTTGTTTTCCACTGTACCATACGATGACCAAGGAGACCGTCTTAACAATATGGTATATTGTTATATACTATAACAATATATATATATATATTGTTATATCATAACGTATGCCGTAATCAATGTAAATTACATCCAATTTCAGTTTTCGTTTGCCTAACAGAACATAAATTTACTATATCTTGACGTCTCTGTGTTAAGATAAAACCTCTACATAGATCTCTGTGTGTAAAGTTACTGTGCAGAAATAAGGAAATTGAATGTGTACAGTTACTAATTAATCCGATTGTTAAATACATCTCTTTTATGTGTGTGGCAGACTTTATTTCTGTCATATTACAGTAAGCAAAGTTATTTTTGGGTGGGTCACAATGTACGTTGTATTTATGTTACCGTTAAAGTGTGCTATCCGTCATTTCATAAAATAACTAGGTATTTCATGAGTTACCTAACTAAATCAGTTAAAGTGTATAAAATTATTGCACTCTACAATTTAAATAGTTATTTTATAGAATGTTTACAATACGCTTTGCAGACGATCAGGCTATATTGGAAAGGACGAAATTTATATAAGTTATATGGGCAGTAAACTAGCAGAAGAATATGCGAAATGGGGTCTCGAAATAAATACCTCAAAAACTGAGTGGGTACCTTATAATAGGCGTTGAAGGTCAAGACCTAGGAACAAAAGTGTTAAAAAATAATAAAACTTCAATTATTTGGGTGTAGCAATGACATCGGATAATGACAGCAACCAAGAAATTAAAGAATAAGACAAGCTAAGACAGCAACAAAACAATTAAACAGTCTGCTTTAGAGTCCACGAATAACAAAAAACAATAAAATCAGAATATATAAAACTATAGTCGAAAGTATAGGCCTATATGGACCAGAACTGTGGGAAATTATTAAAAGAATTGAATCCATAATTAGAGCTATGGAGATGGATTACGGGCGGAGGTGCTGTAGACTAACAAGACTAGACAGAGTGAGAAATGTAGAGATAAGACAAGCAATGGGAATCGACCTTGACATTATAAAAACAATAGAAGCAAGAAGACTGAATTGGTTAGGACACTTAAAAAGAATATCGGATGAGAGTGGCCAAGGAAGGTTATGAAATGGACTCCACCCTCTAGTAGACAAAAAGGAAGACCTAAAGATTCATGGAAAATGGAAGTCGAAGATGCAATAGGTGCAAGAGGACTTACAGAACAGGACTGTTTAGACCGGCGATAGTGGAAGCTAGGATGCGGGAGGCGGCGCCAGCCGTAATTAAAAAAAATTATAGAATAACGAATGTCGTTCAAGTTTTAAATGGGGACTTCTGTCATCTTTTCTTTTAAACAACGCGATACTTTTGAACTAGATGGTACGTAAACGCTGTTTGAACTGGTTATGAATCAAGAAATGGCCGAATCAAGCAGCTGTACTCACGGTGTCAGTTCAGTGTATGTGAGCAAGAATTAGTTTCTATTGAAGAAGTTCCGAATATTGAGACATAACTTTCGGTCTGTTGCTACAGCTCAAAGTGCCGGTACCGGACAAGGATTTAAAAAGTGTTCGTGCAAAACACATTGTGATAGTAAAAAGTGTGAGTGCTTCAAAAATAACATGCAATGTAATTCCAAGTGCCATCACAGCAATACTTGTGCTAATAAATAATTAAATAAAATGAAGGTATTTCATAAAGCTTAAAATTAATATACTTTCTTTATTAACTATTATTTATCATCATATTTTTTTAATTTTACATGACAATTTTAATAAAATCAGGTATTCAAGAAATCGATTCAAGATGTTCTTAAATTCATTTTAAGTACAGTATTTCTATTCAGGAAGTTTTTTGTATTTATTATAGTAGTTTATTGTAGTTATTGTAATATTGATGTAAATATTGATCATAATTTTGATGATTTTTGTTTTGGATAAAGTTTTTGTAATATTTTTTAAGCAGATTGATTACAAGTTTTATATCTGCAGGCCTAATTAAAATTACGAATATAAAATATAAACTTTTAAATATTATATTATTATTATTAAAAATATATTACAATATTATATTATAATACACTGCAATTACTATTCCGGATGTTTTTCAGGATTTAATAAGATTTGTAGTATTTTTAAAAAGTTTATTTTTTCAAATATTCATACTTAAATGATTATTGTAAATTAAAAACATTTATAAATTAGTGAATCATTAGTAAAAAATTATAAATAATTTATTTTACATTTGATGTGATTTGTGTTGGATAAAATAGTAATTGTTTTATATAGTCCTAAGTTGTAAAACTTAGAATTCAGTTAAATAAACAAGAACTATTACATTATACTGTGTAATTTTTATTACTGTTCAACTAACCTAGCTGTAATGTTAAATTAATTTTTTGAAGACTTTAACTACTTATTATCTGTTAATTTATAGCACAAATAGTTATTTCATGGAATAACTAGTTAAAGTTTGAAACAGTGAATTTATTTGACACTTTACCTAACATTGTCAGGTAATTCATGAAATAACTGAATTGTACACTTTAACGGTATCATTTTTATTAAAATAGTGTAGTAAAAAGGAACTTCATTAGCTACAGGAAGTGGTTGTAAGTTCCGATAGCAAATTCAACGGAATTCACATAAACCACTGCCTTTTATAGGGACTGGTGTACTTCAAATATATTTTTATAAAACCTGTGGCATTTGTGGTTGGACGGGTGGAATACACTATTTAGAGTATTATTATACACAATTTAATTAACTTAAAAACCTTCTTGTTGTCTGTCATGAGGTAAATTGTGTAATTTAATTTAAATTAAAACATCACTAAAACAACCTTTCGTATTTATGTAAGTTATCACACACACACACACACACACACACACACACACACACACACACACACACACACACACACACACACACACACACACACACACACACACACACACACACACACACACACACACACACACACAATTATTATTACTGAACTACAATTTAAGGATAATATGGTAAAAAAGATGTCATATGTGTGTTCGCGTGTGTGTCAAAAATATTTGAGAGATGTTTATGCAGTACAAGTATGAACATTATTATGTGATGTGAAACATCAATGTACAAATTATTATTATTACTCATTACTAAAAGTATTTACAAATGTGTGTAGATTTATTTGTTTTTTTTTTACAACTTCAACAGTTTCTGTAGGAAAAATATGGTGTCAGCCTTACTCGTTCTCAAACAATTTTTCTTCACAATTTCCAACAATTTTTCACTCTGTTATAAAGCTAATTACTTGAATATATTTGTCTAAATAACATTTATCAAATAGATACAAAATATCTGTGACAATGTTCAGTAATTCTTACTTCATTACGTGGAACGCGAGATCAAATTTGTTTATTAATTCCGTACATAGTGGTGGATGAATTGTTTAACATTATTAATACAGCACTGCTTACATAGGTTTGTAAATAAACTAATTGTGTGTTTTTTCGTTCCTTCACGTTTTCCGCTATAACGTATTCAGATTTTTCTTGATCAGCTTATAAATGAAATAGTCTCTCCGTTTTTTCTCAATAGTCTCAGAGGTCTACAAATTCTTGGTCGGTTTCTGATCATAGTTTTGCATATCTAGTTTCTCTAAAATATCTGTTCACTTCGTTGGATATTCCTGTATGAGTATATATTTTATTGTGTGTTTGATTATGTAAGTCGAGCCTTATGTGTAGACACTAGCAATCCAGAAACTAAAATCAATAATCATCATCATTATCATCTTCAAGGATTAAACCAAGGATGGTTTGTTCCGGTCTCAAACAGGCAAAGATTAGAACTCGTCACTCCAGCGCTTCCTCGGACGACGTCCCACACATCTCCGTCCCCTCGGCTTATAGTTCCGTAGCTGTTTGAGGAAGTGCGGCAATCACCTATTCGGCTAAGATATTGTCACCAATTCAGTCGATACTGGACAGTCCTGTTGTGTATACTTATAATATACAGGTCCTGCCGTATATCTGTGTTTCTTCTATGATCATGGAGAGTATACCCTGCCACGTGCCTGAGAAATCTCATTTCAGCCGCTTGTATGCAACTGGTCTGGCCTTTTGTTAAAGTCCAATTCTCAGACCCATAAAGAAATATGGAAAGGGCCAACACTTTGTAGAATTTTCGGCGTGTTTCTTTACTTGCTGACTTAAAAGTGTTCGCGTAATGGTCCCGCACATAAAGTTAAACTTATCCAACTTAACCAAATGAAAAAATACTCCTGATTGTGTGGTTT